>OY288258.1:11635871-11888371 GCA_958450325.1 Agrostemma githago
GCTTTGATGTTATCATGTATGCTTTCCTCTTTAAGAATCAGTTTGGTCGCCATTTTGTTTCCATTTGATTAGAAAAGTGGTAGTAGTTGAGATTTCTGATTTCTTATTCTACTTGATCTGCAGCTATTAGTTAAATTAATTAAGTTACTTACTTCAGGAGCTTATTCATAGAGAGCAAGAAGGATATTTAGATGAAGGTTTCCTCTCAGAAGTCAATGCACAACTACGGCAAGTGAGTATCATTATGTTTAAGCGTTCTGTGGTAAATGCTCATATACTGTACCATTGCAGTTAGATTCGGTATGTCTCAGTTAACTAATGTTGTACTCTGTAGTATTGTAGCCTTGGAGGTACGACCTGTGAAAGCGAAACTTTGTCTGCTGTTATGAAGTCAAGTTTTCATATAATGTAGGGGCCTATGTGCTTCTTTATGTGTTTGGAAATCCCCAAATGTTCTTACTTGTTGCTTCAGTACTCCCTCAATCCCAAATTACATTTGCTTGAATTCCTCTCACAAATAACAATAACGGTTAATGAATGAGAATGACTTGGATGGATGGAGTATCAAATAAGACAGCATTGTGTAAAGGAGGGAAATAATGTGCTAATTCATTTTTCTTTTTGCAGGCAAAAGAAGATGTCGACAAACCAGGTCTTGTGGCTATGCTACAAAAAGTTTTGCAATTCTATGCATCGAGAGTCCTTTCAAAACGTAGTTACGCTAAGAAAGGTAAGAACCCACACCTCTGAAAATTAATGACGTGCCATAGATTTATACATCTCACTTGTTATCTTCAAATGCACCTAAACTTTAGAAACCTTCCATGACTCCTCTACGTGCATTGGTGACGCACTGACGTGGGAGTAAGAGCAATTAGCGAAACCGATAACTTTGTAAGGCTCAATTATTCCACATACGACAAAGACTTTTATGCTATTTTTCGTGCTTTGGATCATTGGAGCCACTACTTGAGGCCAAGTCACTTTGTTCTACATTCCAACCACGTGACCTTGAAATATAAGAATTAGAGATAGTGCTTACCAGATGACTCGATAATAATAATAATACACTCGAAGAGTTGAGACCAATTCTTTCAGAAGAAGGGAGGATGACGTGGGAGTAAGAGCAATTAGCGAAACCGACAATTCAAATCACGGGGCATCGTATCTTAACCCCGAAACTCAGGTCGAATGTCAAGTGAAAAGTGTACTGGGTGATTTTCTGTCATGCCTTAAATTTAAAAGTTGATTAATTTATCTAAGTTTATCCGGAATTCTTAATTGTTTTAGTTCATGATTATTTATTTGTTACCTCTAGTGAGTTTATAATGTTTATTTAGATACTGATAGGTTTAGGAGTAATTATTTCTAAATTAATTAGGTTTAGGATATATTTGAACTAAAACAATTAAGTATTCCTAATAAACTTTTGATGAGAATGTTTATTTACAATTTTTCTAATAAAAATTTTCAAAAAATATTTCTTGTGACCTCGACTTGACTACGGCACTACGCCCTGCCCAATTCCAATTCTAATTCCAATTCCAAGGATATCCAAACAACATTTTGGAATTATAAATGGAATTGAATTCATGAAATTCAAATGCTCCCAATTCCAGTTTTTAGCTTTCATGTCTCTAAATTGGAGAAGTGTGTTAATATTTGTTGCTTTCATTTAGTATATCTTTTTGTCAGAGAAAAGTTGCTGGAATCTCCCTATCTCAAGTATACTGTCTAATTGTTTTGCATTCTAGGACCTTTCGGATTCAGCAGAAATTAATTGGGGTCTGCGGTCTGCCTCCCTATGTCATCAGCAACTAAGCCTAAAGGCACTAAAACTATTGGGTATATTGTCTGATATGTGAATGTCATGTGCACAGGGAATGAAATTTTAAAAGCAGAGCAGTTGCTTGAGACTATTATTTCAGGTACTCTATTTTTTCATCTTTCATGGAGCCTTATTAGTTTTCTTGCGGTGTTTGTGTTGGAGATTTTGGAATGGATTGGATTGGATGCTGTCGATTCTGGTGTTTGGTTGGTCCATTTTGGAATGGAGATGGAAACCTGATGCATTTTCAGTCTATTCCAAATTTCTACCCCAAGGTTCAAACTCCATTCCTCCATTCCATTCCATTCCAAGATCAATCCAAGCAATTACATATAGGTACGGTGTTTTGAATGCGTTTCTTACTATTTACTCCCTCTATTCAAATCCAAAGTGCACATTTGTCGACGCGCGTTTTACACCCTCAATATTTTTTATTTTACATTAGCAAAAAAATATAAAAAATTGTTATTCTTAATGTACTCTAAAAGACAAATCAAACAAGATCCCACGTTACTAAATTTTCTCTTACAGATTGTCGAAAATATTGGAGATTCTCTTCAGTTGTGAATCGTGTCCAAAAAGCAAATGTGCACTTTGGATTCGAACGAAGGGAGTATTATGATATTCCATTCTATTCTCTACCCTTTGAACCGAAGACCCCCTTGAAATGATTTACCACTTTCTGCCCAACCATTGGGCTTAATTTCACCTTGGTATCCTGAGCTGATTTTTAACTTGTTCCACTTATTCTCTTATATTTTTTTCTGCTTGCCTCATTTCATAAACAAACTTTTCAAATGCAGCTCCAGAAAATGAATGGAATACACTGTTGATCAATGGTTTGACAATTGCTAAGGGAGACATTCTGCCTGAGGAATTCAATTCTGTGATTAAGAAACGAATAGAGCGAGTTTTGATACGGACAGTAAGGAATAAACATTACCCGTTTTAATTTTTAATTTTTTTGGTTAAAGAATGTTACTAATTCAAGTATCTAAAGGATTTTAATCTGAGTTATCGCTGTATTTTTGCTGCTATCAGGAAGGAGGATCTTACCAACAGCGTATTCTCACTGAGTACCTCAAAGGCATACAATCGAGAACGGAGGACCTTGTTCAGGCCCTCCAAGGAAAAGCACAATAGATGTCTTTGATGTCGATTAATCAAAGTCCCAAGTTCATGCCATGTGGTCTTTGACCGATTTTGCATTTTCGTGAATGTTAGAGTTGGATCTAATGTAATTATATGTTCATCCCAGTTCCCCTCTTGGAATGCGTTTGGCATAGCAAATACAGCATAGTAATACTATGAACTCCAATGAAACTCGTGAGTAACTTTGAGGCAACCTACAACAACTACCATCCGAGTGTTGAACATCCTTAACCCTTGGATTTATTATCCAACAAGTCATTTTTACCCAAACAGATCTGGAGTAGTTATTACAAGCTCTACTGCCAGTCAGTCCCTCTGCTCGAACGTACATGCGGCTGTACGTGTGTTTTGACTCAATGAAACAAGGTCCAAGGATGCATCCCCAATCAATCTCTGGCTGGCTAGGTACATGCTGCCCTTCTTTCTTTCTATGTTTACAACTATGCTCAAATATGTTAGCATGCATTATCATCAATAAGAGGATAAAAACCGAAGCAAGATTATTCCACCAAAATACTAAATGACATGTAAAACGATGCCTAGGACGTGGTATGAAACAAGTCTGTCTGTCTATCAGTGCGTCATCACTTGTTATAACAATACAACCTAAAAATACAGTACAATAAGTAAGCTTTGAAATGAATGATGAAGCTAAACAAAATGAGTATAATTAGAAAGGGAGGCATAGAAAAGATGGTTCCAAATATCAGGAATACCAGGGAGGCACCAGTGAGTGCAATCAGGAAGCCTATGTCTTCCCATACCGTATATTCCAGGGTGACCATCCCTTCTCAATTGGGACATTCTATTTATTCTTTGTAGATGTATGGGCCTTTTCATTCCTCTCAACACCTTCTCTAGTATCGTCTCCCCTGGGTACGCATGTGTCACAAGATTCGATTCTAGTTTGGTCGCTCCAATGCAGCTTCTGTGTTTACCACCTCTTTCATGTCGTCCACTGTACGTAACATGTTGGTTAACTTACAATAACAATTCAAAACACCGTTTTTGATTAGCTTCGGGGGTTCGATTTGAGACTTGTCAGCAATGTACAGTGTTAATATCTTGTGTTTAGATGATATAATATGTTAATGCACAAACGTTTTACCTTATAGATATGTTATTTTAGGTTACGTAGATAGATTGTCATGATTAAAATTCAAAATATGTGTATATATATAAGAGTATAAGACGGTCCTAAACCGAAAGACTGTAATCTAATTGAATTACCTCATATGATCGGGGGAGACTCCTTGGAAGTAGACCTTGGTTTTGGTAGTATCCAAGTGTTTGTCCACCCACTTAGCCCACGTCCTCAATCCCTTTTCATATGCCACCAGTCGGTCCATCTCTTCATATATTTTGGGTCCATCTTTGATGTAATCCCACCTTCATAAATTGAATGACAATCATATACGCATACGCCTATACTATACGGAGTAGTATCTGAAAGGCTCGCATTCCATCTTCTAAACCTATCGTGTTTATTCTATTAAACGGTTTTATAAAATCTTAGGACTAAAAATCAACTTAATGTTGTGTAATGCTAACAAGTATACATGCATGTATAAAATGAGAGATTGAGACGTTGACGACTGATAGGGTCACCATCGATCACAAATATATTTTCAACCAAGAATTATCGTTGTATTTGTAATAAAATATTGATATGACTAGCTAAAAAAATTCGATGTTAATACCCTTCCCTCCGTCTCGGTTATATGTTTATCTTTGATTAAAATACTCTTCACGAATAATATAAAATGTAAACAAATGACCACAATGAAAACTATCAAACTTGTATACACAAGCAAGGCCTCCATATTTCAAGCAAGACTTACTGTCCAAGGTACCTCCGTTTAACCTAGGTAATTAGTGGTGGTTAATGGGGGTGGGGGGGCTGTAACTGATAGTCATGGTTGCATATATTTTGGAGGAAGGGATAATGGTCTGTCTTACACTTGTTTACGGCCTGTATGTAGCCACCAATGCCAAGTGTTGAAGACAAGGACATCGATTCGTTTCCAGGAATCAGCATGGCTCACCCTGTTTAGATCCAAAATCTTGCCTAATTTCTTGTTATTCACTACTTTCACAAGAAACGCATCTCTCATCAACATCAACGAAGCATTGTACTCCTGCATTTTAATACTATACCATTGTAGTAACACAAACCACGCACTAGGATATATAGTCCAGAAGACATATATATATATATATATATATATATATATATATATATATATATATTCCATACGGACACGATGACATATATATTAATATTATGTGGTATATATGCAAATGAACATCACAAAACTTGTTGCAAATCTTTTATTCTGAGTTCTGTCTGATCGATCCGCCTGAAACCATGCATATAGCTAGCATACACATGACATGACATGACATGGTTCGTTTCTAAACTTAGGCTGCAAAATGTATCGTATCGTATCGATCTAGTCTAGGAAAAGATCAGAAAACTAACCAGAAATGTAACCTGAGAGAAGGCACCAGACCTAGTTTTTGCATACAATGAATTAGGAGTAGCTGCATGGAGCAAGCACACAAGAGATTGCCATTGATTCACACTAATAGAATCCCCTACAAACATTATTCTCTTCCCTTTCAGTTTCCCCAACAAATCAACTCCATCAAACCTGCACAAACAAACTCAATACATTATATTTCATTCATTACTTCTACGTTACTGACCTTACTGTACTCAAATTATTTCATAAAAGTTCATATCAATGAATATAAAAGACAAACAAATGAACCTTGGTAGAAGGCAGTGAGAAGGCTTCCAACTAAACTTGAGGTAATCTCTGTCAATTCTGCCATTCTTTTCACAATTAAATTGTTTTTCGATAAAGGGACATTCAGCAGCATCATAAAGAGGATATACATCGTCATACACCCATTTTCCTGTGTAAAGATCACATTTCTGTGCATGTTCATGTGCTTTTCCCGCACTACTTGTTATCAAGGAGTAGTTTTCTCGAATTTCCGTATTGTTTTTCGAGCACTCCCCTTCCCACCTTGTCGTCGGTGCTATTATGGTGAGTATCACCATAACAAAAACAAAAGGGTTTTCCATGAACAAAAGTCGGTGGTTTCGACCTCTAAATTTTAGTGATTTAACTCACAGTACTGTACTGTGTTAGTTAAATATAAATAAAACACACTTTCAACTTGTCATTTTTACCACGCACCATCGCAAAAAGGAAAAAGGTTTTCCATGAATCGAGTTGGTTAGGACTTGCAAAAAATGTGAATAATGTTATACAGTAGCTCATAAGACACACACACACATAACTCACAGAAACAAGTACTCGTAATGAATTAATGAGAAGAGGCTGAGGATCTAAGGGAGGTGGAAGGTACATGATCATGATGACAGGACTCACATAACAGCAGTAGTCTTGTTTCTGTAGGCGTATGTGTGAAAGCGTGCAACAAGTCAACAACCTAGCAGACAGCATTATTATTCATATTCATACGTATTATAGAGCTAGGAGGACACAACTTTCCATTCTCCTTTATTTACGCATCACTCTCACAGTCTCACACCATATTATATTTAACCAAGTGAGACAGAAAAGAAGAGAGTCCCACAAAATGCATCTCTACCACCACCACCACCACCACCACCTCCTCCTCGTCTTTCTCCTCCAGTTGCTGCTGCTGCTGTTACCCTGCAGGCCTGGGTGTGCTACAATGTGTCGGGACCAATGCGGGACGCTGTCAATCCGTTACCCGTTGGGAGTGGACGACGGCTGCGGCGCCCCTCAATTCCGAAACATGTTCACTTGCAACTCCACCTCCCAAGGCCTCTTCTTCATCACCCCAAACGGTAACTTCAAAGTCCAGTCCATCGACTACGACTCCCAAACCCTGACCGTCTACGACCCGGACATGTCCACCTGCACCATCCTACAACCCCACCACGACCTCCGCCTCTCCGATATCCAGTACGCCATCATCCCTCCCTCGCCCGACACCGTCTTCGCCCTCCTCAACTGCTCCCCAGACTCCCCTCTCCTCAACCGATACTCCTCCCTCTGCTTCCACGACGTCGCCGCTCACACCTGCGACCAACTCTACTCCAGCTGCAACTCCTTCCGAGTCTTCACTACTCCCGGTCTGTTATCGCCTGGTGTTACTAATAACAACACTGGCCCCAACGGTTATTTTTATGCCGGGGCCGGAGGTAACAGTTACAACTACAATAATGCTACTGGAAATACAGGAGTGCCGCCGCCGCCGTGCTGTTTTACGGGTTATAGCACCCTGAAGGTTATGAGCATGGATATATTGGATTGCAGTCATTTTACTAGTTTTTACGACGCGGATAAGCTGAGTGGTGGAGTAGGGCCGATGGAGTGGTCGTATGGGCTCAAGTTTAGTTACGGTGTGCCGGATATGGGGTGTGAGAGGTGTGCTAAATCGGGTGGGAGTTGTGGGTATGATGCTGAAACCGAAGCTTTGATGTGCCTTTGCTCTGCTTCTCTTAATTCCACTCGACAATGTGGTATGTCATGTACTGTATTCAATTTCATCTTCCCTCTTAACTTAACTCTTTATTCTTGCCTTTATGCAAACTCGTCTTGGTTAATACTTCCTTCCTTCAAAATGATTGTCATTTTTCAATATAATACTCCTTACCTATATTATATCAATGGGACAATTATTTAAAATCGGAAGGAGCAGTAACTATCTACTAAGAGTATCCGTGGTTGGTTGTCTTGTCTGTAGTTCATTTTTAAGTCGGGTAAGCTAGCTTTTATGCTTGTATGTAAATCGATCAACTTGGGAGACTAGAGAGTAAGAGAGGTCTGCGTGCGTTGGATAAGATAACTGATGACTGAAGACTGAAGTGGTGACCGATCGAGACCATTGGTTGGCTGATCAGAGACAATATAAATTTTTAATAGTAGGATTAATGGGCTGATATCGTTAAGAGTTACCCTCTGGATTTTGAATTTTGTAGTGGATGAATGGGCTGTTCTCCTCAAAAGGACAAAACTTATTTTTGTTGACAAAGAGTAAGAGTCGTGATGCTTAAAATTTGGACCATCTTCTCCTTTTGCATCCTAAATTTAGGCTTTTTTTCCGTCGGAAATCATCTTTTATTTAAAATATTTTGTGAGTAATTATTTTTTATTTTATTTTTGATTTTAAATTACTTTTTTTTTTTGTTAAAAACTATCTAAATCTAATTTCCGGTGATCGAAAGTCAACTTTCTAGCGTTGCCTCAACATGATTTTTTTTTGAGAAACTATCTTTCATTTTTATTATTTTGTGAACAATTACCTTTTTTGAATAAATTTGCGAAAATTCAATCGAATATAAATATTTTAGATCAAAATTGTCATAGATCAATCCTACACTCCTACCAATATGATTTTTTTCCTCAATTGTTCTACAGATAATACAACTGAAATATGTGAAAGTCATTTATCTATGCAACCTTTATAGAACAAATGCTTACATGCCGCGCCGGCCCATTAAATTAGTATGGAGCCCTTTATACAATATGAAACTATTAAATAATTCTTTAAAAATAATCTTACTTAAAAATTAAGAAAATGGGACTCGAACTAATGACTTACATAACCATTTTAAGCGTCTTATTCATTGAACCACTATATAATTACATGTTAAAACTGTATGAAAAAAATATATATTGAGGCCTTATACTCATTGGGCCACGGTTCAATGAACCGAATGGAGCCCCTATTGGGCCGGCCCTGCTTACATGTTTTAGTTGTGTTAGTATCTCACCATAGACAAATTATGATAAACAAACATAACACTCTTTATCTTTTTCAAATTTAAGATCATTTATACATTCTTAACATTGCTTTCATCATTCTTAACTTGATCATCAATTGATCAAAGTCGAAATAAGGAGCAATGAGTATTATTTTTTGTTTTATGTTAATTGTTAGTAAACTTGATTATTTTTTATGGAGTACGAATTGTTTGTGCGAATTAGTGAGAGAAGTACATATATGAAGGATTTTTATTTATTTTACGATTGACAATACAAAGTGTGAGATATTGAGATACACATGATTAGTTATAGTTTTGAAAATTCGGGACACATACATCGACATTACAAGTAGTTTGGTATTTTGTTTAATTAAGACAATCTTAAAAAAGTTGTACCCGTAACTTTATAATAAGAAATTATTCATCCATTGTATTCAAATTTAAAAACTCTGTCGGTGAGTATTGTTATGATATTCACTGTTAGTCCCAAGCCTGGACAAAGGAGGACGGAGGCTTGCGGTAGGTCGGTGGTAACCAACGTAAAACTCAATCATATTTGATGGACATGAATCATAATTTGAATATCGTTGGAGCTTCTTCTCACAATCAACGGGCTACACTTTCTAGGCCAGGGTGTACTTTATTGATACGCTTTCGATGGTTGCTAGGTCGTTGCCTAGAAGCGGTGCACCATCGTTAGGGGTGACGTCAAATAAGCAATGGTGTGCTACACTTATTAGACCGAGTATGGTGATAAATTTGTAAAGGTTTCTAAGTCATCGCTTAGAAGCGATGTGCCAATCCGTAGTATGAGCGTTGTGTCAAATATTGCAAAAATTGCAGTGTGGGGAAAGGGGCGCGAAGAAGATAATTTACAAGCCTAATAACGGTACTAAGATGTGGTTTGCTAGTTGGAACATTGACTTTTTGACGGGTAGATCCGCGTAACTGGTGGAAGTTATGAGAAGGAGAATGATTCACATTAGGCCTACAAGAGAAGTGAATTGGGAAAAAAGTGGGGGTCTTGTTTCCGTGAGGTTATAAAATTTATTAT
Organism: Agrostemma githago; assembly: GCA_958450325.1. Classification (NCBI taxonomy): domain Eukaryota; kingdom Viridiplantae; phylum Streptophyta; class Magnoliopsida; order Caryophyllales; family Caryophyllaceae; genus Agrostemma; species Agrostemma githago. Next base: position 11,645,679 of record OY288258.1, read on the forward strand.
TCAGGAAAAGAGAGGTAAAAACGCAGTGGGTATCGTTGTACACAAGGACTTCATTGACAACGTGGTAGAAGTGTACAACATTAGTGATAATTAAGATTGTTTGTATTAAGCTTGTGATGAGGAATGAGATTCTAACTATCATAAGTGCTTATGCACGTCAAGTAGAATTAAGTGCGTTGGCGAGACAAGATTTATTTGCAACACTTAGAGGAGGCTATCGAACAAGTCTGATCTCTTCCGGTGATTAGAAGCTGATAATTATTGGGGGAGCTCAATGGCCATGTGAGGATTAGCCGAGATGGGTTTGTGAGGCCTAGATTTTGCGCAGGCATATGACTTGAGTATAATGAACACGTTGTTTGAGAAAAGAGAATCTCATTTAGTGACTTATAGAAGTGGAGGTAGTGCAAGTCAAATTGACTTTTTTTTAGTGAGAAACATGTGGAGAAAGAGTTATACGAATTGCAAGGTGATACCTAGGGAGAGTACCTCGACTCAACATAAACTATGCGTGTTTTTTTTAAGGTAAGATGCAATATAAAAAGAGAAGCTTGCAAGTGGACCTCCAAGTTAGGTGGTGGAAGCTAAAAAGGCGGGGAGAGTTGAATTTTTTTTGATGGATAAGGACATAAGGTTCTCGGTATGTGTAGTTATTTCGAGTGAACGGAGATGGATATAGAGCATTTGTTGGAACATAACATTAAGAAAGCAATAAAAAAGTTTTAGGGGAATCTAAATGATTCAAGCCATCGGGTAAGGACACATTCTGGTGAAATGATGAGGTTGCAACATGCGATATGATAAAAACTAAACGCGAATGCTACAAGGCACTAGAAAAATGTCCGCGTGAGGATAATTTTGGGAAATATAAGGAGCCTAAAAGAGAAGCCAAGAAAGTCTTTTGTGATGCTCGAGCAAAGGTTAATCAAGAATTGTATTATAAGATTAGATACTAAGAAAGAGGAAAGAGATGTTGATAAAAATGGTCTCATTAGAGAACATGGATGTTGACAGACTAACATGTGTGAAGGTCGTGAATCATATGGTTTTGGTTGGAGATCAAAAGATAAGGGAAAGATGACATTCATATTTCGATAACCTATTTAATAGCCAACGTGAGGAAAATATTGAAGATGTGAGTATTGCACCAAATTTGGTTATTTAAAATTTTATGCAACTAATTTAAAAAGGTAATGTACAATAGGAGTTAAAAAATGGGTTCGAAAGAAGCAGAAAGGTCAGATGGTATACATATTGAAGTATGGTGGGTGTTTGGAAGAGAAGATATTCGAATGGTTGACTAAACCTTTCAACCTGATTTGGAAACATAACAAGATATCACTGGCATGGAAGAAAATACTTTAGTCTCTTTATATAAGAGTAATGACTATGTCTAAGAGTGCTCTAATTATAGAGGAATTAATTTGATGAGTCGTACCATGAATATATCGGAAGAAGCAACATCTTGGGAAGTTTGTGGAGATATCGGAAAACTAATTTGGATTTATGACGAGAGATCGATTATGGAAGCAATATTTATGATGAGGTAGATGATGGAACACTATCGTGATAAAAAGAAAGACTTGCATAAGGTTTTTATTGATTTAGAGAAATTTTATGATAAGGTACCTAGGGAGGTACTGTGGTGGACATTAGGTAAAAATGGCGTGTCAAAGAAGTATATTGACGTTAATAAATACATGTACGAAGAAGTAAGTAAAAGTGTACGTACTACAGTGAGAAGGACTGAGAAATTTCATATTACGATTGGGGGTACATCCAGGCTTAGCGCCATTTCCTTTTTGCCATGTCATGGACAAATTTACAATGTCAATTCAAGACGACTTTCCGTGGTCCATGTTGTTTGCTGATGAAATAATATTGATTGATGAAATGAAGCACTTAGTTTAAAGAAAGTTTGAATTTTGGAGGCATACATTAGAAACTTGTGGTTTTAGGTTGAGTAGAAGACTAAGTACTTGGAGTGCAGATTTAGCGCAAATGGTAGTGGAGAGGCGGGTTCGATCACCATTGATGAGAATGTTGTACGTGGATCAGAGTTTTTTTCTCTTTATCTTCGATTTATTCTCCCAAAGAAGGGAGAATCAGACGACGATGTGGCTCATAGGATTAAAGCGGGATGGTGGAAATGGAAGAACGTGACAGGGTTACTATGTAATTAATCAAGGAGTACCTCACAGATTAAATGGCAAATTCTAATGGACAACAATTAGGTATGCATTTTTATATGAAACAGAATATTGGGCGATAAAGATAGTGATGTGCAAAAGATTGAATGTGGCAGAAATGCGTATTCTAAGATGAATCTGCGGGCATACATGAAATGACTAACTTAGAAAAGAGGTGACTAGAGAGAGGGAGTACGAGTGACCCCCTATAGAGGATAAGTTGACGGAGAATTGGTACAAATGATTTAGTCACATCAGACGGAGGATGATTGATGCATCGATACATGGACTTGTAGGATGGAGAGAGCATAAGGTGCGTGGTCGAGGAAGACCTAAACATATTTGGATAAGATTGATTGAGAACAATATGAAGAAGTGTTTGGGATTGGAGCTATTACGTTAGATAAGACAGCGTGAAGGGAGGAGATTCATGTGATTAAGGATATTAGAGCCTTAGAGGACTACATTTTTATTCTTTTTTTTTTTTTTTTGTGTTTTTTCTTAATTTTTTATTTTTTTCATAACTAGTATTCCTACTATTAATTTTACTTACTAAATATTTTCTTGAATTTGGATTTTGTAAGCCTTTAAATTTTAATTATTAACGCTTTCAACTTGATTTTGAGTTTGAAACTATGTATTTTTATTATTAGTTTATTGTCCGCCTTTCGAATATTACTATGTTGGTGTTGTATTTAAATTTAAACCCTTATAGTACAATTAGTTCATGCATCACGTAACTTTAGATACCGTGTATTGTACACGTTAACTATTCCTGATATGAACTCCCTCCGTTTAAAATGTATGAAGACAAACAAATGAACGAGATGGAGGCCAGGAATAGTTTGGTACTCCGTATTTACTTTGATTAAGACAATCTTACAAAAAGTTATCCTAAAACAATCTTACAAAAAGTTATCCGGGTGAGATTTGAACACATAAATTTTCACTCAAGTTTCTTTAAATTTGTCAACAATGAACTACGAAGTATATTAGAATAATCTTGTGATGATAAAAAGAAGGATTTTTTTGTCAAAAGACACCTAACATTTAGGTTTTCTGTAAATAAGGTACCCATAGTTTTTTTTGCCCAAAAGCATCTTAAATTTACGTTTATTTGTCTAAATGCACCTAACCCTAACTTCCGTAAAAAAAATGTTAACTTTGACAGTACGGTGCTCATCTCTTAATCATCTTCCCTCTTCCCATAATCAACCATTATCCTTTAATCAACCCCAGTTATCCCTATTTTCTTAATCAAACACTCATTCCTTAATTAAATCATCATTCCTCTCTTCATTTGCATACATCTCAATCAATCTTCATTGCTCAAGTCAAATTCATTTACTTTTCGTTCAATTGGTAAGCTCTCAATTATGACTCTTTATCCTTTAAGTAAATCCCTCTTCTACTAAACGAATAGGGGAAGCTTGAAATACGCCTACGTGTCAACACCAGAGTAAAAATTTTCCCGCCCAATACCTTTCCCACGTATATATGGTAAGTATATTAAATAATAACATAATCAATTTGTATAAAATAATAGTATTACCATATATACTATTGTACAAATAATAGACTCATATTTATATATACCCATATACCAAATTACTATATGTATGTAATATTATATTGTACAAATTACTATTACCATACATACGAATGTACAAATTATATTAACTTTGAGATAAAAAAATTGATTTATCTGAGTTGCAATTTTATTTCAAAATGAGTTTTTAATTTAATTTTAAAACAATATACAAAATACAAAGTACAAAGTATATCATTAAACTCTTTATATATGAAAAAGTCCTACAAACTATACATGAAGACACAGTCTTACACAAAAAATACACTTGAGACATTGTAAAATGATCTTTCATTTAACTGATATTGAAGGGAGTTTCACGAGATTTTAACTATTAAAAAATCATTATTATACTACATTTTTTTTAATAAATATTTAATATATTTTACGATATATTGAAGATAAAAGTGAGTATGTCGAGTTAAGAGCTGACATATATGAAGTATAAACATTATTGACATTATATTCACTAAAATATCATTTTTTTTTTTTTGAAAGTGAAGATCAATATCATTAATAATAAGCCATCCGGCATCTACAAAAGATGTCAAATTGAACTGAATACAAATTTGTGAAAAATAAACAAAGAACATCATTGAGACAAAGATCACTATTAGAATAATGCGCTTCTGCATAGCCTTCTATATATCGCTGTTTATTGACACAACCTTTCGCGAAGGAATCTATAGATCTGATGAAATAGCCTCATGATGAACTTCCTCTATTTTGACAAATAGTAGACCGAGATCTGATCTCAATTGTATCGCCGTATGTAGGGATTCCATTGCTCTCATGATCTTGCACATAATTCTTGAAATCTAAGCCCTATACTAATGTAAGAGACTGAAACCTCGAAATAAAGGAAAAAAACCTTGAAAACAAGGACAAAACAACTCTCATAAAAGAGAGACTTTTATTGAATAAGATTCGATAACTAGTAATTGAGACTTGAACAATTTTTGGGGCTTACCATCGATTAATAATCGATGGAGGCCCCAGATCGAGGAGAAAAAGTAGGGTTTTTTTTTGGGAGAAAGAGAAGGAAAAACTAGCACTAAAATATCATTTAATGACATTTCAAAAATATTTTATTATATCTAAAGTACACGATTGTCCGTTGATAGATACATTTAAAATTAACATATTGGATTCTTAATTTTAAATCTAAAAAAAAAATATAATATAAAATAATTTTTTTATTAATATCGTGCATAATTGCATGGGGTCTATACTAGTTAGAGATAATTGATGAAAATTGATAGGAGTATATAATGTATATTGAATGAGGCTATAACTAGAGGGTTCGAGATTTTTTAAATTTCAATACTAAACCCCGCTAATAGTCTTACTAATTCAACCCCGTGATTTTATCACGGATTTTAAACTAGTTAATCACTTAAGTCATCAACAACAAATTAAAATATTGAGTTCAATTTTTTATTTTTTGTTATTTGGTTTGTGTGTTAGAGTAATTCTATTAGACTATAATCTCATTTTTTGTTTTAGTAACTCTAATTATTAATTATTGTTGTGAATTCATTTTTTGTTTTAGCAACGATTTACAAAAGTGAAAAAATAAATGAGGGATTTAATTAAGGAGAGAGTTAATTAAGGAGAGAATAAAAAGGGATTTTGGGAATTAAGCTTTTGGGAGAAAATATGGAGTATTGTGGCCTTGTGAGAATAAAAAAGGATAAGAAAGAGAAAATAATAAAAGATAATGTAAAGGAAGGAGGTGAAGGAGTTGATTTAGTTTTGATTAAGGGATGAAAGAAGATGATTAAGGGATCCATCATCAAACTTAACGTTTTTTTGACGGAAGTTGAGTTTTGGTGTCTTCAGACAACCAAATGTAAATTTAAGGTGTTTTTGGACAAAAAAATAAACTTAAGGTGTCTCATTTACAGAAGACCTAAATGTTAGATGTATTTTGACAAAAATCCCTAAAAAGAAATAAAATGGTAACATATTAATTTTAGATGATTGGGTCAATAAAGTCAGCCAAATCTTTTTCTTTTCTTACTTGATCAAATTCAAATACAAAAAGTTTTTTTTTTCTTTTGAAATCAATACAAAAAGATTTGTTATCAACACAGATCCATGTTATATCACACATATTAATATCGGACATGGTCATCAGATAGGTCAAAGTATTGTTTTCATTTCTTTTATTTACTAGCTTTATATAATAATGAAATTTGAATAATAATTCATACTTTGAAAAAAAAATTGTTTCAACCGCCAATTTATGTAAATGAATTTATTTGACAATATAGGACACAAAATTAATCAAAGATACATTCCATAATTTTAATAAAGTCCACTTAAAAATAATCTATCCATTTACATATATTCCTTTGATATTGTATTTTCGGACCTTTTCTGTTCATGTCATTTACAATATTTCGTTATTAGCTTCTCTTCTTTTCATTTTTTGCTGTTTTCTATTGAGGTTCACTTGCACCACTTTCTCTCTTCTCTTTATATTTTAATGTTTTTTTCCTTAAAAGTAAATAAGAGGAATAGATGTAAATGGAGAAGTTATAACACTATTTAGTAAAATCACACGAGTATCAAATCTAGTAATTATCAATCCAACGAATACTATTATAATACTAGTTTCCCTAGCTACTTTCTATCCACTTTAAAGAATTTATTTATGAACTGTTGGATCGTTCCAGAATACTACTTGAGTCATTTATAGGAAATAGAGAGGGGTTACGTAGAGGAGGATAACGAAGTGAATATTTTGTCTGAGGTAATATACTATTTGCATGGAAAGACATACTTAAACATATTATTATTAATAACAATTTGCTTCCCAGGTGCAGGAACTGATATGAATGCTGGTCATCGGATACCCTCAACCTTTGCCCAAGGACTTACGATAGGCTTGGGACTCCTTTTTTTAGTTGGTGGATAGACAAATACAAGCAAGATAATGTCTTTGATTAACTATTAACGACTACTCGTCTTCCTTTACTAATTTACATTTTTTTTTTTTTGGATGTTTTGGGTTTCAGTTTTGGGTAATTATATTCTGTGTTAATCGGACACCTTAACATATGTTATGGTGTCGGACACGTAATTTCTAAAATTTTAGGACATGTTGAATTGTTCATAATTTAAACGGGGTGTCTTGCTCAATAAAGTGGAAATTACACGACATTAAGGTATTTGAATGAGGGTTATAGAAAAGTGAAAGAGAATTAACGTCCTTCATTCCTTTATAATTGTTTGTTTTGACTTTTATGCATTCTTTTTTCCCTCTAAATTCCCTCCCATACCCCTTATGGTTCAAACCCACCATCACTTAACTTGATTATCACCCTAACAACCCATTACCCACCCTAATACCACCACCACTCTGACATCACCACCACTGCCGCCGATATCATCACTACCGTCACCCCGACATCGTCACCACCTTTTCATCCCCACAAAAATGATCATAACCTTACAACGAAAAAGACCCACCCACACTATCACCCGACACCACCACCATCGTCATGTGGGTGGATGTTTGTAATTGTTAGGCACAATTTTGAAGTTTGGTAGGGGTGAATTTCGAAGGGTTGGGAGTGTGTCGGAACGGGGAGTGGTCTTATTCGTCGACGGTAGGAAAAGACTCCCCGACGTTCGTCAACCTCAAGGTGTAGTTGATGGGGTAAGTTGTGGTGGATGTTGGTGGTTAAGGTTGAATGGTGGTGATTTATGATGGTTGATAATGGTTGTTTTTTATTTTCTTTTTCATTTTTATCACCCTCTAATTTCTAAACTTTAGACTCGAGATTGGTTTTGTAGACACCCGCATTTTGCCTGCTAGTGTCTATAGCAGTTCCCGACAAAACACCCGATGATGATCGGACGTCAACGTGACTTAATACACTCGAATACGGACTCAAAATCAATAGTATCCAACGTGGGCATTTAGCGGAGTGCAAATCTCTCAAAACCAATCTCAAATCCAGGCCCAGTGGGTCATCCCGAGCAAAATAAGACTAATTTGGGTCAGAACCGACACCGGAAATAAAATCATCTTTTGGCGACCGGGTCAAAACCCGGTCAAAGATGAATCCGACACAAAAATCAGCCAAATTCAGCTTCTAGAAGCTGGCGCCAAGTCTAAATTCAAAAAATCAATCAAATCAATCAAGTCAAATCCTTCCTAAAATATCTCGATTCACTTGATCCACTCGATCGAGTGGATTGACCCACTCGGTCGAGTGGAGCGTCATTCAGCAGATCAAGCCCGTTTTGAAGGGCACTCGATCGAGTGCACTAGGGCCACTCGATCGAGTGACCCTAGGTCGGGGGGTAAAGCCTATAAATACCCCCTTAACCCCATTCATTTCACAAGCTTTTTGAACCTACATTCACCCTCATACTCTTCACAAACAAGATTTTTTCCCATGCCAAAGACCCTACATTTCTACCCCAATCCATCTTCATCACTTCAATACTACAAACACTAAGCAACCTTAGGCTAAAAACCGAGTTAGCATCCCTCGTAAAACCGATACACATACACACACATACAATCAAAACTCGAGATCAAAACTCGCCAAAGACCCGAGAGCATCCTCTCCCTAACCAAACACACCCTAACTCACCCTACATATCTCGACACTCCCGCGCACACGCCGCTACTACGAGTTCGTTTCCGAGGCCATTAAGCATGTAGGTTGAGGGTGTCATCAAACCCATTTCTTTTTCTCCTTTCCCTTTTTTCGATTATATATGTATTACTACTAATATTATTATTATTATTATTATTATTATTATTATTATTATTAGTCGATATTAACGACACTAATATTTTATTTACTAACACTAACCTTTAATTTTGTGCATACTAACCTTTTATTTATTTTCGTTACTAACATTTTATTTATCGCACTTAACATTTTATTTATGTATTCTAACACTAACTTTTATTTTTGTATACTAACACTTTAATTCCGTATTCTAACATCTAACATTATTATACCGTGTATATATACATACTAATATCAAAATCTCGGTTTCGAATACGTTTGACTATGACGATCGCCTAAAGTCCATCTAATTCCTTTACGAGTAACGACGGAGGTGACGCCTTTTCGAGGAGCGCCGCCCCAATGTACTCAAGGACATGATGTGATCGTGATCGGTCCTAGTTGAACGTATTTGATCCCATTGCGATAATTAGTACGGAACCCGTTGACACGAAAACCGACATCACATAATCCGAAAGGATTAGTTTCGATGTCGTGACGTAGAGGGATACAATTTCGTCACTAATTCAAAATTTCTAATCTAAACGATAACATATTTCATAAAATCCCGATAACGGTCTCATAATCGTATAATACACGTTTATGACATCGAGAACCGAGTTGAATTTAAATAATGCAATATTTTTGTTTAACTCGGTCAATTATCGAATTCAAACAAATAAAAATGAAACGAGCCATGCCTCGTACAGGGGGCACTCGATCGAGTGCCATGGGCCACTCGATCGAGTAACACCCAAAAATCTGGACAGTAGCTACTTTAAAGACACACTCGACCGAGTCAGACCATGACTCGATCGAGTGGGTCCTGTAGCCCAGAAATTCGAGAGCTTCAATGCAACATTTGAGCCTCGTCATTTTTTTACGACTTTTAGTCGACACGTGCATAATCAATCACGTAATTCTAATTTTCAAAACTCATGCATATCACGACACCTAAAACGATTTTGATCGACGGTCTCGCACTATTAATTTTATGTCGACGACTCTTTAGTCGTATCCGACACATAATTAATTTAGGCTCCATTTCTCGAGGTGATAAGTCGGGACAAGGCATCGAGGTTCGAGATCGGGTTAACACCACACCTAGGTCTCGAACCTCCGTCCTTTGATTAATATGCAATATAATGCGTAATTAATTAAGGTTCGTCCGTCTAACTAATTCACGATCTAGTGTGCATTTATTATATACGGGTCTTTGTCGAGTCGTGTATTTATTTATCACTCTTCTTATTTAATTCAATTATTCTATTTTATTGCTCGTTGTATTGTGAATTCCGGGTTGTATTCCGCCTGTGTAATTTGTAATTTATTTACGAGTTTTCAATTTTCGATGTTTGCCATTTATTTATTTAAATGAACATCACATGCTAAATCACTTTGACGTGAATCAAGATGCATTAAATGACGTAGCAAACCAATAATTCACATGCTTAGCCCGAAAACGCTGTTTGCATACCATTTAGTCGTTTTACTAGCGCGCGTACACGAACACGAACGGTGTCTTAGTAGAGGCCGCCATGTGCGGGCGGGGTTGGGTGTCCTTAGTGGGCTTCCCAACACGTACCCTCACCCCTTACTCAGAACCTTGGTTTCCGGATGTCCGAAACCATTGGCGCACGAGAGTCATTTTATATACGAAAGCCGGTGTAAACGGTATCGATGTAACAATGCAAAGGGACGAGCCCCATAAACTCTGAAATCGAAGTGGGCTTACTTTGTGTGTAGCCCATGACGACATAGAGTGGGCTCGTATGGTTCCGAATAACCACAAAATTCGGTGGCGACTCCATTTTGACTTAAATTTCGAACCCGAGAACAATCTTACCACGAGATTCATTCGCCTACCCAAACCCGCGCGTGGCCGCGTCGGGGTGGACCTACGTCATGTCCACAATTTGGCGACTCCGCTGGGGATACCTGATGTACCACATGTCATCGGGGTTCCTAGGGTGAGACTCGAAGAGAAATCTTTCGTAGATTAGTGTGCGCGCATTTGTTTAATGATTCATGCATAACCCAAATTTGCCCGGACCGGTTACTTGTGACCGACGTCCCACTATACCACGGTGCATTCCTACATGGGTGCGCGAAAGACATCGATGGTGGAACTCGTCTCGGTTTCGCGGCATGTCCTAAGACCAACTCGGCTTAGGGAGTCCGTCCATCACACGAGAAAGCCATCGTTGTTGGTATAGACCCTATTTTGACCGACCGAGACTTAGTGTAAAGCATACATAAGCGTCGTTATAATGCTTGATTACATGCTACTTGGTTTCCGTGTCAATTTTCAAAAAAACCGTCATTTCAAAATTACATCTTTCCAAAAGTACCCACTTTTTGAAAAACCCGAAATACTGTCCATTTCGGGACCCGTCTTTCCAAAACGCCCAAATTTGAAAAACCCGAAATGCTGCCCATTTCGGGACTCATCTTTTTCAAAATATCCAATTTTAAAAAATTCGGAATGCTGCCGAAAATTAGACTTACGATTTGACTCAAAACAAGCTTTTTTAGCCGGCATGCTATCCATTTCAATTCGAATATCCGATCCACCATTCGATTTTCGATTTTTCAAAATTCAATTTCAATTTTCAAATCTTCGTGATGCCATTCGCGATTTTCAAATCCTCGAGATTCCATTCTCGATTTTCAAATCTCCGAGATGTCGTTTTCGATTCTCAAATCTTCGGGATCTCATTTTCAATTTTCAAATTTTCGGAAATTTATTTTCGATATTCAAATTTTCAAATTTTCAAAAATTCAAATTTTCATAAAACCGATCCTGTCGGCATGCTGCCAATTTCAAAAGACGGGACCGTCTCCCAATTTTTTTCAAAACGCGAATTTACTAGCAACCATTCTAACATTTCAAAATGCTCGGTCCTATTGGCCCACTACCATTTTCTGGACCGTCCTCTCAATTTTCAAAATTCAATCATTTTTTTTTTCAAAACCTTCCTTATTATAGGACCTATCGTAATCCGTGTGTCGGGTCTTTTCATAATTTGTCGAAGGTCTTTAGCGTCGAAACTCCGTCGATCCTACATCACGGGTTTCTTCCCTATCCCAGTCCGCCTTATCCTAAAGGCACAACCAACCAACACGAGTCATACACTCGTAAATGGAAGGTTCATCCATACACTCGAGTCCTAACTAGAAAGTCACACGCGATCTTTCCCACCGACAGGACGGTCCCCACGACCTTTCCTAGGGGAATTTTGCCCGTCTTTAAATCCGTTAGTCGAGTCATCCCAATTCAAATCCTTTAACTTAAGGGTCTACCCTAATCACAGGGTCTATCCTTATTCAAGTCAAGTCAAGGGTCTCTAGCGTCGAAACTCTGCCGATCTTACATCGCAAGTTTCTTCCCTTACCCGTCTGCCTTTCCTCGAGGCCGAGTCAACCTTTTACAAGGCATAGGCCTATAACAAAAGTTTCGTGATCCTTACATCTAAGGGTCACTCGTCCATCACTCGAGTCTTAGCAAAACCTGCAATCTCACTCAGGGGCTACCCTTAAGCAGAGCGATCAATCACGGTTGCTCTAAGGGTCATGTCTTACACGTGTTGTCTCACGTACCCCACTTTTGAGTCACTTAGATGTCACACCATCTGAGTCCTATCAGAGTCCTCGGTCTCACTCGGGGGCTACCCTTTAGCAGAGCGATCAATCACGGTTGCTCTAAGGGTCATGTCCTACACGTGTTGTCTCACGCGTGCCATTTTCGAGTCACTTAGATGCCACCCCATCTGAGTCCTATAGAGTCTTTTGCGTCGCTCGGGGGCTATCCTCCAACCGACCAGTCAAACACGGTCACCCTAAGGAGTACCTTACGTTCATCATACACCGACGTCCTTATAATGCCTTCTTCGAGTCGTACCTATGCTACGAACACTCGAGTCTCCTAAAGGTTTAGGTCGCCACAGTGGGTCCGAACACGTGACGCGGCCAAACACGGTCGCCCCATTTTCGGACTCATCCTCGTGGCTCAGATCTTATGGTCGAGTTTGAGCTAGGGTCGTTACCTCGTCTAGGTCAATGTTCGAGTATCCCGGTCCAAGAGTCTTTGTCATCCCGTCACCCCGGGCCGTGTCTAGTTTGACTCCCTCTCTTGCATTCGCGCAAAGTCGAGTTTAGGCGAGTCGTGGCACCTGTCGTTTTCTCCAATCAAAGACTTTACCAAAAAAAAGAAACAACCAACCGAGCATCCGAAAGTCCGGATTTGATTCGAGTCTAAGTCTTAGTCCGAGTCTAGGATACCCTACATCCTCATTTCCAAATCAGAGTCAGAGTCTTTTGCATTCTGTCCTCTTTTCGAAATTCAACAAAAAAATCAGCTTTCAATATTCTATCACTACTATACACTTTCCTTATGTGTTTCCGAGAACATGATGAACACCATCATCATACACTGTGAGCACACGCACGTGACTATTATAGGCACATCTATAATGAATGCAGGAACTGAGGCCCGTGTTTTCCCTTACCTGTTCCATGTCTGGCATAGACAGCCACATAACTACCCTTAGCAGGAGCGGTATCGAATCCTATGACAAATCTAGGTAGTCTCTTAGTTTGGGTTCAAGACGGGAGGCAAGCCCATTTCCCACAATAAACACCCCTCCAATAAAACTGACCAATCCTTATCTTAGGCGTTAGTCTGACTTGATGCCAAAAATACCCAACTCGGGACGATGCTCCCACTAAGCCTGCTCGGAATTATGATGACAATACCGAGATCCAAACCACCATGCTTACCATAGAGTACTCCACCGCGAGTTGCACTCACACAAACACCAACTAGGCTCACACCTTACAAGGGTTTAGCTCCACAAGCCAAATCCAACCGATGGGCCCACCCCCATATCCACCCACAACACCATAGGAGGGCATCCGTAAAAAAAAAAAAAAAAAGCTGGACAAAAAAAATAATCAAAAGTCCAAGAAAAAAAGCAAAACGCCCAAAACAAAAGAGCTGGCCATCAAAAAAAGAACTCTCAGCATCCCCCGACCAGATACGGTCAACTCAAATGAAGAATCCCACGACCGGGGCTAAGAGGTCAACCCAAAAAAAAAAAAAAAAAACAAAAACAAAAAATTCAAATACCCAGGACCGTGGTCAACGGTCAACCCAATTGAAAGTCCCTTGACCGGGATACGGTCAATTCAAAAATTATCGATGCCCATACCATCAAATAGGGGAGAAACAATTAAGCTGGTCAGCTAACACCACACTTAGCCTTCCCACATTACAACCCTCAAGACCTTCCCGAGGCCTAGGCTAAGTGACAGCCCAAAATTTTGAGGATTCAAGCTCCATAGGATACACCCTAACCATTAGGGCCAGACATGGAAATCAGATCCTACATTATCAAACTTATCCTGATCGAAGTTCGAGTCATTTTTACTCGACTTCCCCCTTTCCTACCACATTGCAATACCTTACCCTCGAAGCCTTAGCTCCACATAATCGAGCTCCAGATTTCGAGTCATCAAAGCCACTTGCGACCTAGCTCCACATTTCCAAAAACATCCAAACCAGTTACCAGCCCCAAACACGGGAACTCAACCTGCGGTCGGCATAGAACATGCCCAAATAGTTCACACCACCTCTAGGGGCTACCCCGGAGAACGCTCACAGTCACAGGATCAACATCCTAACTGTTCTAGCCCTTTGATCAAGACATCATTGGGAACACACCTAGCCTACACCATCGCTATGGCTAGTTACACACAAAGCCCTAATAAACTAGGCATCATAACATATTTTTCAACACTGAACTACAGCTTGGTTTGATTTCACTACACGTGAATACGTAGGCAGCCTTTCAACAAAGGCACAACCACCCACATTGAGACAAGTTCAAAAAAAAAACACCGTCATTCCGGTCACGACACTGTCATGTTCTCAGCAGTTAGCTTTGTCGTCCTGGGGGCTTCTCTTAGGCAGAAGACCTTCATCCACTCACATAATCCAAATGACTTTAAAAAAAACTAGCCTCCTTTCTTTAGTGTGTCCTAGCACTCGGCTCAGTCAAGGACAAGAATCCGTCAGGGACTCGAAGTGACACCCACTTTGGGAATGTACCCCAAAACCAAAAATTCAAAAGATCACTAGTCTACAGCACTGCTACTGCTAAGTCCTGCAAATACAGTCTCATTACAGACTACTGCAGTTCCCCTATAACACATCATTCCTATTCGATGTTCGACCGTGTTGCCACTCGCCTAGGCTACGGAATAGCGCAACTCGAGAGCCTTGTTAGGTGGCCCACCCCCTACCGAGTCACGGTCCAACCCCTCGAGAGTCCATTCGTGTCAGTCAACTCGTCCGGTCACGTCCAGAGTCGAGTCAGTCGGTAGGCCTCTCTCTTCAAGTTCCACTTTGAAATTTGCAAAACTTAGCCATTTGATAAAATCCTTTTCGACAAGGTCAAATTTCGGTCTATTTAAACTGCAAATTTCTACCCCTTTCAATTTTGAAAACCTATCTCCTAGCACGTGAGTTGCTTTCAGGACTTCGATTTCAAAATAAAGCAAAAATCATTTTCCCCAGCGCAAGCCAGTCTATAGATGCTAATTGCATTTCCTGTATGCTATCTTGCTATATACTATGCCTGCTATTTCTGCCTATGTATCTAACATTTCAGGTACCAGCTAGTGCTTCCCAACGAAACATCAAAGGCGGTGTTTCTCCTGAAATGCTACATGCAAGTTGTCATATGTCAGCATACGGGTACACCCAAGAGTTCAGAAGCAAGTCCCCGCGCAGCTACTTTACTCCCCAGCACGAGTCAGTGTTTTGCCTATGTGTTACATACAAGTTGTTATGTGTCAGCATACAGGTACACTCCAGACTTCAGAAGCAAGTCCCCGCGAAACTATTTAAATTCCCCAACTGAGTCAACTTTTCCTCGGTATGCTACATCCAAGACGTGATGTGTCGGCATACGGGTACACCTACGCCCCGAAAGGCAAGTTTTACTCCCCATGGAGCATCATCATGAGCTCAGGTACGACTCAAGGCTTCAAAAGCAAGCCCATACAGCTCACATATTTCCCCAGCGGAACGCCCCGAGGCGGCATTTTCCCCGAAATGGTACGGGATGGGCCCACATATAGGCACGCCCAGGACTTATGCTACAAGTCTGACTCCCCGCGGAGCTGTCATCATCAGGACAGGTATGACCCTCTGCTTATGGCTGGCGAGCCCTTCACGCAAGTCTACTGGACTATAAACGACCCGACCGGAAGGCTGCCAGGTCGTAATCCTCGATTGGCCTGGTAGCTACTCTGACTTTCGCCTTGTCCAAGCCTCAGTCAGAGTGGGGGCTCTGTAGACACCCGCATTTTGCCTGCTAGTGTCTATAGCAGTTCCCGACAAAACACCCAATGATGATCGGACGTCAACGTGACTTAATACGCTCGAATACGGACTCAAAATCAATAGTATCCGACGTGGGCATTTAGCGGAGTGCAAATCTCTCAAAACCAATCTCAAATCCAGGCCCAGTGGGTCATCCCGAGCAAAATAAGACTAATTTGGGTCAGAACCGACACCGGAAATAAAACCGTCTTTTGGCGACCGGGTCAAAACCCGGTCAAAGATGAATCCGACACAAAAATCAGCCAAATTCAGCTTCTAGAAGCTGGCGCCAAGTCTAAATTCAAAAAATCAATCAAATCAATCAAGTCAAATCCTTCCTAAAATATCTCGATTCACTTGATCCACTCGATCGAGTGGATTGACCCACTCGGTCGAGTGGAGCGTCATTCAGCAGATCAAGCCCGTTTTGAAGGGCACTCGATCGAGTGCACTAGGGCCACTCGATCGAGTGACCCTAGGTCGGGGGGTAAAGCCTATAAATACCCCCTTAACCCCATTCATTTCACAAGCTTTTTCAACCTACATTCACCCTCATACTCTTCACAAACAAGGTTTTTTCCCATGCCAAAGACCCTACATTTCTACCCCAATCCATCTTCATCACTTCAATACTACAAACCCTAAGCAACCTTAGGCTAAAAACCGAGTTAGCATCCCTCGTAAAACCGATACACATACACACACATACAATCAAAACTCGAGATCAAAACTCGCCAAAGACCCGAGAGCATCCTCTCCCTAACCAAACACACCCTAACTCACCCTACATATCTCGACACTCCCGTGCACACGCCGCTACTACGAGTTCGTTTCCGAGGCCATTAAGCATGTAGGTTGAGGGTGTCATCAAACCCATTTCTTTTTCTCCTTTCCCTTTTTTCGATTATATATGTATTACTATTATTATTATTATTATTATTATTATTATTATTATTATTATTATTATTATTATTATTATTATTATTATTATTATTATTAGTCGATATTAACGACACTAATATTTTATTTACTAACACTAACCTTTAATTTTGTGCATACTAACCTTTTATTTATTTTCGTTACTAACATTTTATTTATCGCACTCTAACATTTTATTTATGTATTCGAACACTAACTTTTATTTTTGTATACTAACACTTTAATTCCGTATTCTAACATCTAACATTATTGTACCGTGTATATATACATACTAATATCAAAATCTCGGTTTCGAATACGTTTGACTATGACGATCGCCTAAAGTCCATCTAGTTCCTTTACGAGTAACGACGGAGGTGACGCCTTTTCGAGGAGTGCCGCCCCAATGTACTCAAGGACATGATGTGATCGTGATCGCTCCTAGTTGAACGTATTTGATCCCATTGCGATAATTAGTACGGAACCCGTTGACACAAAAACCGACATCACATAATCCGAAAGGATTAGTTTCGATGTCGTGACGTAGAGGGATACAATTTCGTCACTAATTCAAAATTTCTAATCTAAACGATAACATATTTCATAAAATCCCGATAACGGTCTCATAATCGTATAATACACGTTTATGACATCGAGAACCGAGTTGAATTTAAATAATGCAATATTTTTATTTAACTCGGTCAATTATCGAATTCAAACAAATAAAAATGAAACGAGCCATGCCTCGTACAGGGGGCACTCGATCGAGTGCCATGGGCCACTCGATCGAGTAGCACCCAAAAATCTGGACAGTAGCTACTTTAAAGACACACTCGACCGAGTCAGACCATGACTCGATCGAGTGAGTCCTGTAGCCCAGAAATTCGAGAGCTTCAATGCAACATTTGAGCCTCGTCATTTTTTTACGACTTTTAGTCGACACGTGCATAATCAATCACGTAATTGTAAGTTTCAAAACTCATGAACAAAATTCGGTGGCGAGTCCATTTTGACTTAAATTTCGAACTCGAGAACAATCTTACCACGAGATTCATTCGCCTACCCAAACCCGCGCGTGGCCGCGTCGGGGTGGACCTATGTCATGTCCACAATTTGGCGACTCCGCTAGGGATACCTGATGTACCACATGTCATCGGGGTTCCTAGGGTGAGACTCGAAGAGAAATCGTTCGTAGATTAGTGTGCGCGCATTAGTTTAATGATTCATGCATAACCCAAATTTTCCCGGGCCGGTTACTTGTGACCGACGTCCCACCATACCACGGTGCATTCCTACATGGGTGCGCGAAAGACATCGATGGTGGAACTCGTCTCGGTTTCGCGGCATGTCCTAAGACCAACTCGGCTTAGGGAGTCCGTCCATCACACGAGAAAGCCATCGTTGTTGGTATAGACCCTATTTTGACCGACCGAGACTTAGTGTAAAGCATACATAAGCGTCGTTATAATGCTTGATTACATGCTACTTGGTTTCCGTGTCAATTTTCAAAAAAACCGTCATTTCAAAATTGCATCTTTCCAAAAGTACCCACTTTTTGAAAAACCCGAAATACTGTCCATTTCGGGACCCGTCTTTCCAAAACGCCCAAATTTGAAAAACCCAAAATGCTGCCCATTTCGGGACTCATCTTTTTCAAAATATCCAATTTCAAAAAACTCGGAATGCTGCCGAAAATTAGACTTACGATTTGACTCAAAACAAGCTTTTTTAGCCGGCATGCTATCCATTTCAATTCGAATTTCCGATCCACCGTTCGATTTTCGAATTTTCAAAATTCAATTGTAATTTTCAAATCTTCGTGATGCCATTCGCGATTTTCAAATCCTCGAGATTCCATTCTCGTTTTTCAAATCTCCGAGATGTCGTTTTCGATTCTCAAATCTTCGGGATCTCATTTTCAATTTTCAAATTTTCGGAAATTTATTTTCGATATTCAAATTTTCAAATTTTCAAAAATTCAAATTTTCATAAAACCGATCCTGTCGGCATGCTGCCAATTTCAAAAGACGGGACCGTCTCCCAATTTTTTCAAAACGCGAATTTACTAGCAACCATTCTAACATTTCAAAATGCTCGGTCCTATTGGCCCACTACCATTTTCTGGACCGTCCTCTCAATTTTCAAAATTCAATCATTTTTTTTCAAAACCTTCCTTATTATAGGACCTACCGTAATCCGTGTGTCGGGTCTTTCCATAATTTGTCGAAGGTCTTTAGCGTCGAAACTCCGTCGATCCTACATCACGGGTTTCTTCCCTATCCCAGTCCGCCTTATCCTAAAGGCACAACCAACCAACACGAGTCATACACTCGTAAATGGAAGGTTCATCCATCAACTCGAGTCCTAACTAGAAAGTCACACGCGATCTTTCCCACCGACAGGACGGTCCCCACGACCTTTCCTAGGGGAATTTTGCCCGTCTTTAAATCCGTTAGTCGAGTCATCCCAATTCAAATCCTTTAACTTAAGGGTCTACCCTAATCACAGGGTCTATCCTTATTCAAGTCAAGTCAAGGGTCTCTAGCGTCGAAACTCTGCCGATCTTACATCGCAAGTTTCTTCCCTTACCCGTCTGCCTTTCCTCGAGGCCGAGTCAACCTTTTACAAGGCATAGGCCTATAACAAAAGTTTCGTGATCCTTACATCTAAGGGTCACTCGTCCATCACTCGAGTCTTAGCAAAACCTGCAATCTCACTCAGGGGCTACCCTTAAGCAGAGCGATCAATCACGGTTGCTCTAAGGGTCATGTCTTACACGTGTTGTCTCACGTACCCCACTTTTGAGTCACTTAGATGTCACACCATCTGAGTCCTATCAGAGTCCTCGGTCTCACTCGGGGGCTACCCTTTAGCAGAGCGATCAATCACGGTTGCTCTAAGGGTCATGTCCTACACGTGTTGTCTCACGCGTGCCATTTTCGAGTCACTTAGATGCCACCCCATCTGAGTCCTATAGAGTCTTTTGCGTCGCTCGGGGGCTATCCTCCAACCGACCAGTCAAACACGGTCACCCTAAGGAGTACCTTACGTTCATCATACACCGACGTCCTTATAATGCCTTCTTCGAGTCGTACCTATGCTACGAACACTCGAGTCTCCTAAAGGTTTAGGTCGCCACAGTGGGTCCGAACACGTGACGCGGCCAAACACGGTCGCCCCATTTTCGGACTCATCCTCGTGGCTCAGATCTTATGGTCGAGTTTGAGCTAGGGTCGTTACCTCGTCTAGGTCAATGTTCGAGTATCCCGGTCCAAGAGTCTTTGTCATCCCGTCACCCCGGGCCGTGTCTAGTTTGACTCCCTCTCTTGCATTCGCGCAAAGTCGAGTTTAGGCGAGTCGTGGAACCTGTCGTTTTCTCCAATCAAAGACTTTACCAAAAAAAAGAAACAACCAACCGAGCATCCGAAAGTCCGGATTTGATTCGAGTCTAAGTCTTAGTCCGAGTCTAGGATACCCTACATCCTCATTTCCAAATCAGAGTCAGAGTCTTTTGCATTCTGTCCTCTTTTCGAAATTCAACAAAAAAATCAGCTTTCAATATTCTATCACTACTATACACTTTCCTTATGTGTTTCCGAGAACATGATGAACACCATCATCATACACTGTGAGCACACGCACGTGACTATTATAGGCACATCTATAATGAATGCAGGAACTGAGGCCCGTGTTTTCCCTTACCTGTTCCATGTCTGGCATAGACAGCCACATAACTACCCTTAGCAGGAGCGGTATCGAATCCTATGACAAATCTAGGTAGTCTCTTAGTTTGGGTTCAAGACGGGAGGCAAGCCCATTTCCCACAATAAACACCCCTCCAATAAAACTGACCAATCCTTATCTTAGGCGTTAGTCTGACTTGATGCCAAAAATACCCAACTCGGGACGATGCTCCCACTAAGCCTGCTCGGAATTATGATGACAATACCGAGATCCAAACCACCATGCTTACCATAGAGTACTCCACCGCGAGTTGCACTCACACAAACACCAACTAGGCTCACACCTTACAAGGGTTTAGCTCCACAAGCCAAATCCAACCGATGGGCCCACCCCCATATCCACCCACAACACCATAGGAGGGCATCCGTAAAAAAAAAAAAAAAAGCTGGACAAAAAAAATAATCAAAAGTCCAAGAAAAAAAGCAAAACGCCCAAAACAAAAGAGCTGGCCATCAAAAAAAGAACTCTCAGCATCCCCCGACCAGATACGGTCAACTCAAATGAAGAATCCCACGACCGGGGCTAAGAGGTCAACCCAAAAACAAAAAAAAAAAAAAAAACAAAAACAAAAAATTCAAATACCCAGGACCGTGGTCAACGGTCAACCCAATTGAAAGTCCCTTGACCGGGATACGGTCAATTCAAAAACTATCGATGCCCATACCATCAAATAGGGGAGAAACAATTAAGCTGGTCAGCTAACACCACACTTAGCCTTCCCACATTACAACCCTCAAGACCTTCCCGAGGCCTAGGCTAAGTGACAGCCCAAAATTTTGAGGATTCAAGCTCCATAGGATACACCCTAACCATTAGGGCCAGACATGGAAATCAGATCCTACATTATCAAACTTATCCTGATCGAAGTTCGAGTCATTTTTACTCGACTTCCCCCTTTCCTACCACATTGCAATACCTTACCCTCGAAGCCTTAGCTCCACATAATCGAGCTCCAGATTTCGAGTCATCAAAGCCACTTGCGACCTAGCTCCACATTTCCAAAAACATCCAAACCAGTTACCAGCCCCAAACACGGGAACTCAACCTGCGGTCGGCATAGAACATGCCCAAATAGTTCACACCACCTCTAGGGGCTACCCCGGAGAACGCTCACAGTCACAGGATCAACATCCTAACTGTTCTAGCCCTTTGATCAAGACATCATTGGGAACACACCTAGCCTACACCATCGCTATGGCTAGTTACACACAAAGCCCTAATAAACTAGGCATCATAACATATTTTTCAACACTGAACTACAGCTTGGTTTGATTTCACTACACGTGAATACGTAGGCAGCCTTTCAACAAAGGCACAACCACCCACATTGAGACAAGTTCAAAAAAAAAACACCGTCATTCCGGTCACGACACTGTCATGTTCTCAGCAGTTAGCTTTGTCGTCCTGGGGGCTTCTCTTAGGCAGAAGACCTTCATCCACTCACATAATCCAAATGACTTTAAAAAAAACTAGCCTCCTTTCTTTAGTGTGTCCTAGCACTCGGCTCAGTCAAGGACAAGAATCCGTCAGGGACTCGAAGTGACACCCACTTTGGGAATGTACCCCAAAACCAAAAATTCAAAAGATCACTAGTCTACAGCACTGCTACTGCTAAGTCCTGCAAATACAGTCTCATTACAGACTACTGCAGTTCCCCTATAACACATCATTCCTATTCGATGTTCGACCGTGTTGCCACTCGCCTAGGCTACGGAATAGCGCAACTCGAGAGCCTTGTTAGGTGGCCCACCCCCTACCGAGTCACGGTCCAACCCCTCGAGAGTCCATTCGTGTCAGTCAACTCGTCCGGTCACGTCTAGAGTCGAGTCAGTCGGTAGGCCTCTCTCTTCAAGTTCCACTTTGAAATTTGCAAAACTTAGCCATTTGATAAAATCCTTTTCGACAAGGTCAAATTTCGGTCTATTTAAACTGCAAATTTCTACCCCTTTCAATTTTGAAAACCTATCTCCTAGCACGTGAGTTGCTTTCAGGACTTCGATTTCAAAATAAAGCAAAAATCATTTTCCCCAGCGCAAGCCAGTCTATAGATGCTAATTGCATTTCCTGTATGCTATCTTGCTATATACTATGCCTGCTATTTCTGCCTATGTATTTAACATTTCAGGTACCAGCTAGTGCTTCCCAACGAAACATCAAAGGCGGTGTTTCTCCTGAAATGCTACATGCAAGTTGTCATGTGTCAGCATACGGGTACACCCAAGAGTTCAGAAGCAAGTCCCCGCGCAGCTACTTTACTCCCCAGCACGAGTCAGTGTTTTGCCTATGTGTTACATACAAGTTGTTATGTGTCAGCATACAGGTACACTCCAGACTTCAGAACCAAGTCCCCGCGAAACTATTTAAATTCCCCAACGGAGTCAACTTTTCCTCGGTATGCTACATCCAAGACGTGATGTGTCGGCATACGGGTACACCTACGCCCCGAAAGGCAAGTTTTACTCCCCATGGAGCATCATCATGAGCTCAGGTACGACCCAAGGCTTCAAAAGCAAGCCCGTACAGCTCACATATTTCCCCAGCGGAACGCCCCGATGCGGCATTTTCCCCGAAATGATACGGGATGGGCCCACATATAGGCACGCCCAGGACTTATGCTACAAGTCTGACTCCCCGCGGAGCTGTCATCATCAGGACAGGTATGACCCTCTGCTTATGGCTGGCGAGCCCTTCACGCAAGTCTACTGGACTATAAACGACCCGACCGGAAGGCTGCCAGGTCGTAATCCTCGATTGGCCTGGTAGCTACTCTGACTTTCGCCGTGTCCAAGCCTCAGTCAGAGTGGGGGCTCTGTAGACACCCGCATTTTGCCTGCTAGTGTCTATAGCAGTTCCCGACAAAACACCCGATGATGATCGGACGTCAACGTGACTTAATACGCTCGAATACGGACTCAGAATCAATAGTATCCGACATGGGCATTTAGCGGAGTGCAAATCTCTCAAAACCAATCTCAAATCCAGGCCCAGTGGGTCATCCCGAGCAAAATAAGACTAATTTGGGTCAGAACCGACACCGGAAATAAAACCGTCTTTTGGCGACCGGGTCAAAACCCGGTCAAAGATGAATCCGACACAAAAATCAGCCAAATTCAGCTTCTAGAAGCTGGCGCCAAGTCTAAATTCAAAAAATCAATCAAATCAATCAAGTCAAATCCTTCCTAAAATATCTCGATTCACTTGATCCACTCGATCGAGTGGAGCGACCCACTCGGTCGAGTGGAGCGTCATTCAGCAGATCAAGCCCGTTTTGAAGGGCACTCGATCGAGTGCACTAGGGCCACTCGATCGAGTGACCCTAGGTCGGGGGGTAAAGCCTATAAATACCCCCTTAACCCCATTCATTTCACAAGCTTTTTCAACCTACATTCACCCTCATACTCTTCACAAACAAGGTTTTTTCCCATGCCAAAGACCCTACATTTCTACCCCAATCCATCTTCATCACTTCAATACTACAAACCCTAAGCAACCTTAGGCTAAAAACCGAGTTAGCATCCCTCGTAAAACCGATACACATACACACACATACAATCAAAACTCGAGATCAAAACTCGCCAAAGACCCGAGAGCATCCTCTCCCTAACCAAACACACCCTAACTCACCATACATATCTCGACACTCCCGCGCACACGCCGCTACTACGAGTTCGTTTCCGAGGCCATTAAGCATGTAGGTTGAGGGTGTCATCAAACCCATTTCTTTTTCTCCTTTCCCTTTTTTCGATTATATATGTATTACTATTATTATTATTATTATTATTATTATTATTATTATTATTATTATTATTATTATTATTATTATTATTATTATTATTATTATTATTATTATTATTATTATTATTATTATTATTATTATTATTATTATTATTATTATTATTATTATTATTATTATTATTATTATTATTATTATTATTATTATTATTATTATTATTATTATTATTATTATTATTATTATTATTATTATTATTATTATTATTATTATTATTATTATTATTATTATTATTATTATTATTATTATTATTATTATTATTATTATTATTATTATTATTATTATTATTATTATTATTATTATTATTATTATTATTATTATTATTATTATTATTATTATTATTAGTACTGTTCCGGTCACGGAAACAATTAACCCGGTCTTGGATCCGGGTCGTGTAATCGGAATGTTAATAAGTAGTGGATTGTTTGGTTTATTTCAACCTCTCCTTTCTCCTTCTCCTATGATCGGACCTTCCCGGCGGAGTTGGCCTGCTCCCTGCACAATGAACGCACAGGGCCCCGGAGGTTGTCCGAGGGAACCCTCTCCGATGCCTAAGTTAGTCCGTGAAATGCCTTGATGAACCTAGCTCGTGAGGAACTAGGCGGCGTTTTTAGGAGTGAGAGTCTAGAGAGAGAAAATCCAACCCTCTTTAAGTGGGAAATGGGTGGGTATTTATACCTTCCCACAAGAGAGAGAAGTGGAGAGGCAAAAGAGCGGGAGAATGGGTGGATGGCGGGGTTACACGTGGACCTATTTCATCCACCCATTCCCTTTTACCTTAGGCAGAAAGACGGAAGGGCCCCTGGTAACCCCTGCCTTGCTCGGGGGAGAGGTTGCCTGGGGACAGGCGAGCAGGGAGCGTCTACCAGGCCTTCTTCAATGGGTCGCCCTACCCTGCTGGGCAGGCGGCCTCCTCGAAGCTACGTTCCACTGAGGAAATCCTGGCGTCTTACCTCGACGGCCTGCTGGGCAGGCTCTTCGGCTCCCCGGGTTGGGTCTTTGCGGGACCTGCTAGGCGGGCGACCTGGTGCAGGCTCCTGACCCTCATCAATTGGCCCTCACCGGCCGGGGGGAAGTAAGGCTTCTCCTTAGCAGGTGGACTCATGATGGTGGGGAGTTGACTTGTGGCTTTACCACTGCATTTAATGCGTTCGCGTATTCCCGAGGGGGGAGACTCTTCTGCATTGGGCATGCCAAGAGTTTAATTGTCTTTTGGCCATGATTGCTTTTATACCCAGTGGATTTTTGGGCAGCGTGCTGTTGCACTGATTGGCTGTGCTCTCTGTCAAAGTGGTTGGGGCGCCATTTAATGTCTTGGCCTCCCTTATTGTATAAATTGCACTTCCTTTTCCACTTTCACGACCCATCTCCAACTTTCTTTTCTTCTTTTCTCAAAGAAAATGTCGTGGATTACCAAAGTACTTTTTTGCCAAGGGATTCGCGTGGTGACCCGTCGCTTTAGGGGGCGTTGGAAGCTGAGGTACCCTAGGGCGTCCTTTCTCATTCTGCGCCGTAGCCGGCAGCCCTGCGCTCGACTTCACAGGAAGCTCCAAAGGAGGACTCTTGTCAGGGTGGGCAAGCGCCCTCAGAGGGCTTCTCCAGCCGCTCCAAAATACAGGCGCTCCCCCCAGGGTGGGGGTTGTTTCGACAGGGGGTGCCATGAGTGTTTTCCATGGCTACACCCTGAGCAGTTTGACCCCGACTGCTCAGAGTTGGCTTCTTCTCCTGAGTCGGGCCCTTCTTCTCCCTTGAGGAGGAAAGTGGGCTGCGGCTCCTGTGATGATACTGAAACAGTCCCTTATGGTAGGGACTGGGATGTTAGTAGCCAGGATTCCGGTGATAGTGACGGCCAGGGTTACTCCTCTGGTCAGGACGACGATGATGATTCTGCGGACCCCTTCAAGGATTCTGACGACTGGGACTGGGGATCCGATGCAGGGGGGTGCCACAGCCCTGGGGACTATTCCCCAGGCTTTGATGACGATTAGGCCTGCCCGCGGGGTGCAGGCGTGGTGAGCCAGAAACAGGGGCTCTTTTTGTCTTTTTTGCCTGTACTGGATGTAACTTGCCCGTTTTTTGGGTTTTCTTTGATTTAATGAAAGAAAAATCAGGCAGTTTGTTTATGTGTGGCATTTTTATTATCTGTTATTATTTATTTTTTGTCTTTATTATTATTTGAATGGAGGGAGGACGTCACAGGGTGATCGATCCTCTGACACCCTTTGGTCTTCTCGAGGCTACCCTTAGGAAGCTAGAAGGGGCTGACTTTTGAGAGTATGACACGTGGACAGTAGTCCTTGGGCGGATTTTCGAGGGTTGGCGACTCTTTGTCTGCCTTTCCTCTTATAAAAGCAATCTGTCACTCATTCTTCTTCTCTTTTTCTTTTCAAACTTCCTTTCTTTTCTTCTACAAATCTTTCGGTGTGATAACTCGAGCCTTCCTTCGTACCCCCGTTTCTCTGGGAGATTTCTCTTTCAAGCTTTCATCCCATCGGCGGCCGACCTTAGGTTAGACTTTTAATTTCCAGTTCTTGCTCCCTTTCTTTTCGATTTCTTGCTTTTCATTCCTCTTAGAGTTGCTATGTCTAGAACTCGCGAACGCATCCTACCATTTACCGACCCATTGAGGAAGGAGGAACGGGAAAAGGGTAGGGAGGATCTTGCCTCCTCCTCTAGGGAGGTTGCCCTTGGGACGGTCGAGGAGGAGAACTCGGCGGGTAGTGGGGGTGGTAACTCTCCTGAACCTGCCCCCTACGACGTTGTCGACTCGGACGACGAGGCGCTGGAGATCGATCCTTCCAGGACCTCCGGTCCCCTTATACCCCGGGAAAGGGGTAGGATCTATTACTTAGACAAAGCCAAGTACCACGTTCCCCTGGGAACTTACCCCGACCCCAAAAACCGAGATTTGATTCTTGCGAAGACTGCTGCCGGCGCGATTGAGCGGTTCTACAATTTTGGAGATGGGTATACAATTGTCGTCCCTGGTGAAAAAGACACCGTATGCTGTCCCCCCGACGGGTGCATAGCGGTTTACCACAAGTGTTTGGAATTCGGTCTTCGTTTCCCCCTTCATCCCTCTCTGGAAGAGATTTTCAGGCGGATGAACATGGCTATTGCCCAGCTGACAGCCATGGCTGTCAGGTCATTAATTTCATACGTTTGGACCTGCCTGTTCCATCGTGCCGAGCCCTCTATTGACGCTTTGAGGTTTATGGTCGGCCTGTAAATGGTTTCTTCTGGGAGTGAGGGTTCTCCTGGATATTGGTCTCTTCTGAGACAGAAGGGGCATACTTTGGTGTGGCCAGCTATGGACAGCCTGAGAGATTGGAAAAACAATTTCCTCTATGTGCACAGGGCCCAAGGGTGGAAGATTCCCCGCCATTTCAGGAATCACGTTCACACCAGGCTAGAGCTCACGAGGAATATCACCCTGGCGTGGGAGGTAAAGCCTTGGAGGTGAAGTTGAGCAGGAAAGATAAGGATTTGGTAGACCATTTTGCTGCCCATACCGATAAATCTGGGGTGTATGGCCCTTCATTATGGCTCCCCCATGCGGAGCTTATTGCTACTGACAGGTACCTAACCCGGGTGGGCATGAATCCGGGCCTAGACGAAGGTAGTTCAGTAGCGCTGATGATTTTTGCTCACCCACCTTTTCCTTCTTAAATGACCTTTCTAACCGGTCACCTGTTTGCTTTGCAGACCTTGCTACCTTCCTTTGGACAAAAAGGGAGGTGAAGCGTTTGGGTTTGACCGAGACTCTTGACGTTGTCCAAAGCCGTCCTTCCCTTCCTCCTGACTTCAAGAAGGGCGAGAAGAACCTGATGAAGCATCTGAAGGGCCTTTCGTTTAGCAGGCCAAGGCTCCCTGCTCCCCCCAGATCAACGCCTGCGAAAACGGCGGTCTCTGAACCCACTCCTTCTCCGATTGCGAAAAAGGCGATCGCTTCTGAGGTTACTCCTTCCCCTGCTGGCAAGCAGAGAGGCTCTCCTGCAGGGGTTCAGATCCCCCAGGGGCCGCAGGCCGCTGGCTCTGAAGAGACTGGAGAAAGTAATCCTAGGGGGCTGATCAGGAAAAGGAGCAGGGAAACTCCAAATGCAGATCACGTGGTGGATTTGGAGGCTGATACGCCTGACCCAAAACGCTTTGCTCAGGGAGTTCCTGGTACCCTTTTTTCTGAGGAGAATACTGAGTTCCATTACACTGCCGGCGATAGCCAGGACGTCTCTGCCTTACTCTCTGACTCCGGGGCGGTTTTGGCGGATCACCTCCTCAAGACTGTCCACTCTCCTACCCATCAAGTGACTCAATACATTCAGCGCACCGCCAGAGTTATTCAGGCCTCTGCTGAGCTGGCGACCCTTAGTCGTTTAAGTGACGAGGATTTGGCCAACTCTGACCGCCTGACTACAGTCGAAAGGGATGTTGCTCTTATTGCTGGTTTGAAGGATCAGCTGACAAAAAAGGAGAACGAGTTGGAGGAGGCCAGGAGTCAGGTGATTCACTGGAGGTCTCAAAGTGAGAGGGCAGTCAGGGAGGTGTCTCGCCTGGAGGAGGAGTCGAAGAGAGCTAAGCAGGCCTTTGCAGAGCTGGAGCAGGCCAAAAAAGCTTTAGCTGAGTTGGACCAAGCCAAGAAAAAGGCCGCTGACCTAGGGGAGCGCCTTTCCAAGGCGGATTCGGATCTTCAGGTGGCTCTTGGTGACTTGGCGGCGAAGACTGAGGAGTGGCAGAAGGAGAAGGATGAGATAATTCAGGAGGTGGAAACTGCAGTGTCAACAGGCTTCGTGAATGGCGCCAATTCTTGCTTGGGGGTGGTTATGGAGGCTGTCAGGGAGATGTTCCCTGGTTTTGATGAAGAGGCTTTTCGGGCTCTTTATACCGCTAAGGATGAGGCCCAGATGCGCAGGATGGCTGAAGGGGCTGCTACCTCTGGCCCAGAAGCTTCCCCTGCCTAATATGGAGGGCAGTCATCCTCAGAGGGCTCCTGTTCGTCCCCTGCTGCGCTTATGCTGACGTTTTAACTCCTTATCTTTTTGCGCGCCGAGCCCTTTTGTGGCCGGATGCCGTGTTCATTGTAATTACCTTAAAAAACCTTTATTCCGTGTATCCCTGCTACTTTATTTCCTTTTATAAGGATTCTTCCATTTGTTTTCATCCTGTTTCTGTTTGGTTTTCTGTACAAGTTTTTAAGGTATGGCCTGCCCCCTGCCTGCCCAAAGGCAAGCAGGGATGCTCTTTGCGTTTTTTATACAAGGTTGGGGAGCCTGCCCCCAGTCCTTGTTCATTCGGCCTGTCCCTGGCTTTTGATCAAAGTCCAGGGGGCCTGCCCCCTGCCTGCTCAAAGGCAAGCAGGGAGGCATTTTGCGTTTTTTATACAAGGTTGGGGAGCCTGCCCCCAGTCCTTGTTCATTCGGCCTGTCCCTGGCTTTTGATCAAAGTCCAGGGGGCCTGCCCCCTGCCTGCCCAGAGGCTAGCAGGGAGGCGTTTTGCGTTTTTTTATACAAGATTGGGGAGCCTGCCCCCAGTCCTTGTTCATTCGGCCTGTCCCTGGCTTTTGATCAAAGTCCAGGGGGCCTACCCCCTGCCTGCCCAGAGGCTAGCAAGGAGACGTTTTGCGTTTTTTATACAAGGTTGGGGAGCCTGCCCCCAGTCTTTGTTCATTCGGCCTGTCCTTGGCTTTTGATCAAAGTCCAGGGGGCCTGCCCCCTGCCTGCCCAGAGGCTAGCAGGGAGGCGTTTAATTTTTCGTTGGGGGGGTCATTTTCCTTAGTTCTGGCAACAGGGGGCCTCCCCCTATTGCCCCCTGCTCGTTTGTGTGTGAAAACGCAAGTTTGAACAGGCAACGAGTATAGTCATGAAGTTCCTTTTATTTCTTTGTCAAAAACTTAACAGTACACAAGGGTGGTCGGAGCCGTCGACATTCTTTGACCGTTCTTCGCCAATTTTCTAGGAAACGAAAACTATGTTAAGATTGTGCTAGACATAATACTTCTTTAGGGTGTCTGCGTTCCAGTGAGCACTCAACTCTTGGCCCTCAAGATTGGCGATTCTA
Source organism: Agrostemma githago (assembly GCA_958450325.1). NCBI lineage: Eukaryota > Viridiplantae > Streptophyta > Magnoliopsida > Caryophyllales > Caryophyllaceae > Agrostemma > Agrostemma githago. The sequence goes on from OY288258.1 coordinate 11,676,106, forward strand.
TACGTGCCTGGCCCTAGGATTTGAGTTACTTGGTATGGACCTTCCCAGTTAGCACTTAGTTTGCCGTGCTCTCTCGATTTTCCCACAGCCTGTGTTTTTCTGAGAACTAGATCACCCATCTGAAAATTTCTCTGATGTACTCTCTTATTGTACGCCTTCCTCATTCGTTGCTGGTAGGCGACGATACTGGCACTGGCTTCCTCCCTTACCTCACTGACCAGATCTAAGGCCTCAGCCATTGCTACTTCATTCTCAGCCTGGTCGTATTATAGGGAGCGCAGGGAAGGGATCCTGGCCTCGATTGGTAATAGAGCCTCTGCACCATACACTAGGCCGAACGGAGTCTGGCCCGTAGATTCCTTTCGGGTGGTCCGGATTGACCAGAGTATGTTGGGGAGCTCGTCGGCCCATCTGCCCTTGAGGTTATCTACCATCTTCTTAAGGCCATTCGAGATCTGTTTGTTGGCTGCTTCTGCCTGTCCGTTGGTTCGAGGGTGGCAGACGGTAGAGTAAGCAACTGCGACGCCATGGTCTTCCAGCCAGATTCTCAGGGGGTCGTTATCGAATTGTCTTCCATGATCAAACACTAGCATTTTTGGCAGGCCGAATCTAGTGATGATATTCCGCCATATCACCTTCCTGACTGCAGGCTCAGTAATGTTAGGCACTGCCTCAGCTTCCACCCACTTGGTGAAGTAGTCGATAGCCACGATCAAGAACTTTCTGCCCCCGGTGGCCACCGCAAAAGGTCCTAGTATGTCCATCCCCCACTGAGCGAAGGGGATGGGGGATAGGATTGGCCTGAGCTCTTGGGCCGGAGCATGGATGGATGGGGCAAAAAGCTGACATTTCCTGCACTTTTGAGTCAAGTCTTTTGCGTCGGCCAGCAGGGTCGGCCAGTAGTACCCTGCCCTCAAGGCCTTGTGCGCCAGCGACTTTCCTCCTATGTGATGGCCACATATGCCAGAGTGGATGTCATCCAATACCTCCGTCGCCTGCTCTGCCCCCAGGCACCTGAGCAGGGGGGACGAGAAAGATTTCTTGTACAAGTCTTCTCCCATTAAGATAAACCATGCAGTTCTTGCCGGCATTTTTCTTTTTTTTGTACGGGGTCAGTCGGTAAAATTCCGTGTTTCTTGAATAGGATGATAGGGGTCCTCCAATCTCCAGGCTCTGCCTCCTCCACTGCGCCGACGGTTTGGCAGGGGACGGTAGATTTTTCCTGGATGACGTCTACCCATACCGACCTCCTTATATCCTGCAGGCTGGAACTAGCCAGTTTTGACAAGGCGTCCGCCCGATTGTTCTGGGACCGAGGGATCTGTCTGATTTCATACGATTTTAGGCCTGACAATTCCCTTTTCACCATTTCCAGGTACGCGGCCATCGGTTGATCCCTGGCCTCATACTTTCCATTGATTTGGTTGGCGATGAGCTGGGAATCTGTTGCCAAGACAATCCGCTTTGCGCCTGCGGCTTTGGCTAGGTTGACGCCTGCGAGCACTACTTCGTACTCAGCTTCATTGTTTGACGCGGGGAAGACAAATCTGAGTGCATGCTCAAAGTCAGTCCCCTCTGGGCTGGTCAACACGACTCCGGCCCCTGCTCCATTAGCCGTGGAGGACCCATCGGTGTATATTATCCATTCGCCGGCGGTTGGGCTATCCTCCTCAGAGTGGGAGCATTCTGCTAGGAAGTCGGCCAGGGCTTGGGCTTTGATGGCTGTTCTGGATTGGTATGTTATCCCTAGTCCACTCAACTCAATAGCCCATTTTAGCAGCCTGCCTGACTTTTCAAATTTTTCCAGTACTTTCTCTAAGGGCTGGTCTGTCAATACTACGACAGGGTGTGCGTCGAAGTACGGCCTCAATTTCTGGCTGCTATGACAACCGCATGGGCTGCTTTTTCGACCATAGGATAAGTTTTCGCTGCTGCCCCCAGGGCATGACTTACAAAATATATGGGCTGTTGAGCGCCTGCTTCTTCCCTCAAGATGACTGCGCCGACTGTCACATTGGTTACGGCGATGTAGAGGAAGAGTTTTTCCCCTGCCACTGGCCTCGCCAGGGTGGGGAGCTTCTTTAAATGTTCCTTCAACTGCTCGAAGGCTTCCTTTTGCTCGTCCTCCCACTTGAATTGCTTGTTGCCTTTCAGTATTTTGAAGAATGGGGTTGACTTGTCTGCTGACCTGGCGATAAATCGTGCCAGGGCGGCCATGCGGCCTGTCAGACGTTGGATGTCCCTGATGGTCCTGGGTTCAGGAAGGTCCAGAACAGCCTGAAATTTTTCGGGGTTAGCGTCTATCCCTCGAGAGCTGACCAAAAAACCCAAGAACTTTCCAGAACAAACCCCAAACGTACACTTCTTTGGATTGAGTTCCATTTTGTAGGCGCGCAGGGAGGAGAAGGTCTCCCGCAGGTCTGCCAGGTGCTCATTGTCTCTTTTGCTCTTTACAATGGCGTCATCGACGTAGGCCTCTATGTTTCTGCCTTTTTGACCTTCGAACACCTTGTCGACCAAGCGTTGGTATGTGGCCCCTGCGTTTTTAAGCCCGAATGACATCATTTTGTACATGTAGGTGCCTGAACTAGTGATGAATGCGCACTTCACCCTGTCCGGCTGCCATAATTACACTTAATGATACCCTGAGAAGGCATCCAGGAAGCTCAGCATAGTATATCCACTGGTAGCGTCTACCAGTTGGTCGATCCTGGGGAGTGGGTAGCAGTCTTTCGGGCAGGCTTTGTTGAGGTTTGTAAAGTCCACGCACATTCTCCATGCGCCTGATGATTTTTTGACCATGACTACATTCGCCAGCCACTCTGGGTAGTCACAAACCTCAATAAAATCTGCCTTCAGAAGTTTTTTCAATTTCCTCTTTGATTGCCACGTCTTTCTCTGCGGACATATTCCGCTTTTTCTGCTTCACAGGGCGGGCGTCCGCGTTTACGTTCAGCCTGTGAACGATACACGCTGGATCGACCCCTGGCATTTCGTCCGCAGAGTAGGCGAATACGTCCTTGTTCTCTTTCAACAGCTTGACCAGTTCCGCCTGGTAGGACTCTTCCAGGTCAGCCCCTATAAGGACTTGCCTCCCTGGCTCCAGGTCTACCAGCATGCTCTCTCCCCCAGGTTCTAGGTGGTCTGACGCCTGATTACCGGCTGGAATCTCGCCCTCTCTGCTGGGGGAACTGTCAGCTTTTCTCTTTCCTTTTCTTTCACTTTCGTGAGTTTGCAGGGCCACGGAGTAGCACTGTCTGGCCGACTCCTGGTCTCTGTGCACTTTTCCTTCCAGGCCAAAATCAGTAACATAGGCTATGGTGAGGGCCCTGATTGATATGGCCGCCTCAATCTCGTCCAGGGTGGCCCTGCCGATTAGGGCGTTGTAAGCAGACCTCGCATCCACTACAATGAATGATGCCCTGACATTTCTGGCAGTAGCCCCCTCCCCAAATGTTACAGGTAGGTCTATGATCCCCATGGGCAGTACGCCTGCCCCGCTGAACCCATATAATGATCCAGGGGCAGGTCGTAGGTGCCTTTTCTCCAGGCCCATTTTGTCGAAGGCGTCTTTGTACAACAGATTTGTGTATGCACCGGTATCCACCATGCATCTCCGCACAATATGGTTGCTGATTTCCAAGGATAGCACCAAGGGATCGCTGTGGGGATACACCACCCGCCCTGCATCCTCGGGAGTGATGATCAGCGTTACTCCCTTCGGGCTTCCTGCTCTTTCAGCGTAGCAGATTTGGTTCCTCAGCTCACGAATTTGCCTTTTCTGACCTCTTCGGCTGATTTGGCCTTCTGCATCCCCTGATATCACATGGATTACCAGGCGATTCTGTACTGAGCCCTCGGGATTTTCAGGCGCTTCTTTCTGAGATTTACTCCTGGCTGCGTAGTTGGCCAACCAGCCATTCCTGATCAGCTTCTCAATTTTGTCTTTCAGGTGGCGACACTCTTCGGTGGTGTGGCCTATGCAGTCGTGGAAAGTGCAGAATTTCTTGGGGTCCCCTTTTGGACTACGCGGTTTGCTCGGGCGATTCCATTTAGCAGTCTCCTTTTCCAGTTCGAAGATCTCCGCCCTGGATTTGTTAAGGGCTGCGTAACTGTCGAACCTGGTCTGGTAGACAGTGCGCTCCTTTTTAGGGGTATCCCCTTCCTCAGTTCTTTGCCTTCCGGATTCGTTTCTACCGCGTCCACCCTGCGGTCCCCCCTGCTGCCTGGTGGGGCCTGCGGGGTCGCCGGCAGGCTGTGGAACTCCTCTTGCAGCATAAACCCCTCTGCAATATTTCTGGCTTTGGCCAGGGTCTCCGGCTGGGCCCTGATCATTTGGTTTTTCATCTCGGCGGGGAGCAGGGAGTTGGTTAGTGCATATGCTGCTGTCGGGTCGTCAATTTCTTTCACCTGCTGGAATGATAAGTCAAACCTCTTTAGGTATTCCCTGACAGTTTCGCCCTTCTTTTGCCTGAGGGTCATCAGGTCAAAACGGGTGAGACGTCGCCTTTTGTTTCCAGCATACTGGTCCAGGAACATTTCTGCCAGTTCAATGAAGAAAGAGATTGACCCCTGCGGGAGGTCCCTGAACCAACCCTAGGCTAAGCCCACCACGGTGGTGGGGAAGATCTTGCACCAGACTGCGTCGTCGGCGTCATACATGCCCATATGACTCTCGTACGCAGCCAGGTGATCCTCCGGATCTGTAGTTTCGTCGAACTTTACAGTCGGCATCTTAATCTTCGGGATAGGATACGCCTGCACCTCAGGGTGAAGCGGGGTCTTGGTTGGCCTGCCCACCACTCTCGACCTGCTCGTGCCTGAATAGTGACCGTGGTCATCCCTTCTGTCAGGGGTCGGTCTCCTACTTTCAGGGGAGCGGTACCTTGGTGGGCGCCTGCTTATCGCTTCGTCGTGTTTAGGAGGGGAATGATACCGTGAGCGCTTCTTCCGAGCAGGTTCGAGGTTATCACCCTGACGATGCCCGGACCTCAGAGGCTGGCCATTGTTAAGCCTGGACTGCAGGCTCTGAGACAGACCTGGCGCAGGCGGTACTTCCTCGACCGGTGTCAGCCTGGAGAACACATCTCCCTGTTTCTCCCCCAGGCGCTTGGACATCGGCTCCTTGTGCCTGATTCGATTCCTCAGGTCTTGGGATAAACCCCTTCTTGCACGAGCGGCCGTGGATTCTGTGGTATGAATGGAGAATGCCTCCTCAGGACCTGCAACCCCTTGCTGCGCAGGTGACTGCTGACGGGCTTCCGTGATTCGCCTTTGCACCTGCGCATACGCCTGAGCTGTCTTCCTGGCTTTTCTCTGAACATTTATGGCGGCGGTCCGCTTCGTACCCCCGGTTCCTTCTCCACTTTCAAAGTGGAGCAACCTGGGGGTCGTGGCGACCCTGCCTACCAGATCGTCCGGAGTAAATTCTTGATCCAACATAGCTGAGAAGAACGCCGCAGTCTGTACCATCTGGGCAGGGGTGAGGTTCAGAACATGCCTCGTATGGTTCCCCTGCCCTACCATGGCAGCTGCCCCTTGACCCGGTGCTCCCGGGAGACTGGCTCGCCCCACGCCTGGAATCGTGGCGGCGGGCGTTACTTCTGGTGGCATGCCATATTGGGGGGCTTTGGGCGGATTTGCCACCGAGCTGGTGTCGAAAATTTCAGAAATGTTTGATTGTAATTGGTTAATTTGTTAATTTCGCGTTTTAGAATGGTTGATTTTGTGGGTAATCTCGTGGGTACAACCTACCTATCCCCACAGACGGCGCCAAATTGTTCCGGTCACGGAAACAATTAACCCGGTCTTGGATCCGGGTCGTGTAATCGGAGTGTTAATAAGTAGTGGATCGTTTGATTTTCTTCAACCTCTCCTTTCCCCTTCTCCTATGATCGGATCTTCCCGGCGGAGTTGGTCTGCTCCTTGCACAATGAACGCACAGGGCCCCGGAGGTTGTCCGAGGGAACCCTCTCCGATGCCTAAGTTAGTCCTTGAAATGCCTTGATGAACCTAGCTCGTGAGGAACTAGGCGGCGTTTTTAGGAGTGAGAGTCTAGAGAGAGAAAATCCAACCCTCTCAAAGTGGGAAATGGGTGGGTATTTATACCTTCCCACAAGAGAGAGAAGTGGAGAGGGAAAAGAGCGGGAGAATGGGTGGATGGCGGGGTGACACGTGGACCTATTTCATCCACCCATTCCCTTTTACCTTAGGCAGAAAGACGGAAGGGCCCCTGGTAACCCCTGCCCTGATCGGGGGAGAGGTTGCCTGGGGACAGGCGAGCAGGGAGCGTCTGCAGGCCTTCCCCAGTGGGTCGCCCTACCCTGCTGGGCGGGCGGCTTCCTCGAAGCTACGTTCCACTGAGGAAATCCTGGCGTCTTACCTCGACGGCCTGCTGGGCAGGCTCTTCGGCTCCCCGGGTTGGGTCTTTGCGGGGCCTGCTAGGCGGGCGACCTGGTGCAGGCTCCTGACCCTCATCAAGTACTATTATTATTAGTCGACATTAACGACACTAATATTTTATTTACTAACACTAACCTTTAATTTTGTGCATACTAACCTTTTATTTATTTTCGTTACTAACATTTTATTTATCGCACTCTAACATTTTAATTATGTATTCTAACACTAACTTTTATTTTTGTATACTAACACTTTAATTCCGTATTCTAACATCTAACATTATTATACCGTGTATATATACATACTAATATCAAAATCTCGGTTTCGAATACGTTTGACTATGACGATCGCCTAAAGTCCATCTAATTCCTTTACGAGTAACGACGGAGGTGACGCCTTTTCGAGGAGCGCCGCCCCAATGTACTCAAGGACATGATGTGATCGTGATCGGTCCTAGTTGAACGTATTTGATCCCATTGCGATAATTAGTACGGAACCCGTTGACACGAAAACCGACATCACATAATCCGAAAGGATTAGTTTCGATGTCGTGACGTAGAGGGATACAATTTTGTCACTAATTCAAAATTTCTAATCTAAACGATAACATATTTCATAAAATCCCGATAACGGTCTCATAATCGTATAATACACGTTTATGACATCGAGAACCGAGTTGAATTTAAATAATGCAATATTTTTATTTAACTCGGTCAATTATCGAATTCAAACAAATAAAAATGAAACGAGCCATGCCTCGTACAGGGGGCACTCGATCGAGTGCCATGGGCCACTCGATCGAGTAACACCCAAAAATCTGGACAGTAGCTACTTTAAAGACACACTCGACCGAGTCAGACAATGACTCGATCGAGTGGGTCCTGTAGCCCAGAAATTCGAGAGCTTCAATGCAACATTTGAGCCTCGTCATTTTTTTACGACTTTTAGTCGACACGTGCATAATCAATCACGTAATTCTAATTTTCAAAACTCATGCATATCACGACACCTAAAACGATTTTGATCGACGGTCTCGCACTATTAATTTTATGTCGACGACTCTTTAGTCGTATTCGACACATAATTAATTTAGGCTCCATTTCTCGAGGTGATAAGTTGGGACAAGGCATCGAGGTTCGAGATCGGGTTAGCACCACACCTAGGTCTCGAACCTCCGTCCTTTGATTAATATGCAATATAATGCGTAATTAATTAAGGTTCGTCCGTCTAACTAATTCACGATCTAGTGTGCATTTATTATATACGGGTCTTTGTCGAGTCGTGTATTTATTTATCACTCTTCTTATTTAATTCAATTATTCTATTTTATTGCTCGTTGTATTGTGAATTCCGGGTTGTATTCCGCCCGTGTAATTTGTAATTTATTTACGAGTTTTCTATTTTCGATGTTTGCCATTTATTTATTTAAATGAACATCACATGCTAAATCACTTTGACGTGAATCAAGATGCATTAAATGACGTAGCAAACCAATAATTCACATGCTTAGCCCGAAAACGCTGTTTGCATATCATTTAGTCGTTTTACTAGCGCGCGTACACGAACACGAACGGTGTCTTAGTAGAGGCCGCCATGTGCGGGCGGGGTTGGGTGTCCTTAGTGGGCTTCCCAACACGTACCCTCACCCCTTACTCAGAACCTTGGTTTCCGGATGTCCGAAACCATTGGCGCACGAGAGTCATTTTATATACGAAAGCCGGTGTAAACGGTATCGATGTAACAATGCAAAGGGACGAGCCCCATAAACTCTGAAATCGAAGTGGGCTTACTTTGTGTGTAGCCCATGACGACATAGAGTGGGCTCGTATGGTTCCGAATAACCACAAAATTCGGTGGCGACTCCATTTTGACTTAAATTTCGAACCCGAGAACAATCTTACCACGAGATTCATTCGCCTACCCAAACCCGCGCGTGGCCGCGTCGGGGTGGACCTACGTCATGTCCACATGTTTTGTTTAATTTAGTAACTACCCCTCCGGACACTATTTTTTTTGCCTCATTTCATTAAAATATTCCTCACAGTTATTGGGGTAATGAGGCAAAAAATAGTGTATGGAGAAAGTACTATTTATAGCAATCTCGTATATTATTAGTTTTGATGATTACAAGTGGCGCGCAATGATTTTCTTGTCTAGCTCGTATGCTCAGCTTTACAGGATTGGATTTGGACTTAGAGAAGTTACGTTTGGAAATCAATTGAAGATCTTATTAGGTACTTGGTAGAGGTGAAGTGACGAAATGAAGAGTTGGCTAACACGAAGATCACGTGTTATGAAGACAAGGAGATAAAGAGCCTTTTTAATCGAACCCGCTGACTCGACCTCGCAAATTGTGTTATTTGGGTGTAGATTCTTTAAGTGTGTTGAGGCGTCGAGGTAGTTGTGTCAGATGTTACAGTCTGATCTTGGATGGTACAATTGATTCTCTAGATGTTACCGTCTACGAAATCTCGTGACATATTCCGTACTAGATATTTTCAAGTTGCGCGCCGAATTTTTTTACGACATAAAAACATTCCTAAAAGTATTTTTGTGAAATATTCTCTTTATATTTTATGAAAATAATATTTCATTGAGTTTTGGAAAAAAATATTTTATTGTATTTTATTTAAGATCAAAATATTTTCGAAATAAAATCTTATCTTTATGGAAATTATATCTTTTGAGTTGTTTGGAATCTTGATATTATTGGAGATTCACAGTGTGATTAAGAAACAAATTCCTATAGGGGACTACTTCATGTCGTTCGCTTAATTCATTAGCGTCATCAATAATTTATGTGTAAATTACCGATTTAACCTTTTTTTATTTAAAAACTTAATTTAAACTAGCTATTCATTGACCTAATTCTGGGTTGGGGTGTGGCATTTCTGCGCCTCAATCCGGGTTGGGGCATGGATGTTCTGCACCCCAATTTAGAACGAGGCGTAGATATCCTCAATATTGTTGATTGTTTGATGGTTCAATCTCCATGAATCGTATCGGTTTTGTCGAATCGGACTTGGTTTTTCCACGTGTAGTTACTGTTAAGGATAATATCTCATGATGATGTCATGAGATATACTCTCAATCAATCTCCACGATACTCTATCCTTTAGCATATCAGGTATCTATCATTTTCATATCAATTTGCATATTAGTATCCCTGTAATTAAGCTCTAATTGATGTAATTAGCCTAATCTTTATTTGTATCTTTGTATAGACATTTAACATCTTTGTATTTAAGTAACTATTGTATCAAATGCAATTCATCAATTAATACAAACCTTACATGGTATCAGAGCACATTGATCCACTCCACAAAAACGACAACTACGAGCCCCACTGTTTTTTTCCGAGCCACCCGACAATCACTCCGCTAACTCCATGACAAACAACGACATCCAAATTCCCAACTCCGATGAACCTACCAAACCTATATCCGTCATCACATTTCCATCTTGCCTCAAACTCAAGGATACAATGATCTACAAACAATGGCATTTTCAAATCCGAGCCTACTTAAATGGTCACCAACTCTTTCCCTACCTCGATGGTACACTATCCGCACCACCCACTACCATCACCACCCCCGCCACTAAAGAAGGCGTCGAGCCCACCAAAACTCCTAACCCCGCCTATAACACTTGGTATCGCCAAGACCAATTCATCCTCTCCGCCCTAACCGGTACCCTATCCGACACCGTGACACCATTCATTGAACACACCACCACGTCTCACGAGGCGTGGACGGTTTTATCCCGAACCTTCGCTAACAAATCCCGTGGAAGAAAACTCCAACTCAAATCCCGTCTCAATACCCTTAAGGTTGGTGATGGCACCATCACCGACTTTATGCAACAAGTGAAAAGCATCACCAATGTTATAGCCTAACTCGATCGTCCCATGGACTTCGAGGACATCCTCGCCGCTAACTTTGAGGGTCTCGACTACTCTCTTTACAGCCCCGTCATTCAAGCCGTCAAGGCCCGTGACACTCCCATATCATTCGAGGATCTTCATGAAAAACTAATTCAACATGAAGTCCTCGTTAGAAATGATAAAACCAAGACCAATGATACATCGAACCACTTCCCACCTTCGGCCAATGTCGCCCAAGGATGCCCCACCTACCACCGTCCCAACTACACCCCTCGGTCCACCCCACACCAATCAAACCCGCCACCCAACACCGCATCCGAATACAAATCCAACCCGTACAAAGGTCGATGTCACTATTGTGATATCAAAGGTCATGTTGCCTCCGAATGTCGCAAACTCAAGCAAGACTACCCTATGGTCGTCTTTCCAACCCGTCGACCCCAATACTCTCGCCGTCACGCTCACTCGGCTGTTCACGGTCCCACCACCAACTCCGACCCTTGGCTTATTGACACCGGTGCATCCCATCACATTACACACGATCTCAATACCCTTGCCCTACACAATCCTTATGATGGCCCCGACGATCTCATTATAGGTGACGGCTCCACCCTACCCATTACACATATAGGTTCATTCACTCACTCTTCCTCCAACTCTACTCTCCATTTTAATAATGTTTTATGTGTCCCTACCATTTTCCGTAACTCAATTTTGTCGAGATAACAATGCTATTGCTATTTTCTCACATAATTTGTTTCTTATTAAGGCAGAAACAACGGGAGCGGTTATACTCCAAGGACCAATTAAGCATGGCGCCTATGAATGGACGCCCGTTCCTCACACTCACGCTCATACCGCCTGTCTCTCCGCACCCGACAGCATGTGGCACCATCGCCTTGGCCACCCATCTAATAAAATAATATCGCTTTTAAATTCTAGTCTTAAATTACGTATTCCAAATTTACCATTTTATACGTCCTGCTTATTAAATAAAAGTCACAAGCTTCCGTTTAATACCACTACACTCGAGTCACATGTCCCCCTCGATCTCATATTTTCGGACCTATGGACCACACCAATTTACTCCACCGAGTCTCACAAATACTATGTAATATTTGTTGACCACTTCACACACTATATCTGGCTTTACCCAATAAAACGTAAATCGGACACTATTACCATCTTCACTCAATTCCGCCCATTAATTGAAAATATTTACGACGACCGATTTGTCAATTCTACTCCGATAATGGGGGCGAATTCCAAAAACTCACAGGACACCTCCTAAATTCTGGCATATCTCATCTAACCTCTCCTCCACACACACCCGAACATAATGGGTTCGCGGAGCGTCGTCACCGTCACATAGTCGAAACGGGCCTCTCACTTTTAACCCAAGCCCCCTTACCCTTATCCCTATGGCCTTATGCACTCACCACCGCGGCTTACTTAATTAACCGCCTAGCTACCCACCCCGACCCTAACCAATTATTCCCCCTACTTCAAATTATTTAACCATCTCCCCAACTACAATAAACTACATAGTTTCGGATGTTTGTGTTTCCCTTGGCTCAAACCATATGTCTCTCACAAGCTTGAGCCCAAATCAATTCAATGTGTATTCTTGGGCTACTCCCTTACCCAATCAGCTTTCCTATGTCTTGACCCACTCACCAATCGAGTATACACATCTCGACATGTTCGATTTATTGAACATGAGTTCCCGTATTCCAAAATTTTAAACCAACCCAAACCCAACCCTCCCACTACAACAAATTGGGCCCCCTTCCATCTTCATATTCTCCCTACTTCTCGGCCCACTAATACCACCCCACCTAATCCCCCAATCAACCAAACTCCACCCACTGACCCTTCAATAACAAACCCCCTCCCACCTCCAACCCATCAACCCACTAACACTTTAACAACCACAATCCACAACGCCACCTCTTCTGAACCCACCGGCGACCCGCGTGTCACATCTGAAACCACCACCGAACAACCCACCACCACCACCCACCACCATAACACTCGCCTATCAAACAATATACTTCGCCCGAACCTCCGATATACTGATACCACCTGGAAATCCGCATACGCGGCAAAACTAACCACCCCGTATATAACCCCAACCACCATAAAACAAGCTCTTGTAGACCCTAATTGGCGCGCTGCTATGCTCGCAGAATACGAGGCCCTTATTCGTAACCAGACTTGGACCCTCGTTCCTCAAACACAAGCCCAAAATGTCATTGGATGCAAATGGATTTTTCGGATTAAGTACAACCCGGATGGTTCGCTAAAATAGTACAAAGCTCGTCTTGTCGCAAAAGGGTTCAATCAATGTCCCGGTATTGATTATTCTGAGACATTCTGTCCCGTAATTAAACCTACGACCGTTCGCTTACTACTCAGCCTGGCAATCACCTCTGGTTGGTCACTCCGACAAATTGACATAAATAATGCCTTTCTACAAGGCAGTCTCACTGACGATGTTTACATGGTCCAACCACCAGGGTTCGTTAACACCGCTCAACCGACCCATATCTGCAAACTGTCGAAGGCCATTTACGGCCTAAAACAAGCCCCGCGGGCTTGGTTCAATGAACTCCGAAAATATTCGTTATCCTATGGTTTCGTAAACTCCGTCTACGACTGCTCCTTATTTTGCTATTATACTAACAATGTTCGTTTATATGTTTTAATCTATGTTGATGACATAATAGTTACAGGCTCCAGTGACTCCGTCATTAATCGATTCATCAGTGACATATAGAAGTGCTTCTCCCTAAAAGATCTTGGTCCCCTGTCCTACTTTCTTGGTATTGAAGTTACTCCCACAACCCGGGGCATACATCTCAATCAATCCAAATATATCTCCGATATCTTACACAAACATGACATGGCAGCCAACAAGCCTGCCACCACGCCCATGTCGACAAAATACCACTCGAAGCTCGACCTCAAGATCCAGTCCACGATGAAAGCACCAACCGAGCAATAGTTGGGAGCCTCCAATACTTGTCATTAACTCGACCCGACATTGCCTATCCGGTAAACAAGTTGGCCCAATACTTGAGTCATCCCACAGAATATCATTGGATTGCTCTCAAAAGGCTACTACGATACCTCCAAGGCATGATACATCTAGGTATTCACCTCAACCGTAACTCTCCTATGATATTACATGCTTTTTGTGATGCAAATTTTGCCCGTGACAAATCCGATTATATATCCACCGGAGGGTATATTGTATTTGTCGGTACAAACCCAATCTCATGGACTGCGAAAAAGCAAAGTGGCCTCTCTCGCTCAACCACAGAGGCCGAATTTAGGGCCGTCGCTGACACAGCAGCTGAGCTACTATGGCTCAAAAGCCTCATGACCGAACTTCGTCTACACACAACTCCTACACCGGTAATATATTGTGACAATCTAAGTGCGACAAATTATACGGCCAACCCGGTGTTCCATTCACGTATGAAACATGTAGCGCTCTCCTTTTACTTCGTCAAAGAACAAGTCTAACTCGGCAACCTTCGCGTCCAGTAAATCAACAGTAATGATCAAATTGCCGACACACTTACTAAGCCCCTGGCTTACCCACGGTTTGTCGACCTTACTTCCAAGATTGGTCTTACTCTTCGACCGACCATCTTGCGGGAGCGTGTTAAGGATAATATCTCATGAGATATACGTACTCCCAATCAATCTCCACGATACTCTATCCTTTAGCATATCAGTATCTATCTTTTTCATATCAATTTGCATATTAGTATCTCTGTAAATAAGCTCTAATTGATGTAATTAGCCTAATCTTTATTTGTATCCTTGTATAGACATTTAACATCTTTGTATCTAAGTAACTATTGTATCAAATGCAATTCATCAATTAATACAAACCTTACAGTTACAAATACTGTAATAAGTTGAATGTCTTACTCGTATTTAATAACGGAACAAACAAATCAACCTGAGGGCAATAGCAATGGGTTATAAGAAGTTCCATGTATAATAAGGAACTCCTTACTCATTGTTGTAATCATAAGGAGCTTCTTATTAAGGAGTTGGTTTCTTAAATTAAAAACTAGTTTCATAAGTTGGAGGCAGTGGCGAATCCAGGATTTCGGGATGGGGGTGATACAAAATTTAGAACGTAAAAAATATTAGGAACTCGATTGTTTAATTCAAAATATAATTTACACTAAGAGCGAGGAGGTAATAAAACACGACGCGTTTTCGCGCGTTGAAAACTATCTAATATATCATCAATTTTCACTAGACGGAAAACATCTAATTTAGTTTTCACTATCTAGTTTATTCTTCTTCATCTAGTAATTAATTAAAATTTTGAAAATTAAGTGAAAAGGTAACTACTTACATATTATCACAAATTGTTTGTCTTAGCTTGGTTAAGATTATATTAATTTAATTCAAATCAATTCAGTTCAAATCTTTTCGGTCTGATTAGTTCAATACTTCACTTCAGTTCAGTTCAAATCAATTCATTTCCAATTCGTTCAATACTTCACTTCAGTTCAATTCAAATCAGTTAAGTTTCGATTAGTTCAATACTTTAGTGCAAATTAGTTCAGTTCAATTCAATTCCGATTGATTTTTTTAATAAGTGAGGATGCAAAAGGGCACAAGGCTCAAGGCTCTGCCATATTGCCCATTGTCAGGCTGACTCGTGAGCAGTGACTCAATGAGCTGTCCCCCCATTGACCCATTCCCCCAATTAATTTAGAAATCACAATACACACAACACAACTCACAACCACAAAGAACACCTCTACTAAATACTGAATACTCATCTCCAATTCCATCTATTCAACATTTCAATTTACCCATCTTTATATTTTTCAATCTCAATTTCTCACGCATAAACCATAATACATAGTTCATCCAAAAGAAGTACAAATAAACAAGATAAAAGCAATGAAAAGTCCCAAACTCTCAAAATTAAACTAGAAATTCAATAGTTAATATGTTATCCTAATTCCTATTTCTAATAATAGGAAGTCTCTTGTGAGCCTGTGAGACCGTCTCATATGAGAATTTGTGTTTAGTAAAATCACAATACGATTATTGTGAGACCTCTCACATAGGAGTATTTTATTATTTTAATAACTTCCTTCCATGTGAGAGGTCTCACAATAATCGTATTGTGAGACCATCTCATATGAGAATTTATGTTCTAATAATTAGACTTAGGGATATTGAAATTAAGAGATAAAAACATACCTTTACCAATTCAATTGAAAAATTGAATTAGGGTTCTTGAGTTGAGAAGGGTTGATTGATTATGGGTTAAAGAGTTGGGAAGAATTTGAAGATTGAAGATGCACGTTATTTACTTATTTGTGTTTTATTTTTTTAGTCTCAGAGTTGACTCAGTAGAGAGTTGGGCGTATACACTACTGATGTATACGGTTTTTCGGTTTTTTTTTTCTTAATTTTTTTTTAAAATAATGGGGGTGAGGCCTCACCCCCATCACCCCCTGTAAATCCGCTATTGATTGAAGGAGAGAGAAAAAAATGGTGTGTGAAGATGAAACCATTAGGGGATTGGGGGGGGGGGGGGTATTCACTCCCTAGTAAAAGAGGAGATTTTTTTTAAGGATGAAACTTCAACTATTCAGGTAAAAAATAGAAGTTCCATATGTAGAAGAATATGTTGAGGTGGCAATAAAAAATATGATATGAAGTTCCTACCATTGCTAATGCTCTGAGATAACCCACTTTTTTGTTTTTCTCTATCCTATTTAGCGTTCACCCCAACTTTTCATTTAACCTTAGAGCAACCACAATGGTTTGGGTTCTATTTGCCGTCACATCTTCGCCACATCATTTACTTACAAACCAAACATTTATGAACTTGTATCAACAATGTTACAAGTCCATCCAAGTTCATAAATGGATCCCACCCATAATCCACTTTCTACATTTAATTTCTACCCATAAAATAGTTCATACTGAGTTGGTCGGATTTCAACCCAAACGTAACGGATCATATCGGATTCGAATCAAACGGGTTACGGGTAAATTAAATAAAGAGCTCATGAACCATAAAACACATAAAATATAAATTAAATTAAGTTGGTCGAGTTCAGTTTAAATGGTTCGTGTCCATATAAGTTCATTTGCCAAAAAGTTTAAATAATTAGTCAAAATAAATTTACTCCTACATTATATCACTATCTACATTAAAAATTAAAAATTAACCATTAATTGAGAAGTGTTAAAATATGGATGTTATTATCCTTTCAAGCAATACGTCTCTCCGCGAAGAGACGTGTCCTTTATGTTTCGATATCTATAAATATCGATCAACACATGTATTGTAATACACTCATAAATATAATCTCATTCCGATTTACGGTTTACGATATTATCCTACAATATATTTATAACACGTTATCAGCACGATCGTCTTTTATGATCCAAATTGAAACGGAAATATCACGACGATGCTTAGTCATTCTGGGATTACTCGTTGAAGAATTTTATTTTCTTATATTTGATCATTATTTACAAATTCTATCAAGTTATTGTAGTATTGATCTTGAAATATATATCTTCGTCGTCCAAAAATCATCAATTATCAAATTGGGAATATCATCTTCGTTCAGAGTTTTGATTGCAGAAGATTACTCGGTTTTATTCTCTTCTTATATTTAAAAATTCATATTATATCTTGACCATGGACACGGTAAGTACCTTCTCATATCTTCAACATTTATATTTATATCACTATATGCCATATAGAAATGAATATTATGTTTTCAAACACAGACATTGATGTGAATCTGCATATTTACAAATGTACCCTCGTAAATTCACACTAATCTAATACCTTGATTTGCATTGGTTAATTAAGTGCTTAGTATGTACTCTAATATACATACATATTTACACATGTCCTAATTATGTAAATATACATAATTGTCAAAATTTAAGTGCATACATGTGTCATTACTTGAAACTCCTGTTAGTCTCTAGTATCGCTCCGTGGTATATATCATTGATTTTTATGTCATATGTTAGAATGTTATTGTATATTATTTTTAATAATGGAGGTAGTATATGTAGTACTATTACATATGGAATGATCTGTGATGTATTTTTACTCGTATTTATGATTGATTAGTTGATAAATTAATTATTGATAAACCCGTAGTTTATCTTGAAAGAAATGGAAAAGTGCTGAACTTCTCTCGTGTATCAATAAATAATATTTGTGGCAAGACAATACACTGAGATGATGATTATGTTGGAGATTTGAATACTACTTGTAGTTGGACGGATGATGAAAAGGAACATTTATGTATGGTTGATTATGTGACTTATAGTCACACAGAATCTTACGAGTAGTTCGTGTAATCAAAGTTCACAATTTGAGTATTATGTGAAAAATGTAATCTCCTGAATGGGCAAATTTTAAGTCAGCACGTGGAAAACCAACTGTGTTATATCTAGCTCCTCAATATATTATTCGATTGAAAAGAAACAATTGATTAAAGTTTATGAAATATATATGAAATAATTTCTAGCTAAGGTGAATATTATTGCCCTTAAAATCTATCAGGTAAAGATAGTTTTTACCACCTTAGGGGGAGATTGATAAGGATAAGCTAGTAAAAAGAACAAACAAGTAATAATTGGTCCCCAACTGAACTCGAAGTTCAGTGTCTTGTTAAAATATTAATATATCAATCTGAGAGTCAAGGAGTACTCCGTATGAATGATGATTTACATCATTTGTATATGATGACGATGATATATTAGCACCTTATCATACAAAGATATAATATTTAGAAGCATGCCAAAATCATAAATTAATCACACTTGATGTGTAGTAAAATAATATTCGGTTCATATATTATAAGTAAGAAAATGGCAAGCATGTGCAGTTGGTACTAAAGTTTAGAGAAAAATAAATGTTCCAGAAGTGACATAGATATCTGAAAGAAAATAGATGGCCTATACGAAATATGTGAATTCAGATATCAAGCAGTACTGATAATATAAGAAATTATATCGATATAAATATTTTTTAGAACCGAATACAATTTGCGCGCGATATAAAATGGACATTAGTGGGGATCTTATATAAAAGTCCATCTAGAAAGTCGACATATAATTTATGGTTAAAATGAGCTCATGGATCTGAAGTCCACCTATTGACCCGAAGTCAATCAAATTATGAATATTCGTTAAAAATCCTGTGTAATTTACATTTGGTCATGTGCATGTAAATAGAATTTCATTTTTGTTTCATACATTATCATCATTAGCTTAAGACATTTATCATAAAACATTGTTTATATTATATTACATGCATGCACACTATTATTGTTATTAAATGTTTTATTGTAGGATAAATGAATTATACTCGTAAATGTTGTCATGATCTATGACTCCCTGAAGGAGCTTGTGTTTGAATGATAATGAAATTGAGAGTAATGAATGAATTGATTATTGTATAACTATGTATAACTTTTTCATTATGATGCGAAGTTACCCTGAATTAAAAGGAAATATTAATACTCCTGAAGAGTTTATTTGAGTAATCCAATATCGTTTGAACCAAAAATCTAATTGTAATAATATCTTGACTAGAAGTATGAGCATATGAGAAATAATAGAAGAATGAATATCTTGCAAAGTATATGAAATAATTTGTGGTCTTGAAGTACCACAAAGATTGAAAATCATGACAACTTATTTGCTGATCGGATTGATTCTCCTGAAGAGATCAAAATGGATAGATAACTTCTACACTCTTTTTCCCTTCGACTAGGGTTTTGTCCCACTGGGTTTTACCTAGCAAGGTTTTTAACGAGGTAGATGTGTGTCTTTTATGTTGTTGACATGATAATTATTGTGAACAAGTTACATCACGAAGATACCACAAAACAGTATATAATACTTGAAATAAGTGGTAGGTGACTCATTAATATTATGAGTTTGAAGACACATGATGATCACAAGTATATCACGAAGTTTTATCAAACGAAGATATCAGGTTTATCCAGCTACACTGGAATCAACATCGATGATCAAGAGTTTTCGCCAAATTATGTATAATTTTAACATATTAAGTTATGTAATCATGAGGGGGAGTAATGCGAGCTGTACTCTTTTTCCTTAACCATGGTTTTTTCCACTGAGTTTTCATGGTAAGGTTTTAATGAGGCAGCATTTCATTCGCATTGTAGATTGTCATACTTTGGATAATAGACATCCAAGGGGGAGTGTTATAATATGGATGTTATTATCCTTCCAAGCAATACGTCTCTCCGCGAAGAGATGTGTCCTTTATGTTTCGATATCTATAAATATCGATCAACACATGTATTGTAATACACTCATAAATATAATCTCATTCCGATTTCCGGTTTACGATATTATCTTACAATATATTTATAACAAGAAGGAAGTAAATAAATAGAGAGGGTACACGGAAATAAAGAGTGTGCAAAACGGAAAATAGGATTATACACCTGGTTGTACAAAAGCATTGTACAACCAAGATAAAGTTTTTGAGCTTTTGTGTATATTTATTGAGCTTATAAAAGTTTATGAGCTGAGTTTTAAGTTTTTGAGCTTAAACATTTATGTGATTTAAATTGACAACTTTACACCAAAGGTCAGAAAGTTTACAGGAAAACTCATAAAGCTCAAAATCTTAAAACCGGGTGTACATAGAGCTATGTACAACTGGTTGTATAATCCTCTAATTGGTGCAAAACACATAAAAAGAGAGTGGGGACCACCATTATTAAGCAATTGTGCAATAATTTGAGAGAGTGAAGTCCACCCCCTACTGTCACGGTGTCACCCAATGGTGTGTACTCCACGCTATCCCTTTCCACTCTCCCACTCAATTTGCAACTGTTCCCACAAACTAGTTCGTCTGCAAGAACTCATATGGACAAACTCAATACAAACTAACTCCAACAATGGTGATTAGTTCGTCCATTGTGATGAACCCCTCCCATGAAACTCCATTGTGGTTGCCCTTAAATACCAAAACAACCCACGTCAACAAGAATTTATTTTATACACACTCTCTTACTTTTTTTTACCACAAATAGTTATATTATAATCTAAAAAACAAACCCAGCAATTAAAAGAAATGGGTGGGAGCATAATGTGACCCACAATTTACTTCTTGGATGATTCTCGCACATGCGAGATTTTTGCTTCGACTCCCACACCCTTCTTCACATGTGGCATACTCTCTCTCCATTTTTTTTTGGACAAGGTCCATTCTCGCACTCAGTGCGAGGGTTCAATGTACCTGCTCTAAGAGAAAGTCCAATAGCATGCTACAAGTGCTTGTAGTTTGCGTTGCCATATCGATTTCTATAGCTACCTCATTTTTCGGCTACATACCGTTCCAATAGTGGATTGTAACATGTTGTAGCTTGTTTGGTCCCACATTATTATTTTTAATCAATGAAATTTTTATTTTTTTATTTTTTTTGATGCAAGTCATTGTTGCTTTGTAAAGCTACCATGCTTGTAGGCTACAATTAAAATATTAATGTCCAATAGTGAACTTGTAGCTTGAAACTTTTTTTAAATTGCAAGCAAGTCATTTTTACTTACTATCGGACTTGCTCTAAGGAGTGGCTTGGGATAGGGTAATAAATTGGGGATAATAAAATTAAAATGAATTAGAAAATGGAGAATGTACGGATGGAGTAGTAATCATGTTAAATGAAAATGGATAAAAGGAGACAAATGTAACCTTTTTTTTTGGGGAAACGATTACTCTTCTCTCCTCCCAAGTAATGTATTACTCACATATGGGGTAATTGTTCTTCTCTCATTCTCTCTTTACATCATAAAATACCACCATTAGCCACCGCCCTCCTTCATTTTCTTCTCATTTTGAACTTCATTACCTTCATCTCAAACGAGCTGAGTCCTAAGACTGATTTAATCACTCCTCTCAGACACAATAGGAATACTTAAACAAGATAGGAATAGAATGCTGAATTTTGCAATGATAAGAAGGAATAAATGATTACTGGGAAGATGAAGATGGAGAGATGAAATAAATGTAGATTACCGCTCCAACAATTAAAGGCTTCCTTTATGTTATTGCGTTTTACTCCCTCCGAGTCTGAATGATCTTCCTCTTTGATTAAAATATACCTCACATATATTAAATAAAGGGGAAGATCATTCAGACTCGGAGGTAGTATTTGTTATTGCGTTGAGTGCTTGAATTTTCTTCTTTTTTAGAGTCTTGTGGTCGTATTTTTTGTATATTTGCGTGGTTCCAATGTGCAACTTTTGAGAAGAAAATTTTAAGGAACTAGTATACACATGATAAATCACGGGATTGTTCCAAAAGCCGTATTTTTGTTAACTACTTGAAATATGAATTAGATATGTAAAACAAATAGTGATACGTGAAGTTTCTTTTGATAACCAAGATACGGTTGGTGGATAGTTTGCATACATTTGAATAAATTGGTATTTAGAAGGATACCAGCAAATGTAATGACTAAATTGGAAATTATGCGGCATACAAAACTTAGGCAGATAGGGAATACGTGTCGTTTCAGGGAGTATATGATGGGCCGTATTTAGCCGTATTTATTACGACGGTTTTGGTGTATTTTGTGAGCTAAATCGGTTGTCTTATATTGCATTTTTGTCAGTTTGATATGAATGTAATATAGGCTATTTTGAGTTAAGAACGATTAAAACATGAAGAAGAAGAAAGCTCACTTGAAAACTCGGAACAAAAGAATCGAAGAATCGCGAGAAACAGCTACAGCCTGTCAGGCGAGTCGCCCTGAAGCCACGCGAGTCGCCCTGAAGCCACGCGAGTCGCCCCGAAGCCACGCTAGTCGCGCGATCAGGCGAGTCGCGCGAGAGCTGTGCGAGTCACGCGGATGCCTGTAACGTCTAACGCGTTCCGTCTTATTTTGTGTTATTTTGCTACGTTTTAAGACTTGGGTTTTAATTAGGAAACTTTATTATTACTAGGATGTTTTTATTATTATTTTATTATTAGTAAACTATTATTAAGTTAAGTTTAGCCTTAGTTTAGATTATTCATTATTCACATTGACATCTAGATTGGAAAAAAAGGGAGACTTTGAAGAACCCTAATTTTCCATCGAAAGTATGTGTAACTAATCTTCTCTACTTAGATTCAAGCCTTTGAAACGCACAAGAAACGTTTGTGAGTTTGAATGTTTTAATTATTAATCTTGGTTATTGTGAATTGCTTTGTTATTAAATCTATGAATGTTGTTGTTAATTGCTAGATGCGCAACTAGTACTTGATTTCTTCATTCTATCGTTAGTATTGTTAATTGAGTAGGATTTACTGATTAACTTTACATTGGTAACAACTAGGAATTAATATTGAACGGGATACGTTGATATTAGTACTTAGAAGCAATTCACATAAATATCTAAGGCGCGACTGGATTGTACGTGCTATTTATTCTCTATCGAATTCTCAGATCTATATTGCTTCCGTCTAATTGAACCTAAAACTGGATTGTTTAGGTTGTTCTACGGTTAGAGTTAATTAAGAACGGGATTCGTTTTAGTTAACTATTCTTAAGAGAATTGGAATTTCATGTTCACGATAGAGTAGTCAAGGTTATTAATTGAAATCGTCTTACGATGATCAATCGCTATTGACTGTGGATTCGTGCTTGTGTCTAAGTTATATTTAATCATTTGATATCTCAATTTATTAGCTTTTCGTTTTAGTTTATTAGAATTTCATTCAAAACACCCCCTGGTTACTACGATCTTTAATTTAATTAGAGATTGATTGATTTCGTCTACAGTTAGTTAGCATAATTTCGTTATTCTGATTCCCTTGGGTTCGACCCTTATTTCTACTATACTACGTTTTAGTATCTAGATTCAAGTGCTTATAAATTCTAGTTTGAGGCATACGACTTTAGCCTGTCAAATTTTGGCGCCGTTGCCGGGGAGTCGGTATTATTTATTTTTGTGTTTTCTAGTGTAGTTTTTAGTTTTCTTTTTATTATAGCTAATTTTATTTTATTTTATTTTGTGTAGTTTATGTATAATACTCGTTCTTCTAACTTGAACCTCGAGGCATTCGACTTAGAGATTGAACGCACCTTGCACAGGTCACGGAGAATCGGAGAGGGAGCAATAGTTATCGGAACACAAGAATTCGAGGATCTAGAGTTTTTCAACGATATTCCTATTATTCCCGTGAATACTAAAGTTTCTTCCAAATCCGAAGGCGAGTCGTATACCATGACCAACACGATTAAGCAGCTGACGACACCCGATCTCGCACAACAACCTTTGTGCATTACGTACCCACCGTTGGGTGCGAATGCCACTTTCGAATTGAAGTCGGGTTTGATCCATCAATTACCCACGTTTCATGGCTTAAGCGATGAGGACCCTAACAAGCACTTGTCGAATTTTCAAATTGTTTGCTTGAGTATGAAACCGGCGTCCGTCACTGATGAGCAACTGAAGCTAAGGGCCTTTCCCTTCTCGTTGAAGGATTCTGCGAGAGATTGGTTATATTACTTGCCACCGGAAAGTATTGATACATGAGTGAAGATGAAGACGACGTTCCTTGAGAAGTACTTTCCGCCGTCTCGAGCCTCCCAATTGAAGAAGACGATTAGTAATGCGGAGCAACGAGATGGTGAGACTATATACGAGTATTGGGAACATTTTAAGAAGCTATGTGCTACATGCCCATATCATGGCTACAATCCTCAAGACCTTGTGATGTATTTTTGTGGAGGTATTTGTGTGGAGGATGCTCGCACTGTGAATGCGGCATGTGGAGGATCGATCGTGAACAAGAGTCCAGATGCTGCTATAGAGGTTATCCAAGAGCTAGCCAAAAGCTCTCTGGATTTCTCTCGAAAATACCCCAAACGGGGAGTGCATGCCATAGGTAATTCGTCATCCTCGAGTCTTGAACATAAAGTTGATAGCTTGACAAACCTTGTCCAAAATATGATGTCGGGGAAAACAAATCAAGTTATGGTGTGTGGTATTTGTTGAGCGAGGGACATCCGAGTGAGCATTGTCTTCAAATGTATGAAGGTCAAGAGGAGGTGAACGGAGTGTGGGAAACCGGGCAAAACAAAAAATGGGATCCATACTCTAAAACTTTCAATCCCAGATGGAGACATCACCCGAACATGAGGTGGAGGAATCGGGAAGGCGACCAAGAAATTAATCAAGGTAATCAATTTGGTCAATCGAATCAACAGTTCTTTGCTAAGCAACAAGTAGCAAATATGGTTCCTACTCAACCTCCACCAAGTAGTCAAATGTCCACCGAGGACATGATACGTGCCTTAGTTGCTAATCAAGCTACAGTTACGAGTCAAATGTCCAATCTCCAAGCTACGGTTCTTCAAAACCACACGGAGAACAAAGCTAGCATTCAAAATTTGGAAGTTCAAATGGGCCAAATGGCGACCGCCATTGGTAGGTTGGAGGCTCGAGAGTCGGGGAAACTACCTAGTCAAACCATTATTTCGAAGGAAAACGTGAGTGCGGTATCTTTAAGGAATAGGAGACAATTGGTGGAGGCCGACAAGCCGAAGAGGAAGGCCAAAGAAACTATGGTTCAAGAAGAAGAGCTAGTGATCAAGGAAGGTGAGGAAACTTCGAATGTGCAAGAGAAGGATTTGATTACTCCTACTACACCGGTGTCGGAACCAGATGTTCCTTTTCCCGAGGCACTCAAGCGCACCCGTCGTTATGAGCACGACATGGATATCTACGAGGTATTTGAAAAGTGCGAGGTAAACATTACCCTTCTTAATCTTTTAAAGAGTATTCCTAAATATGCTAAATTCTTGAAAGAATTATGTACTATTAAAAGAAATAACAAATTGAAGGGAGCTAAGAAAGGGGAGGTTAGTGAATATGTGTCGGCTATATATCAAAAGAAATTACCCCCTAAATGTGGCGACCCGGGCATGTTTCCTATACCTTGCACCATAGGGGATACATTGTTTGACAAGTCTATGTTAGATTTAGGAGCTTCCATTAATGTGATCCCTCTTTCTATCTACGAATCTCTTAGACTTGGTCCTATGAAGAGAACCTGGAAAGTAGTGCAACTAGCGGATCGATCGTGTTTCTATCCCAAGGGAGTCGTAGAGAATGTTCTAGTTATAGTTGATAAGTTGGTCTTTCCGGCCGATTTTTATGTTTTGGACATGGAACATGACTATAGTGCAACTCCTATCATTCTAGAAAGACCGTTCTTAAAGACCGAGGGAACAAAAATCGATGTCCCTAATGGTTCACTTAGCATGGAATTTGAGGGTAGAGTCGTTAAATTCGACATAAATAAGCCTAGTTCTCACTCTCCGAAAGACAATACCTTGTGTCGTGTTGATGTTTTTGATCATGTATCTCCTAAATCACAAGATGAAGTGGTGAAATCGGTTCCTAAACCGATTTCGTCTACCCCTTCTAGCAAGGAATTTTTGTTTCGTAAAGATGTGCAGGAATCTCCTTCTAAGGGACCCAAGTGTGTCATTCTTTGGGAGTCCCGTAAGGACGCGGAGGTGAAGGTAAAACAAGGTCGTGGTTCAATCAATGGATGGTTCGAAAGAGCTCAAGCAAGCGTCCAACGGTCTTACAATTTCAAAATGGAAAAGTAAAAGATGTAGTCGGCATAAGGCTTAAGCCGACTAGTGAAAGGAGTGACGAATCGGGTGTCGGGAGAAGCAAGCTCTCGGACAAGACGATTTCTACCTAACATTCCTCTCAGTCGAGCGAACGGCTTTAAACAAAAGCGCTTCCGGGAGGCAACCCGCTTTGTAGATTTTTGTAAAATTTTATTTTATTGGTCATAGGTCGTAGTATTAATTTCGTTGTTTTTCTTAAACTTAGTTTTTATTACTAACTTGTGTGATGTTTTAATAGGAGAAGAGTGTCGATTTTCCAGGAGATGGAGCGACTAGCATGGGTCCTGGGCGACTAGCATGGAGATCCCTCAAAATATGAGCAAAAATTGAAGAAAAAAGGACGGATTTACAGGCATCCGTGCGAGTCGCGCGGACCCTATGCGACTCGCGCGCCCCCTACTCATACATGTCATTTTTTTTTATTAAAAAAAAAAAATCAAAAATTGAAACAAGTTACCCGACTCCCTCTCTTCACTTCATCTTTCCCTATTCCTAATCTAATTATCCCCAAATTCAAAACCCTAAATTCCTAACCCTCCACCACCCAATTTCTCAAATTAATTCTTCCCCCAAATCAATTTCAAAACCACCACTATCACCAATAATCCGTCCCCAAATCAATTATCAATTAGATTAAATTCTTTTCTCCTCACTTCGAATCCAATTCGAGCCGTTGTCGGTCGGTCACTGTTCGTCACCCGTCGGTCCCGTCAGTAACTCGTCGGAGGTCGTGGTTAGCGTTCACGTGAGTCGCGCAGGTGTCAGGCGACTCGCGTGTGTCGTTGTGGGTCTGTTCGGGTTTGCCAGTTCGTGCGTCGTCGTCGTCGTCGGTTCTATCAGTGTTGCCGGTGGTCCATCGCTGCTGTGTCTGGTCTAGTCAGAGTGGTCGTTTCTGCTGTCTCCGTTCTCAGTCCATGTTCAATATTCCGTCTCTGGTATTCTGTCTTCAGCTATTCCCCGTTCCCGTGTCCGTCGAATTCGTAAGTTTACGACCCTTTTCCTCTTTTCACTCTATTAAGTTGTCTGTTGAAGGTCTGTTTAGAATACTAATTAGGGTCTGTCGTGTTTGTGTGCTGAGATTTCAGTAGTTTGTGTGCTGTGATTTCAGTAGTTTGTGTGCTGTGATTTCAGTAGGTAGTCAACGGAAAATCTTTGGTTGATATACATTCATAAACAGCCCTACTTTAGTGATTGAGATAGGATGGAGTGTTTAGGGTTGGTGAGTTTAGTTAGTGGACTCCAAGTCAGTCAGTCACGGTCCGTCTAGTTAGTCGATTTCAAGTCTGTCGGGAGTAGGTTCAACTTTACTGGTTACTTGAGTCATGGCCCCAAAGAAACAAAAAACGACAGCGGTTGATTATATGGCGTGTAAGAATTTGAGTGTGAAACATAAATCGGTATGGCGCCAACTATTTGATCGAGTCATTATGTCGACTAAGTTTGTCGATAATTTGCCATTGGAGTTGCTCGGAATTAGTGATGAGGTGTTCAGATTAATGACTCGTATTGGGTTGGCAAGCTTTTATGACATGCACGCGAACACGTATAAGCGCTACACACTTGAATTCTTGTCCACCCTAGAAGTCCATCGTGATGATGACGACCCCCCCTCACATTACTTTTCATCTCGGAGATTCAGAACGAGATGTAGATTTCACAGAATTGAGGTAGGCGTTGGGTATAGCACCGAGAGGGGGGCGGCGTTTCTGACTCCTACTACTCGTATGATGGATGACTTTTGGTTGAAAATAGCTGGGAGTGCTTATGAGGGGGCCAAGAATGCTGATATTCGTCATCTTGCCCTTCGTTATGTTCACCGACTTTTGAACTCCCAATTTTTCTTTGCAAGGGTGAACCGACACATCTACCTAGGGCGGATTTGATGTATTTGTGGGCCATGATGCCCGAATGTTTGGGAACCCCGGATTGGGTCGATAATTCTTGACTTGTTATGAGAAGCATCAGAAATCGGTCTCGGGGAATATTCCGATGGGTGGTATGGTTACTCTTCTAGCTTGGTATCTTGGACTACCCAAGATGACGGATTCTCCTGTCGTAGGTGATTGTACTATTAGTATTAAATTCACGGAGAGTTGTTCTATGATTTCGCGACCGATTGCTAAACACCACCTAATCTGGACGCTCGGCACGTCCCACCAGCATTTCATGATTTTGCCTCGTCCAGATGGGAAACCGTTACCGTTGGGGCCTACTGCGGCTGCATTTTACCTTTCTCATGATGAGGAATTTCCTATAGCCGACTACCGAGTCTCGTGCCCTGGTTGTGGAGGAGCCCGAGGGTACGTCTGATTTTGATCGTTGGAGAGATTGGCGCGACTCAATAGAAGATCGAGTGGAAGAATCTGTTGATAATAGTAGGTTGGCAGCTGAGTTCGGTCGATGTATGAATCGGTTACAATTGAAGTTGCATCCTAATGACTACTCGGAACCATCTCCCGAGTTTTATGGAGAGCTTGCAGCCCGTGAGCAAGCGAGATCATCTAGGAGGGCGGCACGTGAGGCTAAGTCACGTGACACCGGCTCCTCCTCTCACTCTTGAGCCCGAGGTATTTCTCTTCCCATTTATTTTATAGTCCTTAGTTCACACATTCGAGGACGATGTGTTATTCAAGCGTGGGGAGGGAAATTATCTCGTTCTCTGATTTTAAACAGCTAATTAGATTAATTAAATTTTGAAAAAAAACCCTAAAAAGCTCTCTAGCATGGCGACTTGATAGTGACGGCTGCGTGACTTTGGAGAGGATTCTTGTGCACTCTGGCTATGGATTCTTCCTCCTCTGATTTGCGTAACATCACTGAACGTAGAACGACGAATAGTAAGGAGAGACAGATTTCGAGCGGTAACACAAACAAAAATGGACCGGATGTAGACCTTCCAACAAAACATGGGAGTATGAGAATGATCGTGGGAGTACCTCCGTATTCTAACAATGATTTGGGCGTGGAGAATGACACACAATTGAATGGTGCTGTGGAGGATGGAGAAATGGACAAGGAAACTGGTGAATTGAACAACTTGGAAGATGACTGGTATGATCGTCATAGACGTAAAATAGAGCAAATTTTGGATGACGACAAAGATATAGTCCTGCAGTTGACTGAGGACCATGTCAAAGACGAATTGGCATACTGGGAAAAATGCAATTTATGGTTTCGTCTTAGGTGCAAACCCACCATGGTCAGTTTTTGAAGGGTATATTAAGCGGATTTGGAGACACCACAAAATGGACTCCATCTCATTCCTTCCGAATGGTGTTTTTGTGGTGAGATTCCAGACACAAGAAATGCAAGAGATGGTCCTTAAGGCAGGTATATACATGTTCGATAGTAAACCTGTCATTATTAAGAAATGGAGACCGGATACTGATCTGGAGAAGGAAGAGGTCAAAAGTGTGTCCACTTGGATGAGATTACATAAGTTACCCTTAAAATTTTGGGGAGCTAGCCTTCCTAAAATAGCTGGGACTGTGGGGTCTTTCATTAAGAGGGATGAAGCCACTGAGACTAAAACAAGATTGGGATACGCAAGAGTGTTTATTGAGGTACAGGTTGGGCAAAAGTTCCCCGCACAGGTTAAGTTCCTGGATGAAAATCAGAAACTTGTTGTTGTGCCGGTGGAGTTTGAGTGGAAGCCTGTACGATGTGAGAAATGTAAGGCTCTGGGGCATGAACGTGCGATGTGCAGGATCAAAATGCCTGCCAGTTCTGAGAAGAAAGTATGGAGGAAGAAGACTGTAGAGACTGTCGTGGGAGAGAATGCAATTATCAGGCCTGATTCTGTTACTACAGCTGATCGACCCCAGGCAGATGATCCTATTGTTAATGCTCAACCTGGTTTAATCCCTGACATTCGTGCAAATGCTACTGAGGGTGCAATTGATCAAGAATTCCCCTCCCTTAAGGAGTCAGGCATTACACCAACCTCTAACGGGGTGGAATCCAAGATAGACAAAGCTGCAGCTATTGGAACTAGTGGAGATGGAGTATCATCCTTCAAGTATATATTACAAGGAGGATCCAGCAATAAAAAAGTTCCATATCGATCACCTCCTCAATCCAAGTCTCCATGATTATGGGGATTTGGAATGTTAGGGGCATGAATAAAGCCAAAAACCAGGTACATATCAATAAGTTTTTATTGGCAAATAAGGTAGTTTTTTTTTGCTTTATTAGAGACAAAAATAAAGCCGGTGAATCAAGGGAAGGCTATGCCCAGTTTTAGTGCCTGGAGTATTACTACAAATTCCCACTTACATGCTGGTGGGAGAATATGGGTGGGTTGGGACCCTAGGGAATTCGAAGTTAACATACTGGAGTATGATTCACAATTTATCCATACCTGGGCTAAGCATGAGAATACACAAAGGGAGTTCCATATCACTTTTGTATATGCTTTTAATGAGGCGCAAGGTCGAGAATCTCTTTGGTCGAACCTTAGAAGGATCGCTGATGGGTTGAATGGTCCGTGGGCTGTCGGAGGTGATTTTAATTGCATTTTAACACTAGAGGAAAGACTTGGAGGATCTTTTAGTGCAGCTGATGCTAGACCATTTCACGATTGTTTAATGCATTATGACTTAGTTGATGGTCCTTCCACGGGTGCGTTCTATACGTGGTCGAACAAACAGCGACCGGAGGATAGGGTTTACTCAAGGTTGGATAGATTCCTATCTAACCAGGAATGGGCTGATTTATTTCCGAATATGCATGCTGCTTTTCTTCCTGAGGAAACTTTTGATCACACTCCATGCATTATTCAGGAGCATAAGGATGAAGGCAACAGGAAACGACCATTCAAATTTTCAAACATGTGGGTTTCCGATCCTAGTTTTCAAGATATTGTAAAGGAAAATTGGCAGCTCCCTATCGATGGCACAAGAATGTACATTGTGTGCCAAAGACTGAAATCGTTGAAGAAACCACTGAAATGCTTAAATAAATCTAAATTCTCATATATTGAGAGGGCTGCGGATATTGCTAGACTGAAACTACGGCAATGTCAATAGGATATCATTGCTCAACCTAGTAATCAGGTGCTCATTCAGCAGGAATATGAAGCCAACATCTCTTGTACGAATCTGGAGAATATGGAATACAATTTCTTGAGACAAAAAGCTAAAGCTCACTGGATGAAGGATGACGATGCGAATACGTCGTATTTCCATGGTGTTATTCGAGCAAGGAGGGCACATAATACTGTCACACAGATTACAGTCTCAGATGGTATGTTACGCATGGACAAAGAGGGAATACAAGCAAGTTTTCTGGATTTCTATGAGGAACTGCTAGGTACTAGCCGAGCTACGCAGCCTGTCAATACAAGAATTGTTCAGGAAGGTCCGACATGTACGTCTACCCATGTTGATTGGCTCACAAAACCAGTCACGGATGACGAAATCAAAATGACCTTCTTTAGCATTCCTAATGACAAGGTTCCGGGGCCGGATGGCTTCTCGAGTTTATTCTTCAAATCGAACTGGGACGTTATTGGAAAGGATATATGTGAGGCCATCTATGAATTTTTCAGATATGGGAGACTTCTTAAGCAAGTGAACGCAACTACTGTTTCTGTTATTCCAAAGATTCCTAAGCCTGAAACTGTTCGACAGTTTAGGCCGATATCATGCTGCAATATGGTTTATAAGGTTATTTCTAAACACCTATGTAGCAGATTGGCGTCAGTCTTACCTGATATTATCTCTAAGACGCAAGGAGGATTTGTTCAAGGTCGAAGTATCATGGAGAACATTCTTATCTGTCAAGATCTGATTAAGCTGTATAACAGGAAATCTGTGTCCCCTTGATGTATCTTCAAAATTGACCTTCAAAAGGCCTATGACTCTATCGAATGGGATTTTCTCCGTCAGATGATGCAAGCTTTGGGTTTCCCGACAGGATTCACTAAGCTAATTATGGAGTGTGTTACATCAGCGTCCTTCTCTCTGAGCCTGAACGGAGATATGTTTGGATTTTTTAAGGGCAAGAGGGGATTAGGGCAGGGGGATCCTCTTTCTCCCTTATTATTTACGATTTGTATGGAATATCTTACGAGGCTACTTCACACAACTACTAAGCAAGAAAAATTCAAGTTTCACCCTCTTTGCGGTAACTTGAGACTGTCTAGCCTTATGTTTGCCGATGATCTCTTGTTGTTCTCTAGAGGAGATACTGATTAGATTATGGTCCTTCTTAGGACCTTCTCCACGTTCTCCCATGCTTCGGGACTCAAGATGAGCCCAGCGAAATCCAATGTTTACTTCAATGGCGTTCCAGATCATATTCGGGCGGATATAGCTGATATCTCGGGATGCATTGAAGGCAGTATGCCATTCAGGTACCTGGGTGTACCTATTAAACCGACAAAACTCAATGCCATAGACTGTAGTCCATTGATCAACAGAATTATGGAACGAATCAGAGCGTTGGGGACTAGGAAATTATCCTATGCAGGTAGACTGGTCCTAATCAAATCGGTACTAAAAACTCTACACAATTACTTGGCATTGATTTTTATCCTTCCTGCTGCGGTTATCAACAATTTTGAGGGCCTTTGCAGAAATTTTCTTTGGGAAGGAGGGACTGAATACAAACGAGTGCCTCCGATTGCGTGGGAGAAGATTTGTAAACCATTCAAAGAAGGCGGTCTTGGCATCAAAAACGACTCCATATGGAACAAGGCAGCCATTGGTAAACTTGTGTGGTGGGTTTACGTTAAAGCTGATACTTTATGGGTCCAGTGGGTTAGCCAGGTTTATCTTAAGGGGGTTGAATGATTGGAGTATAAGCCTCCTCCGGACAGCCAGTGGACCTGGAAGAAGATCTGTAAGGTGCGCGATGTCTTTCGTCCCGCCTATGTGTCTCAAGTCTGGCGAATCTCTAGTCAGCATTATAGCATTAAGTCGGGGTATGATTGGATCAGAGATGTCTGTCCAGCCGTGAGTTGGAGCCATTTAATCTGGAATGATTGGACGGTTCCTAAACACAAGCTAATTAATTGGATGTATCAACATGATGCGTTCAAGACAAAGAAGAAACTATATGCTTATGGAGTCGCTCCTGATACAGTTTGCTGCATCTGCGGTTTGGCCGACGAAGACGCGGACCACCTGTTCTTTACCTGTCCATACAGCAGCCAGTTATTGTCTTTGGTGAACAATTGGGTCGGTATTTCTATTCCTATCTCTAATGTCAACAATTGGAGATTGGCTAGAAGAGGGTCCAAGCTTAGGAGAGGGGTGATAAACTGCCTGATTAATGCTACGATTTACTATGTATGGATACAAAGGAATCGAGCTAGAGTTGAGAATAGTTTACTTAGTCCTCATCATGTGTTGAAATATATTAAAAATGATATGAAAGCAAGGATCGATGCTTGTTGTAAAGGATCTATCCATCAAAAGGATAGACTCTGGCTGGAGAAACTGATCATGTAAGGGGTCTTTCCCCCTCCGATAGTTTGGTTACTATTAATAATATTTACATTTCACCAAAAAAAATTATCTCGTTGTATATAGTAGTTATTTTATATTACGTCTTTTATTTCAATTTAAAAAAAAATTGAAAAAAAAAAGAAATAAATAAACCCGGCTAGGTGAAAACCCGGAAAAGGCGCCTAGGCAAGAATGGGGAATGTGGCCGAGGACGGAGTGAAAACCCGAAAGGGCGCTCCGGATAAAA
This sequence comes from Agrostemma githago, assembly GCA_958450325.1. Lineage (NCBI taxonomy): Eukaryota > Viridiplantae > Streptophyta > Magnoliopsida > Caryophyllales > Caryophyllaceae > Agrostemma > Agrostemma githago. Next base: position 11,709,793 of record OY288258.1, read on the forward strand.
ATAAAAATCGAGTTGCGTGCCACGAGAGTAGTGTGAGGAAAAAAATGAAAGCTAGAGTGAAAATCCGCAAGGGCGGATGCTCTAGGCAAAATGAGGGAATTAGGAAAAAATCACTACTACTTTCTCCGTTTTTGTTGTTGGCGTCATAATAAGGGCGACATAGAAGGTCGGAAGGGTGGAATTAGTTGGCTAAGGTGAGATGAATCGCGGTGCGGTGTAGTCGTAGCACTAAATTCTATGCGATTGGTGATGTTTTGTTTGGTATATTGAACTATATATTAGAGGCATTTAGGATTGTTCGCATGTGTGGGTTGTGGACAATTGTGGTATATGTCTTGTACCACCGGTGACATTTGTAGCACATGTGATCCGTTCTAGGATTGGAGAAATAAGGGGCGTTAGATGTGAATTTTAGCTTATATTTATTTGCTAATGTGCCTTGTTTTGATGAATTGGGTCAATGATAATACTTTGATATTGGGTGTGTTAAGTCAATTGAGCCTTTGAGTTGAGTTTTATGAGAATGTTGGATTAGAAGGTGCATTATCTCAAAATGAGGGAGTTTGGTGGAAGACGAGTGAGGACCGGTGTGTAATGTTATTCTCACGTATTTTGAATCAGTGATGGTTGTGTTTATGGTGTTCTTCGAGTTTTACTCGAGGACGAGTAAAGTTTCAAGCGTGGGGATATTTGATGGGCCGTATTTAGTCGTATTTATTACGACGGTTTTGGTGTATTTTGTGAGCTAAATCGGTTGTCTTGTATTGTATTTTTGTCAGTTTGATATGAATGTAATATAGGCTATTTTGAGGATGTTAATCATCGGACCGTCGATTTGGGCTAAGAACAATTAAAACATGAAGAAGAAGAAAGCCCACTTGAAGACTCGGAACGAAAGAATCGAAGAATCGCGAGAAACAGCTACAGCCTGTCAGGCGAGTCGCCCCGAAGCCACGCGAGTCGCGCGATCAGGCGAGTCGCGCGAGAGCTGTGCGAGTCGCGCGGATGCCTGCAACCTCTAACGTGTTCCGTCTTATTTTGTGTTATTTTGCTACGTTTTAAGACTTGGGTTTTAATTAGGAAACTTTATTATTACTAGGATGTTTTTATTATTATTTTATTATTAGTAAACTATTATTAGGTTAAGTTTAGCTTAGTTTAGATTATTCATTATTCACATTGACATCTAGATTGGAAAAAAAGGGAGACTTTGAAGAACCCTAATTTTCCATCGAAAGTATGTGTAACTAATCTTCTCTACTTAGATTCAAGCCTTTGAAACGCTCAAGAAACGTTTGTGAGTTTTGAATGTTTTAATTATTAATCTTGATTATTGTGAATTGCTTTGTTATTAAATCTATGAATGTTGTTGTTAATTGCTAGATGCGCAACTAGTACTTGATTTCTTCATTCTATCGTTAGTATTGTTAATTGAGTAGGATTTACTGATTAACTTTACATTGGTAACAACTAGGAATTAATATTGAACGGGATACGTTGATATTAGTACTTAGAAGCAATTCACATAAATATCTAAGGCGCGACTGGATTGTACGTGCTATTTATTCTCTATCGAATTCTCAGATCTATATTGCTTCCGTCTAATTGAACCTAAAACTGGATTGTTTAGGTTGTTCTACGGTTAGGGTTAATTAAGAACGGGATTCGTTTTAGTTAACTATTCTTAAGAATTGGAATTTCATGTTCACGATAGAGTAGTCAAGGTTATTAATTGAATCCGTCTTACGATGATCAATCGCTATTGAGTGTGGATTCGTGCTTGTGAATAATTTCTATTTCATCATTTGATATCTCAATTTATTAGCTTTTCGTTTTAGTTTATTAGAATTTCATTCAAAACCCCCCCTGATTACTACGATCTTTAATTTAATTAGAGATTGATTGATTTCGTCTACAGTTAGTTAGCATAATTTCGTTATTCTGATTCCCTTGGGTTCGACCCTTATTTCTACTATACTACGTTTTAGTATCTAGATTTAAGTTCTTATAAATTCTAATTTGAGGCATACGACTTTAGCCTGTCAGTATGTATGATGTAAAAATTATAAGTGAATGATATGTTACTTAAGCGTCATGGATTAAATTACGTACTTCGAAAAATTATTAGTGATTACTACTTTTATTTAATTCCCAAGAACATGTCGCTTATGGTTCAGGCCCAGAATAACAACATATTGTTAGTGCACATACGTATCGTAATAATGTGGGTCGTAACGGTAAACTAAAGTCGAAACCTATAATATTAGCTAACAAATTAAACATCAACAAAATTCTCTAAGGGATACACTTTCCCATTCCCAAAAAAGTTTGCCCCTGCTACTAACGTCATTATGAGAATCAGAAAAGATTTATCAAAGTGTATAATATCTTCACGCATATGAAGAAAGGAATTGTACTTCCCTTAATTATGTTGCCCAGGAAATCTGTTAGGTGAATTGAGTAGTCAAATGGGCAATAGTGATTTCATAGCATTTTTTGTTGAGAATTGATGGCATCTCGCGGAATTAGGGAAGAACATCCGGGATGGAGTGCATCTTGAAAAGGTAATCTCCTTTTAACTTCACCTTTGAGCGTAGTAATAAGATTTGATATATTACTTGCCTTAGTAACCATCCCCCCACATCTGTCACGATTCATCTAGTGAGATTTGACCATCACAAACCCTGTTCTTCAAAGTTGTAATCAAGTAGGTTTACTTTTTACTGTTTGCAGTTGGATTAATTTATATATGTCAAGCCAACAACATCCTGGTAATTGCATGGTAAAATTTGAAACTCTATAAATTGGGTATCATCTTCATTTGTCGCGTAGGAAAAACCAATAGAAACCCAAAATTCAATTCACTGAAAATGTCTACTGAGTACTCCTACCCTCCCCAAATAATAATGCACAACCTTTCCTATGAAAAGCAGGGTAACATAGTGACAGGAAGGAGTTTCAGGTGCGTCAGGGATGAGTTGAGGCGTCTCGGGTACCCTGTGAGGCAGTTCCGACCAATATGGAATGGTCAGACTAAGTGTTTCATGAGGTCAATTTTACTGGAGTTTGAGACTCGTTTGGTTCACTACAGGCAGACGTTTAAGCTGCAGCGCGCATTCGAGAGGGCTGGGAAAGGGAAAGCCAACCATGAAAATTATCTTGACTCAACAGCTGGTATGCACGCTTGGGTGGCAACTGAAGATGACATCGTGCACACGAAGAGGGATACAACTTACAGGAGGGTGCCAGATGATGACAAAGTGGGTGGTTATGCTGATGCTGGCAAAGATCCAATTTCGACATATGCGTGCGTGATGAGCGTGCTTGCCGGTGTGTATCCAGGGTTTTACCCAAGGAATGTCTAGTGGTGGTTAAATCTCCAATTGTCAGGTACGTGGTTAGTAGCAAAAGTTGGTACTCCAGGATCGGAATATATATAAGTTGTTAGTTTTCATGTAATCCTCGGTGTGGTCAGTAACTTTTTCATGTTGGTGGAAGTCGTTTGTAACTCTAAACTAATAATCGTTAGTACTTTCGTCCAAGTACATGGACACATTTTCCCGGACCCACTATTTTACACCTTGTGATGGTGTAATGTATTTCAAGTACAATTCATGTATGGAATGTTATCGCAATGCAAGTTAATGTTTGGAGTTTTAATGATCCTACACGGCATAAGGTTCGGTCGAACCACTATTTTTTCTAACCTCATCGTTCGGCTGCCAATATCTGAATTTCAATTAGATGTTAACTTGGATAGCCATAAAATGAGATAATATAATTCAACGTGTGTATATATATATATATATATATATATATATAAGTGGGATCAGGTGAGTCCCCTTATATATGTTGAGTCCGTGAGTCCTCATCTTAGCCTTTGATTTAATCACAGATTAATGGTCAAGATTTGTTTTTGTAATTAAGGAAATATTTAAAATATCTTAATAAATATATTTCCTTTTCTCTCTCCTCCCTAAATTATCTACTGCCACTCTCTCTCTCTCTCCTATTGACCCATTCAGTTTCACCTCTATCCTCACCCCACGTTTCCTTCTTACCTAAGTATTTTCAATTCTTAAACCTCCCGCCCACATCATTACTTTTCACCGTCTCATATTTTCACCGTCTTCTCGTATTCACTCATCTTCTTCTTCTTATATCCTTCTTCTCAGCTTAATCCATTAACTCATCTTCTTCTTCTCATATCCTTCGCATTTTCGTTCGAGTTTCGTTCGGTCGTAATCGTCATCGACGCAACTGTATTCAAGCTTCATTGTATTCACAATTTCTTCATCTGCGAACTTAAGGTAAATTAGGTTTTTTTAGGGGTTTTAATTACTGTTCTAATCTTTTCAATATATTTCAATGATTTTGTGTTTATTATATCTGTGCTCGTATTCTTTTCAATATATTTCACTGAGTTTTGGGGTTTAATCAGTGTATATTTCGTTGTAATTCTTCTTAATTGTATTGCTTGTTATGCTAATATAATTGTTTTCATGTTCGTAATTGATTGTACACACTCTGCTTTCAATCGTTCCCCTGCATTTACGGTATAAACATTTTTTGTGTTACTTCAATGTACACTAATCGTTATTTTAACTCGTATCATTCGTTATTTTAATGTGTAACATGCACAACTAAGCGAAGTCTTCTTTTATACCTACTCACGTCGAACCTGCACAACTGGATCTAATGGCGTTACTTTAATTCACATGACTTGTTACTGTGATGCTTATTATCTGTTACTTTAATTGTTTTCGTTGCATCGTTTGCAATGCATGTGTTACTTGTTACTTTAATGCAGATATTACGTTACTTTAATGCATAATATATGTTACTGTAATGCATAAATCCATGAACAAAGATCCTTCACTACTACAAAACATCAAATAGACAACTCCTAATAGACATCAGATATTCTTAACAACTGATGTATAATATATAGACAACTGTTTTATTTGATAAACAGATGTCTTTATCTGATAATAGACAACTGAGCTTTATAAACACAGTTGTCTATATATTATACAACTATTTTAATTAACCTCAGTTGTCTATTCTAATTCTCAGGACCACTAAAAATTGGTTGTTACTACCCAACCCATATCACTTTCTCAATTTTTTTTAAAGTAATCTAATAATAAATGTAATTCAACCCACTTACCCGACCCATATGATCCCCAAATTTTCCAATCACCAAACTCTTCTAATTAACTCTTCTAAATTATTCCTCTAACTCCCGCTCAACCTATCTCCCGCAGCATCATGAGCATCATGAACCAGATCCCCAATTATTCCTCTAACCCTAAATTTTTCCAGATCCCCAAATTTTCCCGCTCAACCTATCTCACGTTCTCTTTGTCGCCCTTCTTCTCTTCCTTCTTCTCTAATTAGTTTCTATCCCCAAATTATTTTCCTTCTTCGCAGCAGCATTAGATATTCGTCGCTGTTCTTCGCTCTTCGTCGTTGTTTCATTCTTCCTTCTTCTTCTTCTTCTCTATTTGTCGCTGTTCCCGCTCTTCTCTATTTGTGGCTAACAGTAGAAGAAATTACTGACCCTATTCTGCCTCTACTCTGGTACTCACTCTTACTCCATCATATTTACAGTTCTATGTTTTTACTGACTTGATGATTTCTGATAATGATTCATGTTAGCCGACTTTAGGAATAATTGAAAATCATTTCTACCAATTAGTTTTCGATACATCTTTTTTCTGTTTGTATTTTCATTAGCTATTTCGATATTTTGAGCATCCTTTTTGTTGTTGTTGTTGTTGTTGTTGTTGTTGAATTTTCAGTAGCAGCGTTGTAGGTGATTTTTGTTGTTGTTGTTGTTGTTGTTATATGGAATTTGTTTGCTTGAGCTGTGATATAGGGTTAGTTGATTCGAAAATTTAAGAGTGTTGCTGTGCCAATGCTATTATGAACTGGACAGTGCACACACAGCTAGGACTAGGTGTTGTTGATATGAGGATCTACAAAGGAGGGGTAACGTTGTTCAGTCTATGTAACGAGTAATAGGAATAGGTGTAATGGTGTATGTCGAGGTATCAAAATCGAAATAGGGGTAATGGTGTAATAAGAATAGGTGTTTTGTTTGAGACTTACTGTCTGGGAAGGGAAGTTTGTGTTGTATGGAAAAAACAGAGAACCGTTTTTATATTGGAGAATTTGTAGACCGATATAACACAGTTTGCTCGGTGACTCGTAACTCCTTTGTGTCTGAAATAAATCCCCCACTTGTTGGCTGAATAATACTCTTCCCTTTTTTCTTTTCTTTAATCACATTCAAACTTTTCATCATAAAGAATGATGCATTTGATGATGACATTTCGGGAGCTTCTGAAGGGAAGATTGGTCTTAATCATGTACTTAATCCACATAGCCTTCCAGCTCTAGTTCTTGTGGCATAAAATCAATGATTTCTACCTAGAAACTTTTGCACTACTCTTTTAACATTTTGTTTCTCTTTTGTATACAGTGATAGGACTCAGTAGTCACTAGCTATTGAATTCTGAGCAGTCAACTGTAATTAGATGGGTGGGTAACAGGTTTTCCGAGGATCGCTACTTTGTTGTACACCCCCCACCCCGTTATGGTCGGATAGATGTTTGTACAGTTGAGCTACATTTCTAGAATGGTTCTCAATTCTCACATGTATCCTGATATTTTTGGTCCATCTGTTAAAAAACATGTCCACTTCAGATTGTATAGAATTGACAAGTAAGAGTCGAGTGAAAACTGAGCATAAAACTCTCATCATCTGTGAGATTAGACAGTAGCACAAAAATCAACCACTCTACTACTTGGCTACTCTTTCCCATAGTAAGATGCCTAATTGTTGTTTAACCTATATTCGGAATGAGACTACCTCTGTGAATGTCGTGATAGAGCATTTGAACTAATTTCCAGTGTCTTTTATTATCCGGCCACAATTCATCCAAACCTCTTCACTTTCAGTGAGCAAAGCTATTAATGGTATTTTGAAATTACTCCAAACTTCATTTTAACCCACAATAAACTATATTATTGCTCTTCTCTTCCCATAATACTCTATGGTAACTTCAAACTTCACTTTCAGTTAGTTTTCTTGGATGAATAATACTCTACCCTTTTTTTTGGCTTGTCTAAACAAAAATAGACGTAGTTGCATATGATAATCGCACCGTCCACTGTTTACATAATTAATTGGGACAGGGAAGTTGTTATCACCACCACCAGACCCAAATTTTCTTATCACTGCATGTTTACATGTCAACTATTGTTATGTGTACGAAACAAAATAATGTATACATTACATACGTATATTCATATCCAAAGCACCCATCCAATCCAATCCAATCCAATCCAATCCAATCCATACAATAGGTTAGATAGATTGAGTAGTCTCATATAAATTCCATACGCTTTATTTTTTTTTAATCAACGCTAAGTATAAAGAGCAACAAGGATTGATGGATTTCAAGTTGTAACCAGATAGAGTAGAGTACGTACATCTTTATTCCACTTGTGAATTCATAAAAATGATAAGGCTTTAATTTGACTAAAATTTTCACAACAAGTGGGGGATTTATTTGAAAGACTATATATGCACGACTCACTCTAGTAGTAGTAGTAGCAGCAGCACTAGCCAGCTGACCCAATATAACTTGTTCTACTAATCCACTTATTAATCTTGTGTTTGTTACTTTTGTTGTTTAGTTTAATGACTTCATCAACAAAGATGTGGTGTTTACTTGTGTGTTGTTAATTAAAGTAGTGGGGGTGGGGGCTTATTTCTTCGATGGGATAGTTTCTGTTTCGTCTCCATCTCTTGTGTCTTACTAGTAATAATCATTTTCTTTTGCTATATACTCCCTTTCAATATTTTTTCGTCTTAGTCATTTGTTTACATTTATCATAAATAATGGAGTATGTAGTATAAATGATAAATTAATTACGGAAAGGAAAAAGTATGATATGTTAAGGGAAGTTGATTTCAATGAAAAAAGTATGATATGTTAAGGAAAAAAAGTATCATATATATATATATATATATATATATATATATGCGCGCGCGCGCACACATACACACACTTGATTAAGGGAAGTTGATTTCAATGTTAATAGGGAACATTGGATGCTTGCTTTGATAGATATTGTTAAGGATAACCAAGTATATTGGTTTGACCCACTAGGAAAGTCCGAGCCTAGTGGATTTAAAACTTTACTTAATACGTGAGTTATCTCAATTTATTACTATAGATAATTTTTTCATTTTTACTTATGTTTCTTCTTTAATATAGTGACTTAACTTTTCTTTTTCCCGTGCTAGGTCTATAAAAGTGTACAATAGAGGGGGTACAAGGAAGAGTTCTCAAATTTCGCAGTGGGTGAAAGTTAATGTATGTACTTATTTAAACCTCGTATATTATATGAATCGTCTGGTTCTATGATGAAAAAATGAGGCTTCAAAGTTTGAAATCGAAGTTCAGCTTAAGCAAACAACATGATTATAGGGTACCAGTTTTGTTGATATATATTTTTGATGATTATTATTGTAGTTCTGTTAAAAATAATCCCTTCGGGTAAACGGTGTTTAATTCTCTTACTTATCTCTGGTGTTTATTCTCTTCCCTTGTGTTACTGAATATCTTTTTTACTCTGTAGTTGATAATTGATGGTGGTTGAATGTTTGGAACCCATATTCTGTTCATTACTAAATCTTGAAATCCGATATTTGGTGATTGACTTACAGACCTAGCTATGTTTGCTCGTTAGTCTTTCTTTAAAGGCGTGGTTTTTAAATTTTACGCGTGTACCAGGATACCATTTGTCATGATAACATGCTGCTGCTGTCAATTTATTCGTGCCTATGTGATACTAGACTATGTGATACCTAGAATTTAAGCCATCTTTGAGGGTTGTTAGGAATATGTACCCTAGTAAATATTAATCTCATGGATAACATTCATATTTCCAACTTGCTTTTGTGTGATTGAAATTGTTGGGACTTTCTCGTAATGTCATGATTGTGGAACTCAGATACTACAGAGAATTTCTAGAATATGTTTTCATTTCTATGCCTAATGTCACTTGTTGATCAGAACTCAGAAGCTGTCTATTGCCTATTTGGAAGCCTTTAGCAAAGTGTTGGCATCCTAATCCTTCTACCTCTTCCTTCTACTTTGGTGTGCCTGTCTTTGTTTGAACTCCTTTTAGGTCCTAACTGCTGTTGTTTTTTCAACAGTTGGGTTTGATCATGTTGTTTTTGTGGTACCAGAATCTGAAACAATGACAATTGGTTTGCGTGCGGGTACGGTGAATCCCTAGACCAGGAATGGTGATGTTTTGGTTGAGTTCTACACATCCTGTGAATCCCTTGTTACTGCTATGCTTTTGTATATATCGACTTTTATGAATGAGAGTGTTCTGGTGACGGGACATATGAATGAGGTGATTTTGGAACATTTTCATTTGTATGACTCTTACACTTTGTTATATTTGTTGCAATAATGTACTTGGCTCCTCATGCTCAGAAAATAGAGTGCGGTTATTACGTGATGAGATATATGATTGAAATTATCACTCGTTCTGATTTGAAGAGAACCGTCAATGAGGTAAGACTTGGGTTTTCACACTTTCTCTTGTTTCAATCATTTGTTTTATGAATATAACTGAATTAAAATAATTAGTTCATTTGTATTATTGATTTTGTAGCATTTCAACGATATGATGCCATATTCTCAAGAAGATATTGACGAGGTTCGTGGATTATGGGCGGATTATTTTCTTAATAATTAGTCGTATATGATGCATCGGATTACCTTATGTGGACAAGGTCTTAGTTAGATTATGGTTTTAGGTACTTTTGGACATTGTATAATGATTTTATGTGCACCTTTTGGATTTTGGATGTTGGTTTATGTATCTTTTGGATTTTGGATGTTGGATTTTATAAAAATGTAACTTCTTTTGTTCAATTATTCGCTATGGTATTCCTTTTTTATGGTTTGTTAATATGTATGTATTTCAGAATTATTAAAAAACATAAAATATGAATATGTATATAAGCACGTATCTATATATACGTATTTTAGAAAAAGTTGTCTATTATGTATATAGACAACTGTTGTTTTAGAAAAACAGTTGTCTATATACGTAATAGACAACTGTTGTTTTGCAAAAACAGTTGTTTATTAACCAATAGACAACTGTTCTAAAACAGATGTCTATGTTCAGAGTAATATACAACTCCAAATTACTCAACTGTTGTAAGTCAGTTGTCTATTACGAAAAAAACAGTTGTCTATTTGATGTTTTGTAGTAGTGCTTTTTCTCTAGTCAGTTTGTATCATTGACATTATTCTCATAATAATATATCTTTAGATGGCAGAAGAAGGTAAGATTGTCGTTGCTGGTGAGAAGAAGGGGCAGGTTAAGAAGCGTGTTCAACGGTCAAAGAAAACGGCTGTTAAGCCAACGAAGTTGAAGGAACTAGTTACTGATTTGTCTGGTGCAGCGAACGTCGACCGTTCGTCGTCTGTAAGGTGCAGCCCGCAGCTCCTTGTTGATCTAATATCTAATTTAAACCAGAGGCAGCGGGAGGCGCTTTCAGCGATCGGATTTGGCGGTGTACTTGAAATGCACCTTAGGAGCTTCCCTGTAAAGTTTGCTACTGATTTCATGTCTTTATTCAGCGATGACACACTGATTTTTAGATGCGGGAGCAATCAGTTCCTCGTAACCAAGCATGATGTACATGATTGCTTCCTTCTTCCACTTGGACCGGACCCTGTTGAGCTGCTGCCGATGGGTCGATCGAAGGCGGCCGAAGAGAAGTCCGTCGTGGCGCTGAAGAAAAATTGGAGGGGTGACTTTCATATCGGCAATGAAAGCGATGCAATCCCTCTGTCAAAGGTCCTTAAGAAACTGCAGGACGATGTAGAGGGTGGAGAGATGTTCTGTAGGATGTTCGTTCTCTACAGCATGTCGATATTCTTCTGCCCGACGTCCAACCATGGGGTTGATATGAGACTATTGAAGGCTGTGCAAGATGTACAGCAGATTAAAAACCTTGACTGGTGCACATTCATCCTGGATGGACTGGCGCAGGCGTGCGAAGATTTTGTGTTCCGTAGCCGATCATATTTACTTGGCTGTGTGCCGTTTTTAATGATTACATACTTCCAGCGGTTTGACTACCGCAATATCCCGTGCCCGCGTGATCTCCCTTTGATCAAGCACTGGGATCATAAACGTATTCTTGAACGGTTGGCCGGTGAGTTCATTTGTGGGGGGCTGGGCCGGCTTACCCGATCTGATGTGGAGTACCCCCGGTGTTTACATGCGGTGAGGGGGGCAGACCCGCCATCGCCGTTGAAGATTACACAGAACCGTCACACTGATGATGGTACATTGCCTGGACAAGAGCACGATAAGTTCACCACCATCAAACTTTCTCGTGGTCTTGAAGATGATAGTGAACTGAGGGCCAAGGCGGCCGACGTAAGTAATCATGTCAATAATTCATTAATGAATCTATATGTGTCTGAGTTGGAAACCATGGAATCAGTAAGGATGTAAATCTGTGATGTCTGTAAATCTGCATGTTACTCTAACATATCTTCTGTCACTTTAGCAGATAAATGATGTTACTTTAGTGTTCAACATGTGTTACTTTAATTCTTACAATCCGTTACTTTAAACTGGATCGTCCACATTATTGCTCAAACATATATGATGTTACTTTAATCCATACCATTTGTTACTTTAGTTGATACTGTCTGTTACTTTAGTGTCCACTCTCTTTCAGTACACATTCTGTCAGTTGATTATACATTTCATGCACCGTTACTTTACTACATATTTCCAACACAATTATTCTTTCCTGCAGGAGGTCCACCACATTCATCTGATGATGGGAAGGAATGCAATCGCATTCCATGATTGGTGGGTCTCACATGCTGCGAAGATCAGGAGGATAACTTCGGGCAATCCATTACCCGAAGACCCGGTGCCATCACAAGCAACCCAGGCATTCTGGGGAGGAGCAGAGCTGCACCGGGTGGTGGATGAAGTTTGTGAGGCGCTGCGTCGCGCTAGGGAGTTGTCAGAGCAGGGGCCGGTACTTGAGGCCAAAAATACTAATCAAGCTGAGGAGGATGATCCTAACATTCAGCCATACTCGACGGCTGAGGTTAATGATATTCAGGGGGGACTGAATTTAAGCAATGACCGCCAGATAGTGCTTTCTCTGTGGGATATTGACAGAATTGGAGACGAGGATGTCGGTGAGTGTTTGTCGGTGGTGGTAGACGGAAGGAAGGTCTTCCACCCTTTCTTTTTTCATTCTGAAAAGCTGTTGGGATGCATGCAAGTCGTCGATGAGAGGCTTGGGTGCTCTTTGGACTGTGACGTCCCAGATCCTGACCAGCTCACGCTGTCGGACTTCCTGGGTGGGGACGGCAGGCTTTTCAGGTCTGTTTTGTCTGTGAGGAAAGACGCAATTGACTACGTCTTCTACAAAAATGAAAAATACAGTACATCGTAAGTGGTCTACATCACCTAATTCTTTTTTAGTGCGCATTATTGTCGATTTTTGTAAAATGTTTCATAATCCTTTCGATTATTTGCATGGAAATGATTGTGAGGTTCAGTGACTTTTTCAACATACCCCGTGGTAAGTTGGCCATGCTTGCGCCCGGAGAGCAGCTCTCGAATGCTGTGATTGACTGCTAGTGCATACTCATGAATCACTTGACAGCTGCCCAGTCTGCACCGCGTCGGACATCACGATGCTTTTTCGGTGTCAGCCACATCGTAAGCTAATTTATTTACTTGCTTATCCCAAATGATAACTGTAGTTCTATGGCTGTGTTACTGTAATGTACTCTCTGCATTACTCTAATGATAGCGACCTGTTACTCCATGCAGGATACAGCTCTCCAGATTTGGAGAAATAGAAAGCGTGGTTTGTTTGTGGACATGAGCGAAGCATTGTTCAACTTCTGGAACATATGGGTCGATGCAAATGAAGGGAATCTCGAGCTAGATTCTGACCTGGTATTTTTGATTTTAGATCACATATTTTGTAAGACTGGAATGTCTGTAAATCTGCATGTTACTCCAACATATCTTATGTTACTTTAGCAGTTAATCGACGTTACTTTAGTGAACAATATGTGTTACTTTAATCACTGAGACCCGTTACTTTAACCTGCATCATCTACATTATTATCAGAATATATGATGTTACTTTAATTCATTCAACTTGTTACTTTAGTTTATATTATCTGTTACTTTAGTGTCCACTCTCTTTTAACTACATCAACATGATACCCATTTCCTACCTACAGGTATTCGTTCTGGTGCTGTCAGAAAACAATGACCATTACAGCTGCGCGTGTATCAATTTTTTTGGCAAAACGGATTGAATACCTTGATAATAGGTCTTACGACGAGGGGGAGTTTGAAAGTCTTCCTTACGTTGGGATGGCACGGCTCTCGGTAAGTCTGCTTCATTTTGGTATATATTTAAACATTCCTATGTACAAGACGTTCTATATAAGGATAACCAAAAAACAAATTTTTTTCCTTCATTTTCTCGGTCTTTTATTTATTTACTTTATTTTATCTAATACCACCAAGGCTGAAGAAATGGGCAAGTACATGGTTCAGCGAGGCATCAACAAAGGGGCCAATGTCTCTTCGTTCCCTCTCGTCAACGTCCCGTTCAGATGGCAGGGCAGCGGGTTCTCGGCAAACGATTGCGGCGTATACCTCATGATACACATGGTGTTGTACGCCGGGGAGGCCTTTGACTGTCCCTTGTGCACGAGCGAGGCGAACAATATGTACAGGGCAGAAATCGCGGCGACACTGTGTCTCCGCAACATTAACAAGGAGAGGGACTTGTTGATTTCGCGAGTGTCATCCTTTGTTACTGACAAAGCCAACCTTGCCATCAGTAAGACCATGTCAGATGTTGCCATGCCCGTCAGTGAGTCTGGAAAGAGGTCACAAGAGCATACACCCGACGTGCGATCCTCTAAAAAGAGCCGCGTGCTACCATCCACTCCAGGAACACCTGCCGTAGAAACCGCGTATATATCACCGGACACTGCCGCTGAATTATCTATTCTTGGGAGTCGATCTAGGAGGTATGGGGACGGCTTAGGCTGCTCCATTGATTGTGGTAATCCAGATCCAAGTGCACCCATGGCATGTCCGTTCCTTTCGAACAACAGGACCCTGTTGGGCTTTGTTGAAATATTGCGGAAAAATGTCGTGGACTACTGCTTATTTCAGCACAAAAACTACAACAGCAGGTAATAAGACGGACACTACACATATTTGGAATATATAGCGTTGTTGAAATTTTTGTCACCTATCTCTTGTTCGCAATGCATACTGATCTGTCCTGAATGCAGCGACTTGGTTGCGGAGTATTCACCGTTGGCTGTACTGACCCGGGGTGATGTGATGTCCATGCTCCCGGGTAATGACATGTCGTCTTCTGTCGTCGAGTGCTGGTCAATGCTTCTGAACAGTCTTGTCGCGAACGTGAGCGGGTCTGATGATTATCCTAAGATGGCGTTCCTTGGTCTACGGCAGACGGTATGTCTAACGAGTTACTTTGTACATATGCATTATTTTTGCCTCATATTCTGATTCTTTATGGAAAGTTCTTGATTAGAGTAACACTTCAACTGCATTGAAGTAACACTCTACACCTGTTTCAGTAACAAGGACACCAACTAATTACTGTGTACTTACTGCAAATATTCACACAATCCCAACCTTCTTACAGGATGCGATCATGAGGATTGTTGCTGAAAATCTAAGATCAGCGTCCTTGAAGAACTCAAACGCATTGTTGAAGGAATGTCATACTTTCAAGGATAACTGTGGCGATACATTCCAGGTGGACGCTGATCTTATCTTTGTGCCCATCAATGTTGACGGTACTTCTCATGCGTAGCCGTCAACCGAAAGAAGAATACTGTCGATTTCCTCGACCACCGTCTCTACACATCGCTCATAGAAACAGATCTCTTTACAGCCATCAAGACAATTGTGAGCCTCTATTCTTTATTTCATCAGTTTTTTATCACAATCTTGTGCGCCAATGAGTGATTTCCTTGACCACTATCATCAATCATATTCAGGTGGCGTCAATGAGTGACTTCCTTGACTATTATGAAGTTCCTGGTGCGGCGGATATTGTGTCGTACAGGTTCCGTGCGATTAAGCTTGGCTGGCAGTCTACAGTCACTAACAAGGACGAGTCAGGGATATTTCTTCTGATGCATATGCTGTTGTACGAGGGCCGCGAATTCAATAACGATGACCTCCACAGGAAGGTTAATAGAAGATATTTGGTCGTCCAGCTTGCAGCAACAATCCTCCTATTAGACTTGAACATTTATCGAAAGTGGTTGATCGGTGATGTAGATAAGTTTGTGGCAGCGAGGCCGAAATTAATTGAAGAATTGAAGGCCACGCGAGGAAAGAGCCGGAAACGGTAGTCAGTGAATGATTAGATTGGTTGATCATTATTTTGTACAAGGGTTAACCAAAAAACTAAGTGTCATTTTGTACAAGGTTACCCTATCCCTAAAACGTTGTCACTCAATGTCAGTATATCCCTTAAACTTTGTTACTCTGAACCCCGTAATTTGTTACTTCAATGAATGTCATGTGTTTCTTTAATTCTTACATCTTTTACGCTGCAATTTTTACCTTAATTCTTACTCTTGTCAATTATGACATTCGATCAACACTTAAAAAATGATATCCTGTGTTATTCTAATTCATCTATCACGTTACTTTAATGAATAACTTGTGTTATTTTAACTGAATCTTCCTCTACCTATTATACTATCCAGGGAATGAATATCTGGAAGGAATTTATATCTGCAATTCCATCAAACTCTTCAAAAATAATAGCTCGTGTTACTCTAACTCATCTATCACGTTACTTTAATGAATAATGTGTGTTACTTTAACTGAATCTTCCTCTACTTATAATATTCTCCAAGGAATGAATATCTGTAATTCAATAAACCTTTAAAAAATAATTTACTGTAATGTTTCCAATTTATTACTGTAAAGAATAAGCTATGTTACTCTAACGAAGCAAATTGCCCTAATCAGAATACTGGTTCATCTTCTACATCTTCCTCGTCCTCGTCCTCATCTTCTTCATCTGATTCTAACTCTGATTCTGATTCATCGTCAGACGGTTCGACAGGCGGTGGCGGCCGTGCTGCAAAGGGATTGGGGCAATTCCTCTTGTCGTGGTGGGCCATCTGCTTACAATTGTTGCACATGCGCTTCGGCTTCTTTGCAAGTGCAACGGATTTCGCCTTGCTCGATAACAACCTCTTGCCGCTTCCTTTCGTCTTGGAAATCTTCGGTGGGAGTATCGTTATCTCTGCTGTTGACGTACATCGTAGCATCTCTTCCAATTCTTGGGTTTTATTCAATGTCTCGCTCCCCCCAATCGACTTAAGCTTCATCCTGAATTCGTGGATCAAAGCGCACATGTCCTCCACATCTTCTTTATTAGCAGACCGTAGAATACCCATCGTCTCATGAACTTCCGACCACAGTTTAGACATCTCTATCTGCTTTCCATCTATGATGCCATTTTCATCGCCTTCCACACCGTCATCAACAACACGATATTAGCGCAGTGCATCCCTCGACCACCTTCCAGCTACGTAGTTATCGGGTATACTGGTCAGGCCCTTCGAGGAATATATCCAAATTATGTGTCGACACAGTATTCCCCTTGTCTCAAACAATTTACACGTGCACTTGACGTCCGACGTTTCTGCAGGAGGTTAGTATAGCATTAAGACTATCAGATATACAACCCACAAACTCACAAATCTCTCAAAACATGTGTTATTTTAATACGGTTTACTTTAATCAAATCGCGTTACTTTAACTAATACTATGTGTTACTTTAATACGTGCATTCTGTTACTTTAACGCATAAGGTGAGTGATCCAAAACTGTAATACTGCATCCTGTGTTTGATCTACAACATACAATCCTCATTACTTTAACTAATAAGTTGTGTTACTCTAATACGTTCATCCCGTTACTTTAACCCATAAATCCCGTATAAGAGAAGATAGCAACTGCGTACCTTGTTTGTAGTGGACTAGAAATTCTTTACCCCTTGTGGCGTCCCTCACCGTAGTTACTTCAACCCCATCCCTTTCAGCAAAACCTCTCACACTGCACGTCCCAACTGAACACTTTACCTCCTCTTGAAATTCATCAAACACCACGTGGGTGTAGACCCTTGCTGCGTGCTGTTCTATCAGGAGGTGGGTCATTGTCTTCGGCAGAGATTGTATATTCTCGCTGTCAAGCTTTTTCTGGTTATACCTCTGCTGATCCATGGCGCTCTCAAACCGCATCCAGAATTCAACCAACGTTCCATGATGGTTCTCAAACCGCTTGAAGAAGCTGTTTTCGCTCTCCGATCTCTGTGTTGTTCGCATTAAGCCTCCCATCTTCAGATCCCTGCAGTGCGCCATGACCCACTGCTTCCTAATCGAAAATGCAGTTTCGAACCACTGAACATCCCCCACGTCGTGCTCCTCCATTGTTTCCATCCACCGCTCGTCGAATTCCGCTTCATCGATCTCGTCATCCCACACTATTGCATTCAATTTCTTCAGGAATTCCTGGTAGTCGGCCCGCGAGGCGCCGTATTTAGTTGGTACCTTATTCATTATATGCCACACACAAAATCGTTGCCAACCCGATTTAAACATCTTCTCAAAAGATGCAATGATACCGGGGTCCTGATCGGTGATGATGTACTCTGGCTCCTTGCCGTCCATAGCCGTCAGGAACCGTTCGAACACCCAGTTGAACGATTTCTCATCCTCGTGCGCGATGAGAGCGCCACCGAAAGTCACCGATCGTTTGTGGTGATCGACACCGGTGAATGGGGTGAATATCATCTTATATTTATTCGTCCCGTATGTTGGGTCGAACGAAACTGCGTCACCAAATAACCTGTAGTTCCTCCTAGCAACACCGTCAGCCCAAAAGACCCTGCTCAAACTACCATCCTCATCCAGGTCGTAATCAAAGAAAAATCCCTTGTGATTGTCCGCCATACTCCTGAAACGATCGATGAATAACTGACCGTCCCTCTCATGGATGAAGCACTTTATATCTCTTCCAAAGTTTTTGAAGTCGACCAGGCTGGCACCTACGTTTGCGAACCCTTCAACCTGGTCCTTACACATCTTGTAAGTCTGCGTTGCACCGATCTTCAGCTGCAACAATTCGTTGATTAAAGTAACGTATGACAAATGTTGAAGTAATAGTTAGACGTCATTAAAGTAACATGTTGATTGAGTAACCAAAAACTGGTAATTAACATACGGCTTTTCATTAAAGTAACGGACTACATAAACCACAGTAACACATAATCTGCATTAGAGTAACGAAATATTAATACAGAATGTGTATTAGAGTAACAAAAGATTACCTATGGCGCAGTGAACTAAACACGCAGTGATCTCAATTTAAATAATTGAACCTGCAAGAAGTTACTCAACACATACCCGTGAATTATTCAGTATCATTTGCTTGTGGTACTTCGTGAGGTTTCTCGATAACTTATGGAACTCTCTGTCTTTTGGTGAAATTAGCTCGTGGTTGTGCCCGCTGTGAAACTTAATAATTCTAAGAGGCCGGCCTTCGCTGAACAACTTAATTCTTGCCATACGGCCAACACGACGGACCTTTGTTTTCCTTTTTAGTCCCTCCACAGCGACTCCCTCTGTCTTGCCCTCCGCTGCTTCCACCTTCGACGTGCCCTCCTTGGATGCCGCATCTCCGTTGACTTTTTTTTTTGTAAAAACCCTGCCTGTTGCATACTAGCAGCTTTGATTTAATCTCACCACCCCGCCATCTTTTCTTGTGTACCTCCTCACATCGAACCCGCAGGCCAATGCGTAGATTTTATAAAAGTTTACCGCTTCTTCCTGGTCTTTGAATATCTGCCCTACGTATGGCGTGAAAGTCTCACCTACATCCCTGCACCATTCGTTTGCTTCTGCGTCACCTGAAAAACAAACCAGTGCAGTGAGGTAATTAGATTAGCAGAAGATGCGTATAAAATAGACATAAAGTAAAAGATGTCTGTCTCCACGGTAACGGTTAGTGTGCATTAAAGTAACGAATATTGTGCACAAAAATAACTCTAGGTATATCTCATTTACGTATTTAAAAAGTATGTGATAACATGCAGTTTAAATACAATGAGCGTAACATCTAATAAAATATACATTTGTAATTGCCTCCATG
Source organism: Agrostemma githago (assembly GCA_958450325.1). Classification (NCBI taxonomy): domain Eukaryota; kingdom Viridiplantae; phylum Streptophyta; class Magnoliopsida; order Caryophyllales; family Caryophyllaceae; genus Agrostemma; species Agrostemma githago. Next base: position 11,729,125 of record OY288258.1, read on the forward strand.
GTGTCTATAGTATAAATCACAGACAAAAAACTTAAAGTTTGTTTGTTTGACGGGTTGATTATCGGCCATAGAAGTAGATGTTACAGCGGTACAACGTAGAAGATGAATGACCTAACGTCTATTATAATTCGTTGACTGAACTCGTGTACTTTTATTGTAGGTTATTTTGATTTGAAGTCGTTGACGATAGTGAAGCAGTATATTTCTTTGAATGGGCAGTTACTCTTTTTATTTTGTTTCCTAATTTGTTGGCAATCACGTCCCACTATTATAGGGAACAATATCTTTTTTAATCATTATTTTAATACGGCAGTTTCATATATTCCAATGACTATCTTATGCGCTACAATAACAGATGTTAAGAGCTAAAGTAACGAATTATATGTATTAAAGTAACAGAGCATAAAAGTAGTAGACTCCCACGATTATAGAAACAATATCTTTTTTTATTATTATTTAGAAATGTCGGTTTCAAATATCCCCATGACTCACAAATGCGTTACAATAACAGACGTTAAGAACTAAAGTAACATCTTCGTTGAATTAAAGTAACGTATCAAAAAAATAACAGAAGTTTGTCATTAAAATAACGGACATTCTACACTAAAGTAACACATTACCTGAACTGAAATAACCAAATGCGATTAATATGCAGCATTACTATAGTTGAACGTAGAAAAGTAGAAACTACAATATATACTCACAGTTTGTAACTTCCATGATTTGCATATCAGCCATTGATCGTGTCACTGTATGTGTTATTGAATGAAAAGCAGCGCGACGAAGACAATTATTCACTGAATGTGTTATTGATTGTGTCGTACTGAAATCAATGGCAGCGGCGCGTTGAAGATGATGAATGACCGAATGTATTTTTGAAGAATGAATGATTGAATGAGCGATAGAATGATGAAGAAGAAGGTGGCGGAAACGTAAATAATGAAAGCGAGAATGAATGATTGAATGAATGAGATTGATACGTTACTGAGATATTCACTTTCCTATATTGTTGGATGCAGTATCTTCTTCTTTTTTTTTAATTAAATTAGTGATTTTATCTCGTCCCTTGATCCATCTCCCATCCAACAGATGGGATGAGGACTCAAGGACTCAACACATATATAGGGACTCATTAGAACCCATCTCTCTCTCTCTCTCTCTCTCTCTCTCTATATATATATATATATATATATATATATATATATATATATATATATATATATATATATATATCCTAAGTATTTCTATTGCGGCAAACGTTTCTGTGTGCAAGGATCTACAACTTGGAATTATTACTGATTATGTTCTAAGTCTACCTGTATAATGGAGTAGAAATTATGTTCTACGTTTGGCGTTTCAACCGGAGGCTGTAATTTTCCATGAACTGACTTCACCTAGTGAATGCTAAGAGAATGACTACTTGAACATATAGTAATTTAGTGCACTCTCAGACATTGCAATGCAAAATTGCATATGTCCTTTCTGTTCCCTAGTTACTGTTCAGCATTCTAAGTGTAGGTCTGCAGCCATCGCCGAGAGAGAAAACATTACTCTTTGTAATACCTGTGTTACACATTTCTGCATAAGTAGCAGCACCAACCTAGGTACTACGATGAGCATTTTAGTCACCATGGAAGTGAATCAATACAAATATAAGAAATTGCTCCCCGTTTCAAGAATTCGGTTTCCAAAATGTGCGTACATGTATAAGCAATTCGCACTGATACGTAATTTAAACTGGATAAGGGACACTACTACTTCACTCGGCTGAAGACCTCTTTGTACACGACATTTGTAGTGCTGCAGCCAACTTCATCTACGGCCGTCTCCGATAAAGGGATCATAATTTCCAAACCTCTTTTGTTGGTAACTGGGGACATAGCAACGTAAAGATTAATGTGCGTGAATACATGGCTAGGTAAGTACAGACCAACATGCTTCAAAGTTCAAAGACAGACCCTGACTTTTATTAATAGTCATCGCATAGCAAACAACAATTGGAAAATGCTGTCTCTCAAACTTTATTGGGAATTTCGTCTCATTGGAGGAAGTTACGGTCAGTCTAGGGATGAAAACCTTCATTACTTTAGTAGATTCAGAAATAACAGTAGCGGCAATGACACAATCACCCAATTCCGAAACGACCAATCGATTCCCATTACAAAGCCTATTCGCTTAGTCTATAGTCCTTAGCAGCATGACAATGCATCCCACCTTAAACGTTAATTGATGATTTGGCAGATCGGATGACCTAATTGTATTAAGGAATTCAGTAGTGTATATCTTATTTACAATTGGACTTGTCTCGTCCTTAATAATTTCGTCGGAGCTTAGGTAGACTTTCTCATTGCCAGGTAGCAAAGACATCACGTGGTCATTAATCTCCTCGATAACATCGTGGGTAGATGCTAAAATTGCTCGCTCCTGGAAGAAGTCAGTGCTTCTGAGGTTGTTCTAAATTTTAGGAAAAATGGTACGCACAATTGCTGGAAGTGGGTTGCCGTCGTCCGCAATGTGAATATCTTCGGGCAAATTAATCTTGCAGGTGCCGTCATTTGGTTCACCTGCAACACTGTTTCCTACTTCCAAGATCCACTTTGAGAATTCATCTAATTCAGCAATTTCCCGTTCATCTCGGCCAACCTCAAGTCTCATGTTCTTAGTTAACTCAAGAACCTACATATTTCGAACTAATTAAAAAAGTTGAACGAATAACAGCTCCACCCTTAGATTAGGTGTAGACACCCACATTTGGCCGTTAGGTGTCTATAGCAGTTTCCAAAAAAATCACCCGATGATGATCGGACGCAAACGTGCTTTAACGCGCTCGGATATGGGCTCGGAATCAGTAATGTCTGGCATGGGCTTTTAGCGGAGAACAAATCTCACAAAACCAACCTTAAATTCAGGCCCAGTGGGCCGTTTCAATAAAATGAGACTAATTTCGGTCAAAATCGTCACTGGAAATAAAACCGTCTTTTAGCGACCGAGTCAAAATCCGGTCAAAGTCGAATCCTGATATGGGTTAAGTCGTCTCACCCAATCAAGAAAAACCTAATGCTACTAACTAGAAGATAGCGGCAAGCAAGGTATCGAATCCACAGGGAAACGGTTAAATTCGTCTAATAGCTATGTCGATTCTAGAATGCTCTAAACGGTTGATTGATGGAAGATAAATAAAAGACTACTAAAATACGATACTAAATAATCGAATCTAACAATGAGATGAAAACTAAGGTCACGGGTTCACGATAGATGTTCGACAATTATGCGACAATAATAATAAACACATAACATGCTAGTCGGCTATAATACGTTCTCTCGAATCGTACCAACCTAGGAAGGATCTAACGGGCTCTCGCAGCTTATTAGACTCCCTACCAAATCGCGCATGATCTAATCCTAACTCGGCTTTCGCACAAGAACTAGAATTTCTCAAACAGATTAAAATGTTGCGGCCTTTAACAAATTAATCGACAAGCAAAACACGCGAAAGTGGTACTAGCATAATTATAAATTTAGTATCAAAGCAACACAATCGTATAATAATCCATCGATCCCCCTTGACCCTAGCGAGAAAATTAGCTACGCATGATAATTACGAAACAACAAATCGCATACATGGAATTCATGATAAAAAGGTGAAGCAGATAAATCTAATAACAAACGAACGAGAATCTAGCGAACTAAACGGAACAACGAATTGCAAATAAAGAAAATTACGACAAACTAAGTAATTTACGATGAAGATTGAAACGTAAAACTGAAAATTGCATAAAAACAAATTTACCGAAATCGAGTACGAGTTGAAACCGAGTGCTAGAATGCTAAGAGTCACGAGTTTTCTCTAAGGAAAATCTAAGTATCAAAAGTAGAAGTGATAGAAATAAAATACAACTCCTTAGTTATACAAAATAGGCGGAAATAAACTGAGTGTGCACGCCGGCCGGCTGGCAGTCCGCCTGCCACATGTAGGGGCCGAAGCACACACTAAAAACAAGCTTAAATCTCCTTTGTGTCACGCCGGCCGGCTGGCAAGCCGCCTGTCACATGCAGGCTGGCGCGCACAAGACTAATAGAAGAAGTAATGGGCCGCTTTCCATGGCCCAATGAATCGACACTTCTCATTTCTTCTTCGCCTAGACATCCTAAAGCACGGGTTTTGTCTCGGGATCGTTCTTCTGACCAGATATGAGTGTAAATGTACATAAAGACCTGAAATCGTGTAGAATCTACAAAAACACTCACTCAAAGCAAAATGTTAGAAGAAACGGCGCTAAAGAGCGTGTTCCAACCGTAAAAGACAACGGAATGGAGGGAATAAAACTATATAAACACGACTCATAGAACTCCCCTGAACCGAACCCTTGCTTGTCCTCAAGCAAGACCCGTAAGAAAACAATTAATATAATACCGAAACAGCTCAAAGCAAACAATAGCCAACCAAAATACTCAAGTCCATCATAGCAAACATCTAACCATGTCTAAGAAACGAATTCCAAGACGGGGAATAGGAAAAATAAATCATCAACAAATGCACAACTTCACCAAGCATAATATGTAAAAACCACATTTTCAACCAAAACCCTTGCATAGACTACTCACGGAGCCACTCATCTCTCAATTAGGAAGGGTGTGTATAGTTGAAATATATATATGAAAACGGTCAACTACTCCAACTCATGGAAATATGCCCGCAATCTAGTATGGTATCGACCTCTAAATTTTTACAAAACATGCTAAGATCACATAGGGAGGCAAGGATGGTGATAGCAAGGTAGAAGATGGAAATCGATATGGTCATGTGAGGTTAAAGCCAAGCTAGTGAACTAACTAGTACGATAATGCTCAACTCAAAAATTCTTCCACTTCCATAAACAAAACATACAAGTCACCAATCAACGAGAACGAGTCCGGGGTCAAAAGAGGGCGCTCAAATTTCATCAAGTAAACAGAAAAATAAAAGTAACGAGAATAACATATTTTTTTGTTGTTTTGATTTTTTTTTCTTTTTTTTTTCATGGATTTTTTTCGATTTTTTTTCAATTTTTTTTTTCTTTTTGATTTTTTTCCATCTTTTTGTTTTTTCAATTTTTTTCAAAGCTTCATGAAATTAGAAGCAAATATATACAATAACCAAAATTGACCTGGACAAGATCTACAAACTCCCTTGAAACAGAGTCAACCACATCCAATCATCCACCAAAAATCTCCATAATCGCACGATAACGAGCATAGAACGCACAAGGTGACCTACTTCATCAAGTTTGGCTAGGTAGGCAAATTTGATTTTGTAGTTCATTTTGTGAATTCATTTACATTTTAGCCGAGGAGAAAATGGATAGAAATAGATGAAAAAAAGAAAATGTCCCAAGAATGATAACTAGGCAAGTTAGTCAAAATAAAGGGGAAAACACCATACTTATGCATATTGACATAGCATATTCCACGAGGAGACCTACACACAACCTAAGTGGTAGCCAGGTATGAATGTACTGGCTACAGGAGGCTCTAAATCTCACCAATTTTGTAGCTACAGCCTAGATGCAAGGTCGGTCTAAATGGGAACCACAAATTATAGCTCAGTTGGTTGCATACTTATCGATTAATTATTATTCCACATAACAAAGGTCAAATGAATGCCAATTAAGAATGAGTAGGTAGCCTAAAGAGTGCAAATTATCATCATTGCTGCATAGTCGGTATCAAAGACAAACGCTAAGACTCAAGGAAATAAAACTAGAAATACTAAAAACTCCCCCACGCTAGACTCGACATTGTCCTCAATGTCCATATCATACAGACGCAAAATTGGTGGGGGCACACAAATAAAAACCGAGGATAGAGAAAAGACATACCAAATATGCACACGGAGAGGTAGCAGAATCAGCAATCCGCTAATGATCATCATCATCATCATCACCGAAATTATCATCTTCCATATCATCATCTGCAGCAGTCCCGGAGCCAGACGCACCACCCGTATACCAACCACCTCCCTGATAATCACTAGCGGCTCCAAAAGTAGGGCCCGTCGGGGCACTGAAATAGTCAGTGTGAAGATGGAAACCACCATGAATCGAAGGGTCAGTATAACCACCCACGGGCCATGAAAAGTACGAGGGGTAAGGGCCCTGTGGTGGCACAGCAGCACGCCTAGCATAGTCATCATAAACGGGATACATCCCGAGACACTGATCAACATATAACTTGTCTAGGCGAACGTGAGTGGCCGCGGTGTTGGCACGAGTCTCCGTGCGAAGAGTATCCAAGTCTGACCTGGAAGAACCGACACCCAGCTCCATACGCTCCATCCATGCAATAAGATCGGGATGGAGGGGAGCATATTGGGGTGGTGGAGGGGGCTGCTCAAAAGTAGTAGTGGTGGTGGGCTCGGAAGCAGGTTGAGATGGACCGGGCTTAGAGGCGGGCTGGGAGGTACTAGGCTCGCTCGTGGGATGACGAGTATAGGTAACAACATGTGACGATGGAAGAGAGCTAGGAGCAGCGACGGGTAATAAATAATTAGGCTGATCAGCCTCAAGTGACAAAACTGACCCGGCTTGCAAAATAATAGTCGTCTGCTCATGAATAAGCCAAGCCCAACGATTCTGATGCCTAGAAGAAATCTTATTAAGAGAAGCCAAATATCGGAGGATAAGGGTAATCTCGCCCTGGACCGGATCATGATCCGCTTCACGAAAAGCGGTCAACCGAAGAGCTAATTGCGTGACTAACCCGCTTATATAAATAGGAACATCGGCAATGGCCGTAGCTATTCTCCTAAACTGGAGGACGAGGTAATAGGCAATATTAATATGCCACACCTTCGGCTTATGCCGCAAATAGGAGCCCAAAATAGACACCTCCTCGGTGCGCACATTATGTGGCTTCTTCCTAGCAAAAATAGTCCAACCCATAAACCTCTGCCAAATCTTTATGACCGGATTATGAATATTATTCGAACTCATATGCCCCGCGGTAGTGTACGGGGCATCAGCAATACATTCCCAAAAATCACCCACCCGAAAATTAGCATGCTCGGGCGGTGTACGGTCATCATAATCCTTAAGATCAAAACAATCCCCAAAGTGCTTTAGGCTCAGCTCAAAACTAGTATTCAGTCAACGGAACTCAACAGAAATCGCACCCGACCGTCTATTCTTAGACACCTCAAATGAACTCAAAAATTCCAACGTAAGCTGAGTATACGTATTACGACGCATCGTAAAAAATGTACCCATACCAACACCTTTAAACAAGAGCTCCAAAGCAGAATCTAAGCCTAAAGTTCGCATAGCATCACGATCGATAAAACGAGTAGGAACAATAGACCACTTTCTCAAATTTTGAAACCGTACCTTTTGGTCAATAGTGGTAAAAATTACGCCCGAAAAAACTGGATCAGGATAATGTCGGGTTGAGCATGGTCGTTTCTGGTGCGCTTGTTCCAAGGAGGCATTGCAAATCAGTTGAAAGTAGCAGTAAACTTGGAGCAACTATGGGGGAAAATTGAGGTGAGAGAGTGAAGATGGGAATATATTGAGGCTGGGAAAATTGAAGGGAAATGGGGTTTGGGGGATGAGAGAGAGTAGAGAGGCGAGAGAAAGTTGAAGCGGGCGAATGAATTAGTGAATGACGAGAAAAAAGGGGTTTGGGGGGTTGCTGTGCGGCCCGGTCGGTCTGGACCGGCGGCCGGCCAGCCGGCCTGACGGTCTATTTCTAATATTTCATATTTTTTAACCAAACAACCCTTCTCACAGCCAGCCGGTATAGACCGGGGCCCGGCTAGCCGGCCTGACGGCCTAATCCCTTTATTTTCATGATTTTTGCCCAACTTTCCCTCTTTTTTTCTTGTGCCTAGGCCCCTGAAGTCAATAAGGGACCTGGGCACAGGCTGAGGTGCACAAATCCTTCTTTTCGAGTTCAAATTCAACTCGTACCTCGGCGCCTAAAGTCGATAGGCCCCCTAGGCCTTGGCTGAGGTGACCTGCTATACAATCAAGAGCATGGTGAATTTTCCTTCTCCTTGTTTTCCTAAAATCCTCAATTTCAGTTAATTCCGACGATTCTGTGCATCTCCAAAAACGTTAGTCCCTCCTCTCGTCCTCACTAAGACAACTAAAGCAAAAATAAAAATAAAAATAAAAATAAAAATAAAACGAGAATGAGGAAAATTATTTACATACCCGGGCTGCCTTCCGGTAGCGCTGGTTTAGAGTCCCGCACGACTTGATGAGTTTCAAGATTTAGTGGTATGAGGGAACGGGATGAAGTTGTATAACTTCAATCGCTCCAACTTGAGCACCTTCATGGTATAATTTCAAACATTGACCATTAACCTTGAATCGTTCACTCGAATCATTCTCGACTTCAATCGAGCCAAATTTACCCACATGGGTGACAGAAAAAGGTCCGGACCAACGAGATTTCAACTTTCCGGGAAACAACCGGAGTCTAGAATTAAACAATAATACTATCCCCCACTTTGAACTCACGGTGAAGGATATGCTTGTCATGCCACCGCTTGGTGCGCTCCTTATAAACCCGAGCACTATCATAGGCACCAAGACGGAATTCTTCTAACTCATTCAATTGCATGAGTCTCTTCTCCCCACTCAAATGTGGATCCAAGTTAAACTCCTTGATCGCCCACCAAGCCTTGTACTCAAGCTCGACGGGCAAATGGCATGACTTGCCATAAACCAATCGGTAAGGTGAAGTACTAATAGACGTTTTAAAGGCGGTACGATAAGCCCATAATGTATCATCTAGCTTAGACCTCCAATCCTTTCAAGCTTTTGACACAATCTTCTGGAGAATAGACTTGATTTCCCTATTGGACACCTCAACTTGCCCACTCGTTTGAGGGTAGTAGGCAAGACCGGTACGGTGAGAGACACCGTACTTAGCAAGTAAAGCATCAAGTCGCTTCTCATGAAAATGGCTTCCACCATCACTAATAATCGCCCTCGGAACACCAAAGTGGGGAAAAATAGTCTTTTTAAATAGAGATATCACCGTTCTAGCATCATTAGCAGGAGATGATACCGTCACCACCCACTTGGAGACATAATCAACTGCAACCAAAATATATCGATTGCCCTTGGATGACGGGAACAGGCCTTGATAGTCTACACCCCAGATATCGAAAATTTCTACCTCAAGGATCCCATTTTGAGGCATCTCATGTCTCCTAGAAATATTACCGGTCCTTTGACATGCGTCGCAGGACATAATAAAAGCTTGGGCATCCCGGAATAAGGTTGGCCAATAAAAAACCGACTGGAGGACCTTGGCCGTGGTTCGGCTTGGTCCATGATGGCCACCATATGGTGATGAATGACAACTCTCTAGAACTCCTCGAACTTCCCATTGAGGGACACATCGACGGAAAATACCATCGGCACACTTCTTAAATAAATAAGGGTCATCCCAGAAAAATTGTCGAACATCATGTAGAAATTTTTTGGGTTTTTCTACGGGATACCCCTCAACTATTGGCTTTTCCAAGTGGTACCCCCTCCTTTTTCGAATTACATGGTATATCCCTAAACTTTACTTATCACTCCATATCATAACCAAAGTGATAAGTGTATTACAACTATTTTTTTAAATGAATAATTAACATATTAATCAATCCAATTTGATGCTACAAACCACCTCTTTTTCTTTACCGTTCACCAAGTCATCAAATGCCCATTAAAACGCACTCTGTTGTCGGCCGACATCGACCTATCTCCCTCACTCTTTTAAATCCTTCAACCTTAATCCCTCCGTCACCCCCATGTTGTAGTGTGGTGGAATGGGTTTTTTCGAGTAAAGGATGAAAATTGAAGAAATATATCATGGTTGATGAAAGTAAAAAAGGGAATAATCACTATTTATATCATCAATTGAAAAAATTTCGTTGAAAAATTATAACTTTGGTTACAATATAGACTAGTTTACAAAGTTTAGGGATACATCTTGTAATTCGAAAAAGGCGGGGGTACCACTTGGAAAAGCCGATAGTTGAGGGGTACCCCATAGAAAAACCCTAATTTTTTCTTTTGCTGATAAGAAAGATCAGAAGGTAATACCTTGCCAACTAAATAATTAGCATAATCCGTATACCAACGTCCTTCGCTTTCACCGGTAGTTAAGGCCATGAGAGAATCATCGGGAAAAGAGTCATCTATGGGGATGACAACTCCTTCCTCCTCAACTCTAAGCTTCGATAAATGATCCGCTACGACATTTTCTGCTCCCTTCTTATCCCCGATCGATAAATCAAACTCTTGGAGTAGTAAGATCCATCGAAGTAGTCGGGGCTTCGCTTCTTTCTTAGTAAGGAGGTACTTAAGAGCCGCGTGATCGGTGAAAACAATGACTTCTGATCCAACCAAGTAGGTTCTGAATTTTTCCAAAGCATATACTATAGCTAGCAATTCCTTCTTGGTGGTTGCATAATTCACTTGAGCATTATCAAGTGTTTTGCTAGCGTAGTATATAGCATGCAAGACTTTGTCCTTCCTTTGGCCCAAAACCGCTCCCACAACATAATCACTCGCGTCACACATTATCTCAAATGGCAAATTCCAATCCGGTGACTGAATAATCGGAGCAGAAATAAGGGCCTGCTTAATCCTGTTAAAAGCTTCAACACACTCATCAGTAAAATCGAAAGGGGCGTCCCTTAGGAGCAATTGTGTAAGTGGCTTAGCAATTTTGGAAAAGTCCTTGATAAAGCGGCGATAAAATCCCGCATGACCAAGGAAACTTCTCACTCCCTTCACATTAACCGGCAAGGGCAATTGCTCAATCACTTGCACCTTTGCTTTATCCACCTGAATGCCCTTTTCGGAGACCACATGACCCAAAACAACACCCTCAGTGACCATAAAATGGCACTTCTCCCAATTCAAGATCAAACTGACCTCGTCACATCGGTTTAAAATGGTATCCAAGTTAGCTAAACAAGCCGAAAAACTCATACCATACACACTAAAGTCGTCCATAAACACTTCCATAATGGACTCGATGTAATCGGAAAAGATGCTCATCATGCGTCTTTGAAAGGTGGCAGGTGCGTTACATAACCCGAATGGCATCCTGGGATATGCGAAAGTGCCATAGGGGCAAGTAAACGTGGTCTTTTCTTGGTCGGCAGGGTGTATCGGGATTTGGAAAAATCCCGAATATCCATCTAAATAGCAAAAATACTTGTGAGAAGCTAGTCTCTCAAGCATTTGGTCGATAAAGGGCAATGGGAAATGGTCTTTAAGTGTAGCGGTGTTCAACTTTCTATAGTCTATGCACATTCTCCATCCCGTCACAATTCGTATAGAGATTAACTCATCCTTCTCATTCAGGACCATAGTAGTCCCTCCCTTCTTAGGTACAACTTGTACCGGACTCACCTATTTTGAATCGGGAACCGCATAAATGATTCCCGCATCCAACAATTTCATAACTTCCTTTTTAACAACCTCTTGCATATTCGGGTTCAACTTACATTGACCCTGGACACAAGGACGATGACCGTCCTCAAGATTAATTCTATGCATACAGAAATCGGGACTGATTCCCTTCAAGTCATCAAGACTATACCCCAAAGCTTTCCTATTTTTCTTCAAAACAACTAACAAATCAGAAAGTTGGTGCTCAGTTAAATCAACACTTACAATCATGGGGAAGCTCTCGGTATCGTCTAAAAAGGCATATTTTTGGTGAGACGGAAGTGGCTTACGCTCCGGAACGGTTATGTCAATAGCAAATGAGGTGTGAACGATGTTGGTTACATCGACACCTTGCTCCTCCGTGAGCATCCTTCCTTCCAAAGCAGCTTCCAAGGCATCAACAACAGCAAAGTCAACGGAAGCATCACCTACACACGCTTCCAAACATATCAGAGCTTCTAAGGGGTCCTGTATAAGGGACGCCTCCATAGAGTCATGAACTACAACATCAATAACATCTATCATGCAACAAGAATCTGTTACCATCGGGTTCTTAAGTCTACTATCTAAGCAGAAAGTAATGGTGTCTCCACCCACTTCCAAGGTCAATTTACCGTTCTTGACATCGATCACCGCGCAGGCGGTATGCAAAAATGGCCTTCCCAAAATTATGGGAATTTGGGTGTCCTCGGCCATGTCAAGGACGATAAAATCAACCGGGATAAAATTATTTTCCAACTCTAACGGGCACGTCATCTAAAACTCTCAAAGGGCGTCTTATGGAACGATCCGCCATCTGCAAAGTGACACTAGTACACTTAAGAGGACCCATATTAAGTTTTTCACAAACGGAGTAAGGCATGACACTTACACTAGCACCTAAATCACATAAAGCCTTATCAATCGATAAGGTGCCTATAGTGCAAGGAATCGAGAACCTACCGGGGTCCTTTAGCTTCGGTGGGGCTTTGTTCTGTAAAAATGCCAGCGACGGTTTCTACCTCACCAATGCTTCTCTTCCGAGTCAAGATGTCCTTCATAAATTTGGTATAAGATGGGACCTGCATAATAAGCTCGGTAAATGGGAACGTAACCTGCAAATTCTTCACAACCTCCATGAACTTGCCAAATTGGGAAGTCTTCTTCCGATTCTTCAATCGACCCGGGAATGGTATTCGAATTTTTGGACTAGTCGGGGTGGGAACGGGAATAGTGGGTGGTGGAACTTGATCTTCACTTGGAGTTTCCACAATAACATCCTCATTGACATCTTCCACTAAAACCTCCTCCTTCTCGACCGGTGTATCATCTTTCGGCATTGACGGACCCTCATAGTGTGTGCCACTACGAAGAGTGATCGCATTAGCCGTATCATGCTGTTGATCACCTTGAGAAGGGAGTTTACCTTGTTGACGCGTTGCTTGTGACGCGGCAAGGTGTCCCACTTGGTTCTCCAAATTCTTGATGGCATTATCCTTAGCTTGATCATTCTTTTGCATTGGTGCCATCATAGAATCCTGGGTCTTGACCATCATCTGCATCATATTACGAAGCTCAGCCATTTCATTAGAACTCGACGAAGAAGAAGAATTACCTTGAGCTTCTGCGGAGGATTGGCCAAAATTCTGCTGACTAGTGCCAAAATTCTGATGAGAATTCCCGAAATTCTGATTAGTATTGCCAAAATTTTGTTGATGACCCGAGTGAGGTCGCTGCTGAAAATTTCCCTGATTTTGGAAATTCCTTTGATTACCGAAATTCTGCTGGTTCTGAAAATTCCCATGATTATGGAATTGCTGCTGGTTCTGAAAATTCCCTTGATTCTGGAAATTCTGCTGATTCTGGAGATGCTGCTTTGGTGGGGGTACATAAACTAGTGTAATAGGCGGGTTCAAGACATTAGTACTCCTGTAAGACAAAAGAGATGCATCATAACCCGGTTGGTTCATATATGGATAGTGCGGGCGCATGGAATGAAAAGCATTCACTTGTTCTATGGAGCCTAGACAATCCTGAGCTTGGTGGTCCGCGGCACCACAACGCATACATGCATACTCCTGCATGGCATGTACTTGATGCATGCCTCCTCCCCCTTGAGAATTCGACACCTCAAATGCATCAAACCTCTTAGCCAAAGCGGCTAATTGAATAGCCACGTCATTAGAGGACTCACTTTCACCGGAATTAGACCGAGTATTACATCGAGGATTACCCCATCGGGAGTGGTGAGATGCCATTTCTTCTATTGTTTGCCAAGCCTTATCATCATCCACGTTACATTGGAATCGCCCATTACATGCCGAATCAAGTGTACACCTGCAATCATCATACAACCCGTTATAAAATTGGTTACAAAGAAACCAAACCCGAAAACCATGGTGCGGGCATTCCTTTACAAGCTTCTTGAACCGCTCCCACGCTTCATGAATATTCTCGTTCGGAGTTTGACGAAAATTGGTGATTTGACTTCGGAGCATGTTCGTCTTTTGTGGAGGGTAATAGTGCTTGTAGAAGGCAAGAGCAAGAGAATTCCAATCGGTGATCCCCTCAGCGACTTTATCAAGATCGGTTATCCACTCCCTAGCGGAATCCCGTAGTGAGAACATGAAGAGCATCTCCATGACTTCTTCTTGAGTTACCCCGGCCGGAAGTGGAATCGTGGAGCAATAATCGGTAAAAATCCTCATATGCTTGTGATGATCCTCCTTAGGGTCACCACCAAATTGATTCTTCTCCACCAAAGTGATAAAGGCGGGTCGAATCTCAAATGTACCTTGAGTGGCAGTTGGTCGTTTAACCAAGTAAGGAAGAGCAGTTTGCTCGGGCACCGAATGACTAGAAAGCTTCGGCATTTTTATGATCGAAGGAGGTGGTAAAATGATCTCGGACTGAGATTGATTTTCCTCTTCAAATGACTGATGCTCAGCTACAAATTCGGTTTGAATAGCTTCCAAAGTCTCGAGATCAGGAGCTGCAGAAATCTCTCTCCAAAATTGTCGTCGCATACGAAAGGTTTTCTCAGGTTCAGGATCGAACGGAGTAAGATTTGATGACCGAAAAGACCTGGGCATAAGCAAAACTACAAGTAGGGAGTGAGATCAATCTCAAGAAGTTTTAATTCCTTGAGACGAAAGAGAGCATAAAAGAAACAAGCTAAAAAACAAGAAAAATCGTGTCCCCGGCAACGGCGCCAAATTTGATATGGGTTAAGTCGTCTCACCCAATCAAGAAAAACCTAATGCTACTAACTAGAAGATAGCGGCAAGCAAGGTATCGAATCCACATCGTTTAAATTCGTCTAATAGCTATGGCGATTCTAGAAGGCTCTAAATGGTTGATTGATGGAAGATAAATAAACGGCTACTAAAATACGATACTAAATAATCGAATCTAACAATGAGATGAAAACTAAGGTCACGGGTTCACGATAGATGTTCGACAATTATGCGACAATAATAATAAACACATAACATGCTAGTCGGCTATAATACGTTCTCTCGAATCGTACCAACCTAGGAAGGATCTAACGGGCTCTCGCAACTTATTAGACTCCCTACCAAATCGCGCGTGATCTAATCCTAACTCGGCTTTCGCACAAGAACTAGAATTTCTCAAACAGATTAAAATGTTACGGCCTTTAACAAATTAATCGACAAGCAAAACACGCGAAAGTGGTACTAGCACAATTATAAATTTAGTATCAAAGCAACACAATCGTATAATAATCCATCGATCCCCCTTGACCCTAGCGAGAAAATTAGCTACGCGTGATAATTACGAAACAACAAATCGCATACATGGAATTCATGATAAAAAGGTGAAGCTGATAAATCTAATAACAAACGAACGAGAATCTAGCAAACTAAACGGAACAACGAATTACAAATAAAGAAAATTACGACGAACTAAGTAATTTACGACGAAAATTGAAACGTAAAACTGAAAATTGCATAAAAACGAATTTACCGAAATCGAGTACGAGTTGAAACCGAGTGCTAGAATGCTAAGAGTCACGAGTTTTCTCTATGGAAAATCTAAGTATCAAAAGTAGAAGTGATAGAAATAAAATACAACTCCTTAGTTATACAAAATAGGCGGAAATAAACTAAGTGTGCACGCCGGCCGGCTGGCAGGCCGCCTGCCACATGCAGGGGCCGAAGCACACACTAAAAACAAGCTTAAATCTCCTTTGTGTCACGCCGGCCGGCTGGCAAGCCGCCTGTCACATGCAGGCTGGCGCGCACAACACTAATAGAAGAAGTAATGGGCCGCTTTCCATGGCCCAATGAATCGACACTTCTCATTTCTTCTTTGCCTAGACATCCTAAAGCACGGGTTTTGTCTCGGGATCGTTCTTCTGACCAGATATGAGTGTAAATGCACATAAAGACCTGAAATCGTGTAGAATCTACAAAAACACTCACTCAAAGCAAAATGTTAGAAGAAACGGCTCTAAAGAGTGCGTTCCGACCGTAAAAGACAACGGAATCGAGGGAATAAAACTATATAAACACGACTCATCAAATCCTGAGACGAACCAGCCTCACATTATGTCCAAATACATAAAATGAATGAAGTCACAACAACCAAATCATTTTAAAAATGGTGAACAATCATTCCCTATTTACACTTCCTCCTTTCCGACCCACTCGATCGAGTGGTTCACATCCACTCGGTCGAGTAAGGCCGTGAACCGGCCAAACCGGACTCAAACTGGGCACTCGATCGAGTGCACCCGCATCACTCGATCGAGTGGCCCTGAACCGGGGTATTTGTTCTATAAATACCCCGTCACTCTAAGCCATTTCACAACTTTTCAATCATTAATCACCCTTCAGCTTTACACATTACCATTCAACCTTTACACCACTTTGAACTTGGATTCAAAGTCACACACATACATACATAATCCATCGCGAGATCAAAACTTCTCAAAGACCGAGAGCAAAACTCGTTAAAATCCATCTCTACAAACCACATACACACCATAACTCCCCTACGTATCTCGATGCTCCTGTGACTTTGCCACCATTTGACGAGCCCTATTCCGAGAAGCAAAAGCACATAGGTTGAGGGTGTAACATTCAATCCCGACATTCCTTCTTCTCCCTTCTTTTTTCGTCTTTTTCTATATACATATTATTTATATTAATTATACTAACACTAATATTTTAATTTCGTTACTAACTTTTAATTTTATGTATACTAACATTTTATTTTATGTCAACTAACATCTAACATTTTCATTATTCGCATACTAACCAATCAAACCCTAACATTTAATTATCGTTATTTACATTTTGTTATAATATTAATACCATGTATATTTATAATAAAAAAACTATTTTCAAAACGATCTGAGCAACGTCCGTTGAGGCTAAATTAATGATCGTAGGCCTAAAAGGCCAAATTACGATGTTAAAATGCCAAGGACCTAAGTTTGCGAGGACGGTCGAATTTTTGGGTCGAATATGTTTAGTTATGAGTTCCGCCTAAAGTCTATTTAATCCATTTACAAGTTGTATTGGAGGTGGCGCCCTTCGAGGTGCGCCGCCCTAAACACTTAAGGGCGTAATAGATCCTGGAGATTCGTCGTTAAATATGTCCGACCCCATTTCATTCAAAATATTATTCTAAAAGAGTCATCGACAAATCGGATTAGGACGAAACCCGTTGACGCCGAATTAACTGTCACACGATTCGAAAGGATTGATTACGACATTATGACACGGAGGGAGTCGATATTCGTTCTAGCCCGATCAAACTCGATTTTGCAAATTTGCTCTAAATACTAGATAACGGTTCTATAACCGATTGTCGAGTAGGACGAGCCATCGAAATTTACGCTAATATAAATTGGACAATATTTATATTTAGTGTAATCACATGTCGATTTCAAAATCAATAAATCGGAATCGCCACCTTTTCCAAATCGAGTAGCACCTCGAACAGAGGGCACTCCATCGAGTGCTTGGCTCACTCGATCGAGTGACACCTCAAATAACAGGCAGAAGGTCTCCACGTGGGGCACTCGGTCGAGTCTCCCCCTTGACTCGATCGAGTGTCTTGTATCATGCCTAAACCGTGAGCCTTCTAAATACCGTAAGCCAAATCAAATTCTTTTCACGACTTTAAGTCGTCACGTGTTAAGTCAATCACGTGCCTACATATTAAAAACCCATGCATTTTATTCTATTTTATTACTTTCACGACTTTGACTAACGTCTTATATGACTAGTCTTATGTCGACGACTCCTTAGTCGTATCCGATGCATGACTAGTCTAGACATCAATCTTTCAATATGATAAGTCGGGACAAGGCATCGAGACCCGGGATCGAGCTAGCACCACGCTTCGGTCTCATACGCGAACGCGTATTAAAGTCTCCGTCCTCCGTTTAATGCAAAATATAATGTGTATTTAATCGAAGCTCGTCCATTTATTCAATTTACGGTCTAGCTTATATTTACTATTTACAGGCCCATTTATAGTTAATATTTACCATTTTCTAATTCGATTATTATATTATTGCTCGTTGTATTGTGAATTTCGGGTTGTATTCTGCCCGTGTAATTTGTAATTTATTTACGAGTTTTCTATTTTCGATGTTTGTCATTTATTGCCTTAAATGAACATCGCATGCTAAATCACTTTGACGTGAATCAAGATGCATTAAAATGACGTATCAACCCATTCGATATTTATATCTTGTAAAACGTTGTTTGCATAACATTTTACCGGATTACTAGCGCGCGTATTAAAAAAACCGAATGATGTCTTAGTAGAGGCCGCTAAGTGCGGGCGGGGTTGGGTGTCCTTAGTGGGCTTCCCAACACGTACCCTCACCCCTTACTCAGAACCTCGATTTCCGGACGTCCGAAACCGTTGGCGCACGAGAGTTATTCAATACACGATAACCTGTAATGACGGTATCGATATCGCAATGCAAAGGGACGAACCCCATAAACTCTGAAATCGAAATGGGCCGTACTCTATGTACGGTCCACAACGATATAGAGTGGGTTCGAATAGGCCCGAACTCCCACAAAGTTCGGTGGCGACTCCAACTTCGACTTAAATTTCAACCAGAGAACTATCTCACATGGGAAACATTTCGCCGCCCAAACCCACGCGTGGCCACATCGGGGTGGAACTATGTCATGTCACATTCGGTGAGTCCACTTCTTATAAATAAGAGGGATCAGGTGAGTCCACTTCTTATAATTGAGTCCGTGAGTCCCCACCTACACCCTTAGATTAGAGATACATGAATGGTTCTGATTTGTTTGGATAATTAAAGCAAGTGACTATATTTGGTAAATATCTCATTCACCCCCTCTCTCTTCTTAATTTACTCATCATTTAATCTTCCCCTATCAAAAATAATTACTATCTCTCTTCTCACAGACACGTATTATGATTTTCATTTAAAAAAATTTGAATCGTTATTATATAGAACTAAAAAATAAAAATTAACGCATCTCTTTTTCTCTCCTTAATTTATTTTGTGTTACACTTATTATATACAGATGTTACTCTGGATAAAGTTTGGTGTTACTGTAACGAACATCATGCAAATATGCTTACATTGATTTCAGAGTTATATGATCCCAGCAAATAACAGAATTATTATAACTCAACATATAATAATGTTACTCCAACGTTACAAACGTGTTACTCTAATAGATACTTTGTGTTACCCAACGTTACAAACGTTTACTGTAATAGAAACTTTTTGTTACTCCAACGTTAAAAACGTGTTACTCTAATAGATAGTTTGTGTTACTCCAACATTACAAACGTTTACTCTAGTAGATATTTTTTGTTACTCCAATGCTACCAACGTGTTACTCTAATAGATACTGAATACCGATTGTGTTTCCTATTTTGTTGGATGTTATTGCCTTAAATACTTAATGGATGAATCTTTTATCATTTCAATCTCAACCATCTATCTATTAAGTTTTAATGGCTTAGATTAGGACTTACGGACTCAAATATATATATATATATATATATATATATATATATATATATATATATATATATATATATATATATATATATATATATATATATATATATATATATATATATATATATATATATATATATATATATATATATATATATATATATATATATAGGTAGGTTCAAATAAGGTCAACAACTATTTTAAGGTCATAAGTTCCAGTGTTAAAGTTACACAAAAAGTACTTAAAGTTACACGAGATGAGTGATAAAGTTGCACTTTATCACTTGAAGTGATAAAAGTGCTGAATGTTATAGTTACATATCAATTTTGAACAAATACAACTTTATCGTATGTCATCTGTAACTTTAATATAGACTTACTGAAACATGGTGACCTTATTTGATCCTTCCTCTATATATATATATATATATATATATATATATATATATATATATATATATATATATATATATATATATATATATAGGGGTAGGATCCGGTCCGAACCGTCTGAACTATATAATAAAAAAAAAACGCGCAATTTAAACACATACGCTCTTCTTACTGTTCCTGACATTCTTCCCCAATTCAAAACCCCAGGCGATTCAACCCTCAACAATCAAGCTCAGAATCGACCCTCAACAATCAATCGATTTCTCAAGCAAGTAATCAACAGCGCGATCTTCTCATCTCATCACCGATTTGCTGCCATGGATGAATCAGGTGTTTCTCTAGTGCTTCTTTAATTTTACTGCGATTTTTTTTGATGTTTTGTTGATTTAATACACCGCAATTGATAATTTCTAGTATTTGATAGTATTAATTTATGAATTTATGATTCGTCTGATATAATCGTTTTAGTTAGATCGAAGTTGATAGTATTAATTGTTTATGCTGTGAATTTGGTTCAGTAGTTTGTGCGTAATTAAGATGTACTCTTCTTCTGGCTATCTACTTGCAGGGACTCAAACTTCTGTACCCGCAGCTAGTGCCACAGAAGATGCAGATGAAGGTATTAAACTCATTACATATGTTTCTGATTTGATAGAGTACTAGATGATAGTGTATCGAGTACAACTTGATTAAATGCTCTAATCTTTAGTAATTAATGATGGTGATTAAGGGGAAAAAGGATGATTATGTTTATGGGTCTGAAATTGGAAATTTGTATAGTGTATTGTGGTAGTGAATTATATACAGTGTGAGATATTTAAGGAGGAGGGGGATAATTTCATATTTGGATGATGTTAGAAGCTAGAAAAGCAATTAGTTCTTGCGGCATTCTCGAGTACTTTTGCTTTTTTTTTGGTAATTTGATATCGATAACTTATAGTATTTGATTAATTGTGCATTTGTGCTTAATTCTGAAACTGTTAGTGAGATTTTCCGCCATTACAACTAATTCTTCCTTTGGTTTATCAAGGATATCGATCTTTAATGTGATCTTTTAAAACGAAATTATCTCATTCTCTTGTAGGTTACACTTTTGAAGGCTCCACTTACACTTTTTGAAGGCTCCACTTACACTTCTTATAGTAGTGTAAGTGGAGACTAAAAGTAGTGTAAGTAGAGGCTATAAGAGGTGTAGTTGTCTCATTCTCTTGTAGGTTACACTTTTGAAGGCTCCACTTACACTTTTTGAAGGCTCCACTTACACTTCTTATAGTAGTGTAAGTGGAGGCAAAAAGTAGTGTAAGTAGAGGCTATAAGAGGTGTAGTTGTCTCATTCTCTTGTAGGTTACACTTTTGAAGGCTCCACTTACACTTTTTGAAGGCTCCACTTACACTTCTTATAGTAGTGTAAGTGGAGGCTAAAAGTAGTGTAAGTAGAGGCTATAGAGGTGTAGTTGTCTCATTCTCTTGTAGGTTAAATTTTTTAAGTTTAATTTTGTAATTGCAGATGTACATGTTCAAGTAACTGACGAAGATTCACAAATGGTAGAAGTAGATGCTTGTGAGACACTTGGTACAACGATTCTTATTGATTCTTCTTTTTGTTTGTGTCGACTCATGAAAGGTTCGTTGTTAATTCTTATTATTTTTTTTTATAGTGAGCCCGAAAGAAGTCGTTGCTGAAACTCCAATTCAAATAGTGCCTTATTGTCGAGAGGAGCTTAAGCCGTATGTTGAAATGAAATTTACAAACTTAGAAAAAGGCGTAGAATTTTATAATGAATATGCCAAGGTTAGCGGTTTTACTACGAGGATAGACTCATCCAAAGTGGTAAATGAAGTTACTATATACAAGACGCTTGTGTGTAATAAGGAGGGCATTAGTAAACACAAGGGAAAAAAAAAGAAAGAGGGCAATTATAAGAATTGGATGTTTAGCTAAGGCTTCTTTTAGGAGGATCGATTCTGGGGAGTATGAACTTTATAATTTTGTTGAGGGCCATTGTCATCCCCTGATTTCTCCAAGTACGATGGCGCACGTAAAATCTTGTAGGAATCTCAACCTTGTGCACAAGAAAATGATAGTTGATAACTCACGTGTTAACAAGGGTCCCGTGATGACATTTCGAATGTTCAAGGAATATGTAAGAGGATACCAAAATGTCGGGGCATCTTTAGAGGATTTCAAGAATTTTTCAAGGGATGTGAAAATTTTTATCAAGGACTATGATGCTCAAATGCTAATCTAGAACTTTATGCAAAAAAAGGCCAAATTGTGGACATGACATAGGTCCACCCCGACGCGGCCACGTGCGGGTTTGGGGAGGCGAATGAATCTCCATATGAGATGGTCAAATTGAAATTTAAATCGAAGTAGGAGTCGCCACTGAATTTTGTGGTTATTCGGAACCATTCGAGCCCACTCTATGTCGTAGTGGGTCGTATACAAAATACGGCCCATTTCCGATGTCAGAGTTTATTGGGCTCGTCCCTTTGCATTACGATACCGATTCCGACATTATCGGATATCGTGTATTGAATGACTCTCGTTGCCAATGGATTCGGACATCCGGAAACCATGGTTCTGAGTAAGGGGTGAGGGTACGTGTTGGGAAGTTCACTAAGAACACCCAACCCCGCCCACACTTAGCGGCCTTTACTAAGATATCGTTCGTTTTTGGTGTACACGCGTTAGTTCGACGGTTGAATGATATGCAAACATTTTTTTTCCTAAGCATGTGAGAAAAATAAATAAATGGGTTGCTAAGTTGTTCAATGCATGTTAAACTAATAACGTCAAAGTTATTTTAGCATGTGAAGTCGTTTTAGTCTAATAAAACAAAAGACGGAAATAAATTACTACAAACACGAGAAAACGAGTTAGTAACGATTGAATAAATTGAATAAAGACATGAATAAATAATATGCATGATTTTAGAAAAGATTTAATGACACGTGATGGATTAACACGTGTTGACCGAGGTCAAAAAAAGTATTTATTAAAATATGTCGCAAAAGTCGCTTTTTATGTAAGATCCAAAAAGAATAAAAAATAGAAAAGCGAGGAAATGAAAAAAGAAGACTCGGCGAAACAGGCCACCGCGCGAGTCGCCTGACAGGCGCGCGACTCGCGTGGCGGTCTATCCGTTTTTTTTATTTGTCGAAAACCGTCAATTTTTATGAACCGCGTACAAATATGGATTAATTTATACTCGATTTATATATTCGATATTCGTCTTATTCGATATTCGATTATGAAATCGATAACGAATAGTCGGAATGATTTTAGAAAAGGTTTTTAAAAAAGTTTGTTTTGAACGAAAAGTAAAAAAAAGAATTTTGAACGAAAAAGATGTTAATTCTCTCCGCGTATAAAATCGTCGAATTTTGTTTAAAAAAAAGATGTAACGATTTTATTAGCATCAACGAGAATTAATTAATTTAGTTCTTGTTAGATACGATATTCGACTAAAGAGTCGATATCGTATTTTAAGAACGTTACAAAAAATAGTTTTTGTAGTATCGATTATTAGAAATAAATCAAAGTGCGACAACGACCCATATTAAACGAGGACCGACGAAACGACGCAAAAAAGGAAAAAAAAAACGAGAAAGAGGGAGAGAAAAGAGAAGAGTCGGGTTTGATTTACACCCTCAACCTACATGCTTTGTTTTCTCGGTATAGAGCTCGTCGGAAAGTGGCTTAGGCACGGGAGCGTCGAGATGATGCGGGATGAGTTAAGGTGTCGGTTTGGTCGTGTGATGTGGCTGGTTTCGGCCGGCGTGTGGGTCGGATTTGTCGGGTTGATCTTGACGGTATTTCGGTACTTTTTGGATGTATGTCGGGGGTGATGAATAATTGTAGATTAATTCTGAATTTTTGATGATTGGTAATGCGTAGATAATGAATCTTGAATGTGTGTCGCGAGGGTCCTATTTATAGGAGTGGAGGTAGCCTTGCTTGAGTAACAAGAAACACCGGTTTGGATAGGAAATGTAAGAAGTCGAGAGGAACGTAAATTCCGTTGCTTGGTGGGGGAACAAGAATCTCGGCTGAATGGAGGAGTGTTTCGGCTGTTTGGGGTGTTCTAGTCGAGTATTTGAGCTCGGTTTGTGAACTGTTTCGGTTTTCGAATAGAATTCCTACTTGAGATCGAATTCTATCCTTGAATGGATTTGTTTAATATTTTCGAAGCTGATTTTTGTAGTGTTGGTGACCGAATCAGCCACGTGAGGTGTCACGGCTGACTTACGTGTCTCGAGAATACTTTCGACCGGGTTTTGACTCGGTCGCTAAAAGACGGTTTTACCCCTGGTGTCGGAATCGACCAAAATTAGTCTTATTTGACTCAAAACGACCCACTGGGCCTGGATTTGAGGTTGGTTTTGTAAGATATGTACTCCGTAATAAGCCTAAACCAAATGTTCATGATTTCGAGCCCATATCCGAGTCCATTAAAGCATGTTTACGTCCGATCATCATCGGGTGTTTGGTAGGACCTACTATAGACATCTGGCGGTCAAAATGTGGGTGTCTATAGAGCCCCCACTCTGACTGAGGCTTGGACAAGGCGAAAGTCAGAGTAGCTACCAGGCCAATCGAGGATTAAGACCTGGCAGACTTCTGATCGGGTCGTTTAGAGTCCATTAGACTTGCGTGAAGGGCTCGCCAGCCATAAGATAGAAATCATACCTGGATAGATGTCAATAATGTCGCGGGGACTTTCTTCTAAAAAAGTCTTGGGTGTGTCTGTTTACAGACATATCCCATCTTTGAATTGCGCGGGAGCTTGCCTTGGCAGCTATGGGTGTGTCTGTTTACAGACGCATCCCATCTTTGAATTACGTGGGAGCCTGCATTGTAGGCTACGGGTGTACCTGTTTACAGATACATCCAAAAAATGTCGCTTGTACCTTTCCACTAGAGAATTCCTCGGGAGCTGGGATATCTGTCTGTAAATTGCATGTAATATTCAGATAAAATACCGACTCATGGTGGGGAAGGAAATGATTTTTGATTTTTTGAAAAACAAGAAAATGCTGAAATTTTTTTTTTTGAAAAATTTTTGGAAATAAGAATGCTTGGGATGACTTGATTCTTGATGAGATTCCGACACGGACTCCTAAAATCCTCTGGTTAGGCCTGTATGCCTAGATGAAGTATGATAAAAATTCATGTTCCCGTAGTGACTAGGAAAGAGATTTTCTCAAATGGCTAAGTTTTGCAAATTTTAAAATGAGAATTTGAAGAAAGAGATATACCGACAGACTCGACTCTGGACGCGAGAGGACGAGTTGAAAGACACGACTTTGACTCTCTAAGGGTTGGACCGTGACTCGGTAGGGGATGGGCCACCTAAGATGACAGGACTCTTAAGTTGCGCTATTCTGTAGCCTAGGCGAGTGGCAACATGGTCGAACGAAATGGGATAGATATGCTATACGGGGTTGCAGTAGTCTGTAATGAGACTGTCCTTGTACGACAGAACTTAGTAGTAGACTTGTGTTCTTTTGGATTTTTTCAGTTTCGGGGTATATTCCCAAAGTAGGTGTCGTTTCGAGTCTCTAACAGATTCTTGTCTTTGAATGAGCCGAGTACTAGGACACTCTATAGAAAGGAGGCTAGTTTTTGAAAGTTGTTTGGATTATGTGAGTGGATGGAGAACTTCTGCCTAAGAGAAGCCCCCAGGATGACAAAGCTAACTGTTGAGAACATGACAGTGTCGTGACCGGAATGATGGCCTTTTTGAATTTGTGTCAATGTGAATGGTTGTGCCTCTGTTGAAAGGCTGCCTACATATTCACGTGTGGTGAAATCAAACCAAGCCGTAGTTCAGTGTTTAAAGATATATTATGGTGCCTAGTCTACTAGGGCTTTGTGTGTAACTAGCCATAGCGATGGTTAGGCTAGGTGTGCTCCCAATGATGCCTTGATCAAAGGGCTAGAATATTTAGGATATTGATCCTGCGACTGTGAGCGTTCTCCGGGGTAGCCCCCAGAGGTGGTGTGAACTATTTGGGCATGTTCTATGCCGACTGCAAATTCAGTTCCCGTGTTTGGGGTTGGTAACTGGTCTGGATGTGAAGAATTGGGATGGGATTTTAACGAGTTTTGCTCTCGGAGATTTTAATGAGTTTTGCTCTCGGGGATTTTAACGAGTTTTGCTCTCAGGGATTTTAACGAGTTTTGCTCTCGGGGATTTTAACGAGTTTTGCTCTCAGGGATTTCAACGAGTTTTGCTCTAAGGGATTTTAACGAGTTTTGCTCTAGGGGCTTTGTATGGTGATTGTGAATTTTGTTATGTAAAGGGGAAGTCGAGTAAAATGGCTCGAACTTTGATTGGGATAGGTTTTGATAATGCGGGATCTGGTTTCCATGTCTGGCCCTAATGGTTAGGGATATCCTATGGAGTTTGAATCCTCAAAATTCCGGGTTGTCTATGGCCTGGGTCTCGGGAAGGTCTTGAGGGTTGTAATGTGGGAAGGCTGAGTGTGATGTTAGCTGACCAGCTTGATTGTCACTTCCCTATTGGATGGTACGGGTATTGATAATTTTGAATTTGACCGTTTTCACTACGATCATGGGTTCTTGAATATTTTTTTTGGTTGACCTCTTAGGCCCGGTCATGGGATTTTTTGAATGTTGGTTGACCTCTTAGCCCCGATCATGGGTTTTTGATTTGGATTGACCACTTAACCTCGGTCATCGGTGCCTCTCTTTTTTTGATAACGGCCGGTTTTTTTGTTTTGGCCTTTTGCTTCTTTCCTTGACTTATGATTTCTTTTCGTCCAGTTTTATTTTTTATTTTTTTTGTCACACTAACACCTGAGGTAGGGATTGGTCGATTTTGTTGGATGGGTGTTTAATGTGGGAAATGGGCTTGCCTCCCGTCTTGAACCCAAGCTATGAGACTACCTAGATTCGTCATAGGATTCGATACCGCTCCGGCTAAGTGTAGTTTTGTGGCTTTCTATGTCAGACATGGAACAGGTAAAGGAAAACACGGGTCTCGATTTCCTGCAGTCATTATAGATGTGCCTATAGTCACGTGCATGTGCTCACAGTGTATAACGGTGTTCATCATGTTCTCGGAAACACATAAGGAAAGTATATATGAGAAATAGAAAAGCTGATTTTATTGAATTTTGAAAAGAGGACAGAATACAAATGACTCTGACTCTGATTTGGAAATTAGGATGTAGGGTATCCTAGACTCGGACTCAGACTTAGACTCGAATCAGATCCGGACTCGGATGCTCGGTTGGTTGTTTTTTTTTTTGGTAAGGTCTTCGACAGGTGCCACGACTCGCCTAAACTCGGCTTTGCGCAAATGCAAGAGAGTGAGTCAAACTAGACATGGCCCGGGGGGACGGGAACGACTAAGACTCTTGGATCGGGATACTCGAACGTTGACCTAGACAAAGTAACGACCGCGACTTGGACTCGAGATGCGGAAGGGTGAGTCCGAAAATGGGGGCGACCGTGTTTGACCGTGTCGCGTGCTTGGACCAACCGTGGTGACCTAAACCTAGATGACTCGAGTGTTCGTAGCATAGGTTCGACTCGGAGAAGGCATCATAAGGACGCCGGTGTATGATGAACGTGGGGTACCCCTTAATGTGACCGTGGTCGACTGCTCGGGTGAAGGACAGCCCTGAGTAAGACTAAAGACTCAAATGGTGTGACATCTAAGTGACTCAAAAGTGGGGTACGTGAGCCAACACGTGTGAGACATGATCCTTAGAGCAACCGTGATTGATCGCTCTGCTGAAGGGTAGCCCCCGAGTGGGGCTGAAGACCGACTCCTAGACGGGTGACTCGTGGATGATGGGCTTTCTTTAGGATTTAGGCAAAATGGGCCTAGTCCCGTGTGAAGAAAGACCTACGTGTGCTAGTCCCCAGACTTTGGACCCTAAAGTGTAAGTGGGCTTCCCTTTTTAGGAGTTTGTCCTACGTAGGTGGGCCGTGCCTTGACGAATAAGGCGGACTTAGATGGGGTGGAAACCCGTGATGTAAGATCGACGGAGTTTCGACGCTATCGACTCCAACAACTTATGACAAGACCCGACACTGCTAAATACGGGAACTCCTAAGAAGAAGAAAGCTTTGAAGGAAGAATTTGGATTTGAAAACCGAACAAAGTCGGATAGGATGGCCCGATTTTTTTGAAAAATCGAAAAAATCGTTATCGGGCCGAGATTTTGGAATTTTGAAAAGGTTTGGACAGCATACCGGCTAGAAAATAGGCTATTTTGAGTCAAAATCATAAGTCCTAAATTCGGTAGCTTTCCGGGTTTTGAAAAATGGATAGGTTTGAAAAAGAGATGCAAGTTTTTGAAAACGACGGTTTTTGAAAAGACGAGACATGGATCATGTAGCACGTAGTCACGGAAACAGTATAATGACACCATGTATGCTCTTAGTCTAAGTCTCGGTCGGTTGAATAGGCTCTATACCAACGACGATAGCTTTCTCGCAAATCAGGACGGTCTTCCTAAGCCAAGTTGGTCTTAGAACCTGCCGTAAAACCCATGCGAGTTCCGCCATCGAAGTCTTTAGTGGATCCATTTAGGAATGCACCATGGTATAGTGGGACGTCGGTCACAAGTAACCGGCCCGGGAAAGATTGGGTTATGCATGAACCATTGAACTAAAACGTGTACATTACTATTCGAACGATTTCTTTTCAAGTCTCACCCTAGGGATGCCGATGGTAAGTGACTCATCAGTTGATCCCCAGCGGAGTCGCCAAATTGTGGACATGACATAGGTCCACCCCGACGCGGCCACGCGCGGGTTTGGGGAGGCGAATGAATCTCCATATGAGATGGTCAAATTGAAATTTAAATCGAAGTAGGAGTCGCCACCGAATTTTGTGGTTATTCGGAACCATTCGAGCCCACTCTATGTCGTAGTGGGCCGTATACAAAATACGGCCCATTTCCGATGTCAGAGTTTATTGGGCTCGTCCCTTTGCATTACGATACCGATACCGACATTATCGGATATCGTGTATTGAATGACTCTCGTTGCCAATGGATTCGGACATCCGGAAACCATGGTTCTGAGTAAGGGGTGAGGGTACGTGTTGGGAAGTTCACTAAGAACACCCAACCCCGCCCACAATTAGCGGCCTTTACTAAGATATCGTTCGTTTTTGGTGTACACGCGTTAGTTCGACGGTTGAATGATATGCAAACATTTTTTTTCCTAAGCATGTGAGAAAAATAAATAAATGGGTTGCTAAGTCGTTCAATGCATGTTAAACTAATAACGTCAAAGTTATTTTAGCATGTGCAGTCGTTTTAGTCTAATAAAACAAAAGACGGAAATAAATTGCTACAAACACGAGAAAACGAGTTAGTAACGATTGAATAAATTGAATAAAGACATGAATAAATAATATGCATGATTTTAGAAAAGATTTAATGACACGTAATGGATTAACACGTGTTGACAGAGGTCAAAAAAAGTATTTATTGAAATATGTCGCAAAAGTCGCTTTTTATGTAAGATCCGAAAAGAATAAAAAATAGAAAAGCGAGGAAACGAAAGAAGAAGACTCGGCGAACCAGGCCACCGCACGAGTCGCCTAACAGGCGCGCGACTCGCGTGGTGGTCTATCCGTTTTTTTTATTTGTCGAAAACCGTCAATTTTTATGAATCGCGTACAAATATGGATTAATTTATACTCGATTTATATATTCGATATTCGATTATGAAATCGATAACGAATAGTCGGAATGATTTTAGAAAAGGTTTTTAAAAAAGTTTGTTTTGAACGAAAAGTAAAAAAAAAAGAATTTTGAACGAAAAAGATGTTAATTCTCTCCGCGTATAAAATCGTCGAATTTTGTTTAAAAAAAAGATGTAACGATTTTATTAGCATCAACGAGAATTAATTAATTTAGTTCTTGTTAGATACGATATTCGACTAAAGAGTCGATATCGTATTTTAAGAACGTTACAAAAAATAGTTTTTGTAGTATCGATTATTAGAAATAAATCAAAGTGCGACAACGACCCATATTAAACGAGGACCGACGACACGACGCAAAAAAGGAAAAAAAAAACGAGAAAGAGGGAGAGAAAAGAGAAGAGTCGGGTTTGATTTACACCCTCAACCTACATGCTTTGTTTTCTCGGTATAGAGCTCGTCGGAAAGTGGCTTAGGCACGGGAGCGTCGAGATGATGCGGGATGAGTTAAGGTGTCGGTTTGGTCGTGTGATGTGGCGGGTTTCGGCCGGCGTGTGGGTCGGATTTGTCGGGTTGATCTTGACGGTATTTCGGTGCTTTTTGGATGTATGTCGGGGGTGATGAATAATTGTAGATTAATTCTGAATTTTTGATGATTGGTAATGGGTAGATAATGAATCTTGAATGTGTGTCGCGAGGGTCCTATTTATAGGAGTGGAGGTAGCCTTCCTTGAGTAACAAGAAACACCGGTTTGGATAGGAAATGTAAGAAGTCGAGAGGAACGTAAATTCCGTTGCTTGGTGGGGAAACAAGAATCTCGGCTGAATGGAGGAGTGTTTCGGCTGTTTGGGGTGTTCTAGCCGAGTATTTGAGCTCGGTTTGTGAACTGTTTCAGTTTTCGAATAGAATTCCTACTTGAGATCGAATTCTATCCTTGAATGGATTTGTTTAATATTTTCGAAGCTGATTTTTGTAGTGTTGGTGACCGAATCAGCCACGTGAGGTGTCACGGCTGACTTACGTGTCTCGAGAATACTTTCGACCGGGTTTTGACTCGGTCGCTAAAAGACGGTTTTACCCCTGGTGTCGGAATCGACCCAAATTAGTCTTATTTGACTCAAAACGACCCACTGGGCCTGGATTTGAGGTTGGTTTTGTAAGATATGTACTCCGTAATAAGCCTAAACCAAATGTCCATGATTTCGAGCCCATATCCGAGTCCATTAAAGCATGTTTGCGTCCGATCATCATCGGGTATTTGGTGGGACCTACTATAGACACCCGGCGGTTAAAATGTGGGTGTCTACACCATGTGTCCCTCGTTTTATTTTGACTTTGAAGTGGACGAGGATGGAAGTCTCGATAGGGTATTCTGGGCAGATCCAATTGGCATCAAGAACTATGCACTTTTTGGTGACTCTGTCTCTTTTGACGCCACATATGACTTCAACAGATATAAAATGGTGTTTGCTCCTTTTACCGGCGTCGACAACCACAAAAGATGTGTCACTTTCGCTAGTGGTTTGATAGGTAAGGAGAATGACCACATGTTTGGTTGGATTTTCAATTGTTTTGTGCAGGCAATGGGTGGTTGTTATCCTGTTACGCTGATAACTGACCAATGTCGAGGGATTAAAGCGGGGGTAACAATGGTGTTTGAAGGCAAAACCGTGCACAGAAATTGTATGTGGCATATTATGAGGAAAATGCCAGAAAAGGTAGGTTCGACAATTAGTCGAGAGACAGACTTTCTGAAAGAAATAAATTTTGTCGTTAGGGATGAACATATTGAGCCAGTAGAATTTGAGTCGAGGTGGTGCTCAATAATTGAAAAATATGGATTGTCTGACAATGAGTGGCTATCGGATATATTTGGATTGCGCGAAAGTTGGATCCCAACATACTTTCGAGATTCTTATATGGGTGGGCTTATCCGTACTACATCAAGATCAGAGTCCGAAAATAGTTTTTTCGGCAACTTTACCAATCCTAACCTATCTCTTGTTGAGTTTTGGATGCGGTTTCAGTCCGCAATGGATGCTCAACGTTGGAAACATTCCAAATTAACTGCCGATTCTAAGATTTCTTCTTCGAGTTTGTCAACTCCTCTTCAGATTGAAAAGAAATGTGCTGAATTTTACACTCCAACCGTGTTCTGTGAGTTTCAGAAAGAGTTGGAAGAGGCGTGTTTTCATTGTGGTGTGGATAAAAGCACAAGAGAGGGTGACATGGAGCGTGTATCGATATTGGATAATAACACAAATAAGGTTTACGATGTTGATTTTAATGGAAGAAACGTGGTGTGCTCATGCAAGAGGTTTGAGAGGATTGGGGTACTTTGCAGGCATTGTCTTTGTGTGTTGAAGAACAAGGGGTTTGATGAAATACCTTCTGATTATCTATTGACTAGGTGGAGTAAATGTGCAACATTTCGCCCTATCTTTAATCTTGTAGGGACATCCTTAGAAGAGGATTGTGCATCACTTGATACAAAGCAAAATGCTATAAGTGAATTATGGTCGGAGGTATTCACATCAGTGTCGCTTGTTGAGGATGACGAGGAACATTCACAAGAGCTGTTCAAATTGCTTCAACGTTTCAATGAGAAGTTGCTTTCAAGTGAAGGTCGGAAGTCAAAAGATAAGAAAGCTCAAATTGAGATGCTTATTGGTGCAAAAATCCCTAAAGAAGTTACTATTCTACCTCCAAAACAATCAAAAAATAAGGGGTCGGGAAAAAGGTTGAAGTCTAACAAAGAAAAGGCAATGGAGGAGCGTGATAAGCCTCTAAGGATTGTCGTGCTTGTGGGGAAATGACAAACCATGACAGTAGAAATTGTCCGGGAAGAATCACTAAAAAGTAGTATAATATTCAGGTACTTTCTTTGATTTACTTTCTTTGATTTATAAAGGTTTACAGTGATAATTACTTGATATATTTATGATGTTGCTGTGTTATTGGTATTGTGTCGTCTAAGGTTATTCTACTTGTTGTTACTATATTAAACGACAATCTTAATCAGGGACTGGATCTAAGTAATTATGTTTATTACTTAGATCTAGTAATTTTCCGTAAGCAGCAGTGCTTTGCTTAATGAGTCGGTCTCATTTTCTCGTAAATGTTGTTAAACGCTTAAACTCTAAGCAAATATGTGAAGACTTTGCTAATTTTTAGTTGTCGGATAGTGTGTATTGAATCGCAACTTTTTGAAGATGTATCAGTGTAGCTGCTAGTGCTGAGTCAAGTCTCCAGTTCTTAAATTGATCCGTATATGTTTGTTGCTCTACCTGCTGTTTCAGAGGTGCATTGTTGCTCTTAAACTCCATGTTAACTGTTAGATGTACATATTTGTACTATCTGAATTTCTGTTGGTTATAGTCGCCTGCTCCAAAGCTATCTTAGTTATTTGCGATTTGGAATTTGAGAAAACGATAGAGAAAATGCAGCTCTTTCAAATTACGGAAAAAGTAAAACGGACATGTTTACGACATTCTGGATCCTAATCACTCCTCTGGGTCTGTGACTTGTGAATTGCAGACGAGGAACTTGCTGCGGATCGCTATATACAACATCAGTTACATTAGAGGTTTATTTGTTGTCTTTTCTTACTATATTAAACGACAATCTTAATCGGGGACTGAATAAATGATATTTGATGAATATGTAGGGATGAAAGAAGGCATTGAAGATGACATTGAAGAAGAAAAAAGAACATCAAGTATTTCATATCTCTCGTCTAATTCAGCAACATCATCCAATTTAAGAAGAAAAAGAAGATGACATCACTCATGCTGATTAATTATGGTAATTTGGGGAAGAACTGGTAATTTGGGTATGAAATATGTAATGAAAGTAATTAATTTTACTAGCTCTTAATTACGTGGTTCAATTAATGATTTAGCTCGAAATTGAGTTTGATTAGGGTTGTAATCTGGGTTTAATTATGGTAATTTGGGGATGAATCTATAAATTATGTAATGATCGAATGATGTTTGGGTGGTTTTAGTAATGAAAGTAATTAGTCCTGGAAAATCGTCTCTGTCAATTTTACTACTCAGCTCTTAATTATGAAGTTCGATTAATGATTTAGCTCTTAATTATGTCTGATTAGGGTTTTAATCTTCGTTTAGTTATCGTGTTAGTATTGTAATGAAAAATCTTAATTATTTGAGGGAAACACAAAATGGAGGGAGTAACTTTTTTCAACCAATCGAAAACGTTAATTCATTTATTTTTCATTGTTATTCTCGTTTGTGATGAGGATATCTATCCTAATTTTATAACGGGTCAAATATATAACCCATAAGTTTTTTTAGAAATAAAAATGACAGTTTATGCAGAATTATAAGCAACAAACCTTCCAAAACAACTATTCTTGAAATTTCAACACTCGCGTTAAACTCGAAAGTGAAGACCTAACTCGGTCCAAGCCTCCAATAACATATACACTGTCGCTAATTCAGTGCATACTCAATTGTATTCGCATACATATTTGAAAGCGATCAACACCAGAGGGATCATAAATCAGGATCGGGCCACACAAACTCGTACTACTCTACATCAGAAGTCAGCACACTAACCGCAAAACATTTATACATAATTTACGCTAACAGCCTACTCACTGAAACTTGAGGCGATCAAGGCTTTCAGAGACGGTCCTCATCCTGGGTCTCAGCTCGGGGTCTAATTCTGTGCAATTTAAAGCAATATGAAACCTGGCCAATACATGCTTCTTAGCAGTAACCTCATGCAGCAATGCTGGGTCTATGATCTCTGACAAGGGACGTTCTTCACGGAATACCTTCCTTACTAGGTTCTCCAATCCCATGAGAGTCACAAGGAGCTTAATGCAACCTAAGGAAAGACAAATACAATGAGAGTCACAAGGAGCTTAGGAATGTAATTAGAAGGAAAAGAAAGTGTACCAAAAAAGGTAAAGAACACATAATTGATTACCAAATATTACCTTTCTTATATTCCTCTCCCACTTTAATAGTCTAAGCATGATACTTTGTCGATAGGCTCGAAAACATCGAGCATCAAAGTGCCTAGTGTCCGTCCATAACTCATTGTCTAGAGTCGCTTCCAAAAATTTCATAAAATACACTCCTTAATCATAACTGTCCCAAAGAAATAGATGTCTATATGAAGTAGGTGAAACGTAAAGAAATAGATGTCTAAAAGATATATAAATTAAAGAGTTTAAAACTAACCAATTCTTTTGTTGAGGAACTTCAACAATTTCTTTTTAAAATGAACTCATCCCTGATAGCCTATTGTAACCATTGTTTTGACCAAATGCACTTTCACAACCACCAATATGAATAGACAAATGGAACAACTTTTAAACATTTCACATTGAGTAATGCAATAATAATGATATAATAAAAAGTAAAGAACATACGATGTTATCTATAAGAGTGTTCCATTTCGCAAGATCTTCGACGTTAGGTGAAATCATCGAATCTAAAATAAGATTCTTATTCATTGTGATATCTGATACAACTGCAATCCAATGCTCCCCATCACCGATTGTGATAAAGACCTACAACAAGGAAATGTAAAAGAAGTGTAAGTAGACACTAAAAGAAACGTAAGTAGAGTCTACGTAAGTGTAATTGTCTCATTCTTTGTAGTTACACTTTCAACAAATATGTGATTAATTACCTTGTCAATAGCACTCCCATTCTTTGGCATATAATGAGATTTAAGAAAAGGGCCCCAAACATTCTTTACATTTCTCTTGACTTTATCCCGAACAAACTACAATTTTTATAAACAATCATTACTTAAAGCATGTTAAGGTTAGAAAAAGTGCAAGCATAACATATAATTTAAAAGCAAATCTAAATGGTTACCTTTGATGTCGTTGGCAAGTAGAGAACATCGACTCTATTCAGTGTTGACATCACACCAAACATGTCAAGAACCTTCGAAAAACAAAAATGTTTTAGAAAATATGGAGATATAATAGGGTAACTAGATCTAATATAACCACTCAATCATGTAATTACCAAATCCATTATCCAAGTACGTGGAGACAAAGATCTTAAGGCTTTTCGAGTGACTTGCATCCACTCAGTCTCACCCAGAATCTCATCCAAGTACCTGAGAAAATAAACAGTTGGAAATATTCTTGAAAGATATTTCAATGGACTAAAAATGGTGATTTAAATATTTCGGCAAACTTATAACTTACTCTCTTTCTTTGCAATTATTAATAACAAAACCGATAATTTCTTCACCGGTGTATTGAAACAATGTTGGTGTAGCAATGTCCAAATCTTGCTTACTGACACATGAAATGAAAATATAAAAATGAAGAAAATATACAAGTAAACTAAAAATAAATTAAATTACAATTGTAAAATTAAATACCTTAGATGAGATTCATGTAAAATGCTCTCTTTCAAGCAATTATCATTGGACGTTAAAAGCTGGTAGCACACCCTCGCGCTAAAAAGCTTGTGCTAATGTTCCTAAAAAACACATGTCACATGACATAAAAAAATAGTTAGCTGGATATAGAACATAACCAAAAAAACCCTAACAATCATTGAGTTAGTAAGAAATTATCTTACATTATGTATGCCAAGTGAATAACCTTTTCGACATCCTTTGTATGTCTCCAACACCCTCAAAAGGTATACCCCTTTATCATTAACAATGCCTAGTCTTGATTTTGGCACAAAATCTTCCACTCGTTGCGAAAAAATAGATTCTATAGAAGGTATTTTCTTTTGCAAGCATTTAACAACAAAGTCTCTCTGCAGAAAATGGAACAAATGAATTACATATTGGGATGAAAGAAATGCAAGTAGGGTCTAAAAGAAGTGTAAGTAGAGTCTAGATAAGTGTAAGTGTACACGCGAACAACGTACGGGATTGACTTTAAGGATAGACTAGCACACATGAATTACGTACCATGCTTTTAACATGAGTGGAATATTTGAGAGAGCTATACTTGTCCACATGCATATGGATGACTTCCAACTTTGAAGAGAGGAAATTAAAGCAAAATACATGCGGTTTCGGGGACATAACTGGGACAAAAATCTAATATAGAGAACAAAAGTTAGAAAAATATATAAGTATAAAAAAAATATAAACAATTAATTAAGATGCTTACAAGTTTTGCTTCCTTCAAGTCATCCTCAATATCAAAAGTAGCCTGGAAAAAATAGACATATAAAAAGTAGCCAATCAATTACGGTGCATAAATGTAAGTAGCTAATAAAAAGTGTGTATGTATAAAAACATATAAAACTTACATCCTCAGTAGTTGAATAAGGCATATAAAATCTCAAGGGCGATTCCCGAGATTTGAATTTTTCATTCTTATTCAACAAGAGACACCAAGATTTTAGGACGAGTTCAGAAATGTTTTCATCCATAGTCATTGTCTTCAAATCACGACGACTAAGAGTGTGCTCACCACATGTGAAAATAATATCACTGCATATACAAAACAGAACATGTAAATAAAAATCATGGGGATCTAAATGAACTACAAATTAAAAGAAATTAAAATTTTCATACCCGTCATCAGATCCCTCCTTAAATGCAAACTCCAACACCTCTTTTTCGACATTGTTCAAGTCACCAAAAACTCAAACATTCCTCTCTAAGAAAGGTGATCTAAACACCTCAGTTGGGACCCTGTTTCTATGTGTTGGTATTGGTGGTAATGAAGCAATTGGTGTCTTTGAGGTAGAAGGGTTTCCAACATGTGTAGGCACATCCAAATCTTGTGAACTAATCAATTTAAAAGAAGGTGGCGAAAAGTCGATATCAGCTGGTTCAGGAGGTGTAAGTTGTGGAGAAGATGAGAATCGGGGAGACCGACGAAGTGATGTACATTGCTTTTCTACTACCTTCGAGTCTACTAAGACTTTAGACTCATCCCCCATCTTAGATTTGTTTTGCTCTTCTTGATTTTCAAACTTCTTAGGCCCAGACGTCGACGCATGACGTTTCGAAAAAGCAGCTTCTAGCTTCTCGACTGCTTCCCATAACTCATCGTCGTTAGTTTGCAAATGTGCTTTTTTCAAATTCTCGTCGGGCAGCCATCTCCTCATCACTATAATCGTCGTTAGCACCCTTCTGGACATTTTCATCATCATTGTTTACCTTCTTCCCCTTGATATCGTACGCTTCATCACTAAAAAAAACAGATGAAATTGCGGCGGATTTATTGCGTCGGATTTTAAATCCCACGCAAGTGTGGTATTTGTGTCAGATTGCGTCGGTTACTCCGACACAGTTGTATTGCGTGGGATTAGCCGACGCAATCCGCCCCCATGAAACAGGCGCCAACAAATTTGTGTTGGCGCCACTATGTGAAAGGGTTGCGTGGGATTAGTCGACGCAACGCCGACCCAATAGTGTTGGATTGCGTCGGCTAATTCCACGCAAAGGCGTCGAGTCAACACGCCAAGCAAACACCACGTGAAAAGGTTTGCGTGGGATTAGTCGACGCAACACCAACCCAATAGAGAAGATTTGCGTCGGCTATTCCCACGCAAACGTGTTGACTCAACTCCACCGTCAATAGAAAGGTTCATCCTCGATCTACTTTTTTTTTAATATTAAAAGAGTTGCGTGGGATTAGCCGACGCAAACCAGACGCAGTATTCAACTTTGCGTCGGCTATTCCCACGCAATAGTGTTGACTCAGTGTTGTTAGTCAACAGAAATATATGTGTTGCGTGGGATTAGCCGACGCAAAGTTGAATATTGCGTCTGGTTTGCGTCGGCTAATCCTACGCAAATCGTTTAATAATAAAAAAAAATTAGATCGAGAACGAACAAAACCCCAAACCCGACACCCCAAACTCCTTCTCTCTCTTGGCGATTCGGCGACGACGCGACGCACCCCCAACCCGACCAACTTCCGGCGAAATTTTGCTCTCCGGCGACTCCCCTTCCTCCGGCGACCACCACCCTGCCCAGATCCGACGACGCCGCCCTACATCGACCCCAAAATCGAATCCTAGGTCGACTCCATCTTTTCCGGCGACTCCCTCCACTTCCGGCGAACCCATACCCGACTCCCTCCCATAAACCCGAAGAACCCATACCCATACCGGCGAGCAGAACCCGCCCCTACGCCCGACGACTCCTGCCGGCGAACGACCCTCCGGCGAGCCCGAATCCCGGCGCACCCGAATCAGCCCCGAAAAACCCTAACCCGATCCCCAAATCTCAGATATGATAGTTGTGGTTTCATTGTTTTGATTAGGTTAATTGTTAGTTAATTAGATTAATTGTTAGTTAATTAGATTAATTAGGTTCATTATGTTAGATTAAGTTTTAGTATGGTGATTATGTTAATTATGTAATTAGTTTAATATTTATGGTGATTAGATTGTATGGTGATTATGTATGGATAATTAGTTAATTAGATTGTAGGGTGATTATGTTAATTAGGTTAGTTAGTTTAGTAATTAGGTTAATTAGGTTAATTAGTATGTGAATTAGGTTAATTAGTATGTGAATTAGGTTAGATTTCGTTTTATTGTTAGACGGTAATTGTAGTATGTCAATTAGGTTAGTTAGTATGTTAATTAGGTATTAGTGATTATTGTATTAGGTTAGAAATTGTGTTATTAGATTAGTGGTAGTAGTAGTATGTACTAGTATAATGAATTAGATTTGTTGAGATAGATGAGTAGTAGTCTTAGTAGTAGATTAATTAGTAGTGTATGTAGTACTACATTAGTAGTGCTAGTAGTAGTATTACTAATTTACTACTAATATTACATTAAAATACTTCATTACTACTACTAATGCTACTAATAATATTACTAATCTACTACTAATATTACTAATACTAATAACCTAATACTAATACTATGTACTACTAATACTACTACTAATCTAGTACAACAAATCTACTAACACTACTACTAATCAAGCTAATACTTTACTAATTTACTACTACCACTACTACTAATTTTCTACACTACTACTACTACTACTACTACTAATTTTCTACTATTACCACTAATACTAATTTTCTACTACTACTACTAATTTCCTACTTTTACTACTACTACTACTACTAATTTCCTACTTCTACTTTTACTACTACTACTACTAATTTCCTACTTCTACTTTTACTACTACTACTACTGCTACTAATTTTCCACTACTACTACTACTACTACTACTACTACTACTACTACTACTACTACTACTACTACTAATTTACTACTACTAATATTCTATTTCCTCTACTACTACTAATTAAACTACTACTACTACTACTACTACTACTACTACTAATTTTCTTATACTACTACTACTACTACTAATTTCCTACTTCTACTTTTACTACTACTACTACTACTAATTTTCCACTACTTCTACTACTAATTTTCCACTACTACTACTACTAAACTACTACTACTACTACTACTACTATACTACTAGTACTACTATACTACTACTACTACTACTACTAATTTACTACTTCTACTTTTACTACTACTACTACTACTACTACTACTACTACTAAACTACTAGTACTACTACTACTCCTCTACTACTACTACTACTAATTTACTACTTCTACTTTTACTACTACTACTAAATTTTTACTACTACTAATTTTTCACTACTACTACTACTAATATTCTATTTCCCCTACTACTACTATAGACACCCGCATTTTGACTGCCACGTGTCTATGGTAGTCTTCGAAAAACACCCGATGATGATCGGACGTCAACGTGACTTGGTATACTCGGACTTGGGCTCGGAATTCATAATATCCGACATGGACTTTTAGCGGAGTAAAAATCTCACAAAACAGACCTCAAATTCAGGCCCAGTTGGTCGTCCCGAGTCAAATAAGACTAATTTGGGCCAAAACCGACACCAAAAATATTTCCCGTCTTTTGGCGACCGGGTCAAAACCCGGTCAAAGGCGAAACCGTCTCATAAATCAGCTAAGATCAGTTGGCGCATAAATTTGAATTCAAAAAAAACAAACAAAACTAACAAAGACCAAGTCTTCCTTATTTTTCTCGCCCAACTGATCCACTCGATCGAGTGGATTGACCCACTCGGTCGAGTGGCGTGCCTTAAACTGGGTAAGGCCCATTTGCTAAGGCACTCGATCGAGTGCACTAGGGCCACTCGATCGAGTGCCCCTAGGTCGAGGGGTGAAGTCCATAAATACCGCTTCACCCCCATGCATTTCCAGAACTTGATGATCAGCTTTTCACCACCTTTTGCCCTACATTTTTCAGCCATATTCCAACCCTACATCCCACCTTACAAACCTTAGAAACCCTAAGTCAAACACATCAAAAAACCGAGTTCTAGTCCCTCGATAAACCGACGTAACACACACGCGCATCTATACACACCATAACTCGCGTACATCCTCGATACTCCCAAGCCGTGCCGCTATTTACGAGTTCATTTCCGAGGTCTACACCTAGCATGTATGTTGAGGGTGTCCTAAACCCCGCTTTAATCTCTTTTGTCTCGTTTTATTTCCGTTTAATTCATCATATTTTTGTATTGTAATCATGATCGTCACAACACTAACACTAACATTTCTATACTTTTATATTTTCGTTTTACATCGTTTTATCGTCATTATATTAATAATACCGCGTATATATAAAACTAGTATCAAATTTCGGTCTAAAATCCGTTTGACTACGATGTTTGCCTAAGATCCGTTTAATCCCTTTATGAGCAACGACGGAGGTGGAGCCCTTTCGAGGAGCCCCGCCCCAATGTACTCAAGGGCGTAACGCGATCGCAAACGGTCGTAGTTGAACGAATTTCATTCCATTTCTATAATTGGTACGAGACCCGTTGACACGAATACCGACATCACATAACCCGAAAGGGTTAGTTTCGATGTCGTGACGTAGAGGGATGCATCTCGTCACCAATTCAAATTCTTTTAATCTAACACAAACGTTTTCATAAAACTCCGGTGACGGTATGATAATCGTTCATATACGATTATAGTACCGGAGGCCGAGTCAAATACAAATCGTGCGATATTTGTATTTGATTTGGCCGATTACCGATTTCAAGTCATAAAACCGAGCGAGCCATCACTCGTACAGGGGGCACTCGATCGAGTTCCATAGGCCACTCGATTGAGTAGCACCCCAAAAAGTGGTCAGTAGCCACGCTAATGGTGCACTCGACCGAGTCAGTCAATGACTCGATCGAGTGGGTCTCATAACCCGCAATACCGAGGGCTTGGACACATATTCCGAGCCCCGTTCTTTATCGACTTTAGACCATCATCCGACCTTCCTATTTTTCAAAACTCACACACATCACGACACGTAGAACGACTTTGACCACTTTGACGTGATAAGTCGGGACAAGACTACGGGACGTGAGATTAGGCTAGCAATATGCCGCAGTCTCATGTTCCCGTCCTTCGTTTAATATGCGACATAATGCATATTTAATCGAGGTTAGTCCGCCTACATATTTTCGCGGTCTAGTTTACATACGGGTCCGTCCCTTCAATTATATCGCATTATTTTTTTATTTCATTTCTTTACGCATTGTTGTATTGTGAACTCCGGGTTGTATTTCCGCCCGTGTAATTTGTACACTACTTTTATTTGCTTTCGAGCTTTGTTTATTTAATTGCTTTTACGCTTTATAAATGAACCTCGCATGCTAAACCATTTCGACCAATAATAAGATGCATTAAATGACGTAGTTAACGCAAAATTCACATGCTTAGACAAAACGCTGTTTGAATATCATTTAATTATTTTACTAGCACGCGTATCACGAACACGAACGATGTCTTAGTAGAGGCCGCCATGTGCGGGCGGGGTTGGGTGTCCTTAGTGGGCTTCCCAACACGTACCCTCACCCCTTACTCAGAACCTTTGGTTTCCGGATGCCCGAAACCCTTGGCGCACGAGAGTCATTCTTTACACGATTACCGGTATAGATGGTATCGGTATCGCAATGCAAAGGGACGAGCCCCATGAACTCTGAAATCGGAGTGGGCTTACTTTGTGTAAAGCCCATGACGACATAGAGTGGGCTCGTATGGTTCCGAATAACCACAAAATTCGGTGGCGACTCCATTTTGACTTAAATTTCGAACCCGAGAACAATCTTACCACGAGATTCATTCGCCTACCCAAACCCGCGCTTCGCCGCGCTTGGCGACTCCGCTGGGGATACCTGATGTACCACATGTCATCGGGGTTCCCAGGGTGAGACTCGAAGAGAAATCGTTCGTAGATTAGTGTGCGCGCGTTAGTTTAATGATTCATGCATAACCCAAATTTGCCTGGGCCGGTTACTTGTGACCGACGTCCCACTATACCATGGTGCATTCCTACATGGGTGCGCTAAAGACATCGATGGTGGAACTCGTCTCGGTTTTGCGGCATGTCCTAAGACCAACTCGGCTTAGGGAGTCCGTCCATCACACGAGAAAGCCATCGTTGTTGGTATAGACCCTATTTTGTCCGACCGAGACTTAGCGTAATGCATACATAAGCGTCGTTATAATGCTTGTTTGACTACGTGCTACTTGGTTTCCGTGTCAATTTTCAAAAAACCGTCATTTCAAAATTGCATCTTTCCAAAAATATCCACCTTTTCGAAAAACCCGAAATACTGTCCATTTCGGGACCCGTCATTCTAAAACACCCAATTTTGAAAAACCCGAAATGCTGCCCATTTCGGGACTCACCTTTTCAAAATATCCAATTTTCAAAATATCCAATTTTCAAAACTCGGAATGCCGCCGAAATTTAGGATCAACGATTTGACTCAAAATATCCTTTTCTGTAGTCGGCATGCTGTCCGTTTTAATTCTCGAATTTCCACCCCCACCACCTTGATTTTCGGAATTTTCCTTTTCAAAATCCTAATCTCGGTTTTCGAAATTCCGTTTTCAGTTTTCAAAACTCTCGGAAATTCGTTCATTTTGCATTCAAACCTCAACCTTTCCAAAACTTTCAACCCTCCTTATTATAGGACCTACCGTCTATCCGTGTGTCGGGTCTTTGCATAGTATGTAGAGGGTTTATAGCGTCGAAACTCCGTCGATCTTATATCACGAGTTTCCCCCCCTTTCCCGAGTCCGCCTTATCTGTCAAGGCACGACCAACCCGCGTAGGGCATACCCCTACAAAGGAAAGTCCGTCCATACACTCGAGTCAAAAGTCTGGGGAGTAATCTCACGTGGACCTTCCTTCGAACGGGACTAGGCCCACAAAGCCGAAATCCTAAGGAAGTCATACCACCCACGAGTCATCCGTCTAGATGTCTTTCTCGAGTCTTTTCCACTCAGTCCTTTCTTTTTGGGTCGCTCGGGATGTGCTGTTTCCTTTGATTCCAAGACTGGGTTCGGTTTCTGATTA
Source organism: Agrostemma githago (assembly GCA_958450325.1). Classification (NCBI taxonomy): domain Eukaryota; kingdom Viridiplantae; phylum Streptophyta; class Magnoliopsida; order Caryophyllales; family Caryophyllaceae; genus Agrostemma; species Agrostemma githago. The sequence goes on from OY288258.1 coordinate 11,773,014, forward strand.
CGTGGTGTTCTTACAGACAGGCCACCATCAACCAGACACACTCGCAGGATGGAAACTGCCTTAGCTGAACTGAAAACCTCCGTTGATGCCATGATCGAGAAGCAGGCCGACATCGATGCCCAACTGAATGAGATGAGGGCTGGGCAAGTTGCTATCGTCACTCGATTGGCTTCGGTGGAGCACAGGACTCCTACTACCGGAACTACCGGACCTTTAGCTGAACTGGTTAGCTCGGTCCGCCGACTGGAAGAACAAGTTCATTTAACTGGAAGTAACAACATTCACCGGGAAAACAGTCGGGAGTATAACCCGCTAAGTGACAAGCTGCCTGCAAACCTGAACCTCACCGGTTTGCCTATGTTCGAAGGGACTGAAGACCCGTTACTACATGTACGGGCCTTCAAAGAGTTCATGGCCATCAAAGGGGTGGACTCCACCATGTTCAAGAACCTCTTTGCTGCGTCTCTTGAAAAGCACCCTCGGGCCTGGTACTACAGGCTGGACCCGAAGAAATACCCTACATGGGATGATGTGGCCACCGAGTTCGCTCGGAACTATGCTGACAACACCGAGATCCAAACCACAATGCGATCTCTGGAAGTCATGGCCCAGGAGCCAAAGGAAGGTTTTACCAAATACCTTCAACGATGGAGGGCCGAGAGCGTGAAACTGGTCGATAAGCCCAGTGAGAAGACTTTGGTGGAGGCCTTTGTCAAGAACCTCCTCCCATCCTACCGGGTTCACCTCCGATATGCCGTCATACCCAATTTCACCACCCTTACTGAAATGGGTATGAGGATTGAAGATGATCTGAGACTGGAAGGCCTCACTAAGGCCGCTGCTAAGGGTTACCAAGGGGCTTCTTCCTCCACTACCAAGCCTCAAGCTGCAACCCGCAGTATTTTCAACGCGGTGAATCTACTAGATACCCCGTCCAAAAGGAACACCCCACCTCGGGTTTTCACTGACATAGGTACGACCTATACTTATGCCTTACAAAGGCTATCCTATAAAGGCCTAATCCAACCGATAGGCCCAACTCCTGAAGTTTCGGTCGAGCGACGCTCCAAGAACTACAATGCTCAAGCCTATTGCCAATACCACCGGGGCAATGGGCATGATACCGAGAAGTGCTGGAAACTGAAGCACTTGATTCAGGACCTGATTGAAAGCGGTAAAATCCCGCTACCCGGAGATAAGCCCAGCAACAAAGAGAACCCTTTCAGCTCCCACGCCATCTTTACCGGGGAGGTGATTGACTGTTCTCACCTTATCTCTCCACTTATCCCGCAAGTGAACGGGATCTGGTTCGATGACGAAGATGATGTCTATCTCGCAAAAGGGGAAGCTGTCCCCATCACCGCTGAGGAGATTCGAAAGACTAAATCTCGAGTCTTAACCAGTAACCACATTGGTCGTCCCTATCAAGCCACTAGCTCTAGGGACACCCCTATCCCGACAACCGTCATTACGGAAGTCGCCTCTGAAGAGCCAACTGCTGAAACGGCTCTTGTGAAACAATTAAAGAAGACCCGAGTTGACCTCACTATATGGCAACTCCTGGTTAGTTCTCAAGAACATCGAGAAGCACTTACAAAGGCGCTCGATCAAATTAAGGTTGACTCTTTGGTTACCCCTTCTGAGATGGTAGCCACGATCTTGCCCCACCTAAAGGGCAAGGCTAAGGAAGAAGGGCCGGTAATCACTTTCTCCGAAGCCGACCTACCACCATTTGGGGCCACCCATAATCTAGCCCTCTACATTACGGTGGTCTGCCGAGGAAAATACCTCCCCATAACCCTATTTGATGACGGGTCTGCTGTAAACGTCCTTCCCTTGAGGACCGCAAAAGCCCTCGGCATTACCGAGGCTGACTATATCCCGACTGCTCAGACCATCCAAGCTTTCGATGGGAGCCCGAAGTCGGTAGCTGGGGCCGTGAGACTGACCATCATAACCGGCCCAATAGAAAAGGAGCTCGAGTTCCAGGTGATCGATGTCACCTCATCCTTCAACTTGCTCCTAGGAAGGCCTTGGATCCACGCGGTCAAGGCGGTGTCCTCCACCCTCCACCGAAAGATCAAGATTCCTCTGCTTAACGATGTCATCACTTTAGAGGCAACACCAATGACTGTGGCTAGCTGTAACGCCACGGGACGCACGGACCTCTGGGGGTTCGATTTTGTGGGGATGATCAAGGAGGAGTATCTCTTTAGGCCTTATTTCACTACAAGTATCGACATGATGCTCCAAAACCTAGGATACTTTCCGGGGGCTACCTCTCGACCCGATCTTCCAGCTGGGAAGATCATCGAGGTTCTCAAAGACGAAGAGTCTCACTTTGGTCTTGGTTATGCCATCACTCCCGACAATGTTGTCCGAGCAGGGATCGAAAAGGCCTGCAACATCCTTAAGGGTATCTACTTGAGCCCTTATAGCCCACGGTTGGCTGACTACTTTGTCACACCGGTGTTTGGGGCTATCCAGGTTGGTCTGTACCAACCCAATGCTATGCAGCTCGGGACCCACTTGGCCCGGGACTGCAACTACATCCCGGATGACGTGTTCGCCCTCATCCAATCCAACGGAGCTGAAGATGCTGAGCCCGCTCTAGGACTACTATTTGGGGAAGACACCATAGCCCCAACTCCAAAGAAAGACCTGGTCAACCTGATCCTCCGCAGCAACAGGTTTGACCCGACCAAGCTGATCTCGGATGTTGGTTCCGAGACGGGAAACAGGGCCTGGAGGAAGACTGTCAAGTGGACTGACAGTCAGGGAAGGATCTACAAGCTGGTCACCGGAGAGGGAGACATGCCAGAGTCTGAGTCCGAGTCTGAGTCGGAGTCTGAGTTAGAGTCTGAGGTCGAGTCTAGGGAAGTCGGTGCTAGAGTCACACCTGTAACCCCTCTCCCTTTTATTATTCCTGCTGCTGGCACTTCGGGGTCTGTCCCGAGTGCCCTACCTATCCCGCCACTGACCAATGATCAGATGGCTGCTCTCTTTGAGCTGTTTTCCAAGTTTTCAATCAATAATAACAACCGTTCTGCTTACGACTTGTCTCTTTCAAATTCTGCTTTTAAAAATGTTTTATGCTATGACATTGAGAAACCAGACGAACAGGTACCCTTACCTCCGCATCTGATCGAGCAACTAGAGCAAAGGGAATCCCGGAACCCGGTAATCGAAGAAACCGAGTCCATAAATGTGGGAACAACCTTAGAGCCTCAAACACTTAAGATAGGGTTATCCTTAGATCCCGAGGAGAAACAACAGTTCGTAAGCCTCCTCCAAGAGTTCAAGGATGTCTTCGCATGGTCCTACAAGGACATGTCGTGGATAGACCGGGAAATAGCCGAGCACCACATACCAATCAAAGACGGGTGCAAACCGGTCAAACAAAAGCTTCGTCGGATGAGGCCCGAGTGGTCTCTCAAGGTAAAAGAAGAAGTCGACAAACAATTCAAAGCCGGCTTCATACAAGTGTCCGAGTATCCGGACTGGGTGGCAAACATCGTGCCGGTTCCTAAAAAGGACGGTAAGGTGCGGGTATGTGTAGATTTTCGGGATCTTAACAAGGCAAGCCCGAAAGATGATTTTCCGTTACCACACATCGACATACTGGTGGATAACACGGCCGATCATGCCCTTCTATCATTCATGGACGGGTATGCCGGGTATAATCAAATCAAGATGGCGGAAGAAGACATGAGTAAGACTACCTTCACCACACCTTGGGGTACTTACTGCTATACCGTCATGCCGTTCGGCCTCATTAATGTCGGGGCCACATACCAAAGGACTGCTACCACTTTATTACACGACATGATGCATAAAGAGGTAGAAGTTTACGTAGACGACATGATCGTCAAATCCAAAGAACGGGACGGTCACATCACCGCCCTAAGAAAATTCTTCGTCCGATTGCGCAAATACAACATGAGGTTAAACCCTCAAAAGTGCAGTTTCGGGGTAACATCAGGCAAATTAATGGGTCATATCGTTAGCCAACGAGGTATCGAAGTCGACCCAGCTAAAATCAAAGCCATCACCGAGATGCAACCTCCTAAAACCGAAAAAGAAATAAGGGGATTCCTCGGGAAAGTCCAGTACATCAGTCGGTTCATTTCCAAACTAACCATGGTGTGTGAACCAATTTTCAAGAAACTGAAAGTGGGAGAACGGGTACTATGGGATGACAAGTGCCAAACTGCTTTCGACAAGATCATGGAAATTCTGTCTGCTCCGCCGGTCTTAATGCCACCTCAACCCGGTTTGCCTCTGTCGTTATACCTAACGACGACCGAGACAGCCATGGGGGCTATGCTGGCTCAGACAGTTGACTCCGAAGAAAGAGCCATTTACTACATCAGCAAGAAGTTTTTAGAGTATGAGTGCAAATACACCATGCTCGAAAAGACATGTTTGGCTCTAGTTTGGGCCACTAAGAAGCTTCGACATTATATGCTAAGTTACGAGGTCCACGTGCTATCCAAGATGGACCCCATCAAATACATCTTCGAAAAACCCGTTCTCAACGGTCGAATCTCTAGATGGACTCTAATGCTGGCAGAGTTCGACCTAAAGTTTGTACCATTAAAAGCTATCAAGGGTCGAGTAGTAGCTGAATTTCTCGCCGATAGCCCAGTAATCGAGGAAGGACACACCGACACTTGGTCCTTCCCAGACGAAGATATTTTCCATACTGATACCGAAACTTGGGATTTATACTTCGATGGTGCGTCTAATTTTCGAGGGTTCGGAGTCGGGATCCTCCTAATTTCACCAAAAGGGGAACATACTCCCGTCTCCATCAAACTGGACTTTGATGTTACTAATAATGCAGCAGAGTACGAAGCATGCATTTACGGGCTACAAGCCGCCGCCAATCTGGGGATTACAAATCTCCGGGTACATGGTGACTCATCCTTGGTCATTAACCAAGCACTTCAAAAATGGAAGACTCGAAATGCTAATCTCGTGGCGTACCAGGCACGAGTAAGGGATCTCGAGAAACAATTCCAAAAGGTAGAGTATATATATCTGCCCCGGGAAGAAAATCAGTTCGCAGATGCACTCTCAAAATTGGCATCTTTACTGAATATTCCCGACCACGTGACTAGTATGCCAATTTGCGTCGAGAGACGGTCTGAGCCGGCGTACATTTGCGATATTGAAGACATCGAAATAACCGATCCCGAACCATGGTACCAAGCCGTGTTAACGTACCTAACGAACGGAGAATATCCTCCCGGGACGGAAGGTCGAGCCAAGAAAGCCTTACGGAGGCTGGCCACCCAGTTCATCCGCACCGACGACGGGCAACTGTATAAAAAGACGGCACAGAGGGCTCTTCTCCTTTGTGTTGACAAGTATAAGGCTGAAAAGGTTATGGCCGAAGTACATGATGGTGAGAACGGCCCACACATGAATGCCCACATGCTGGTCCGGAAAATCATGAGGCTCGGTTATTATTGGAATACCATGGAAGCCGATTGCCGGTCGTATGTCAAACATTGTCATAACTGTCAAATCTTCGGCAATGTGCAACATATGCCGTCATCGCTACTCTTTACCATGACGTCACCCTGGCCATTCTCAACATGGGGTATCGACATAATCGGGAAAATAAATCCCTCGGGTACCGGTGGGCATTGCTTTATTTTGGTAGCTATCGACTATTTCACCAAATGGGTCGAAGCTGAATCATATCGCATTCTCACTGCCAAGCATGTCGCCAAGTTTATCCAAAACAAGATAATATGTCGATATGGGATTCCCTCTGAATTTATCAGTGATCATGGGACTCATTTTCAAGCCGAGACTGCGGCCCTACTGACCAAGTATAAAATCCAAAGGCATACTTCCTCGCCTTACCGTCCCCAAACAAATGGAGCAGTAGAGGCGGCTAATAAAACAATTGTCACCATACTCAAAAAGATGGCTGATAATTACCGGGACTGGCCCGACAAAATACCTTTTGCCCTATGGGGATACCGAACGTCAATTCGCACCGCAACCGGGGCGACACCATATTACCTAACCTATGGGATGGAGGCAGTCCAACCGGTTGAGCTGGAGGTACCGTCCCTCAGAATTTTGCTAGAAAGTCAAGTACCCGAAGCTGACTGGGTTCGAGCACGATATGACTCACTGGTTCTACTAGACGAGCGACGGTCTCGTGCCCTCAATAATATCCAAATCTACCAGAAGAGGATCCAACGGGCCTTCAACAAGAGAGTAAGACCTAGACACATCAAGGAGGGCGATCTAGTCCTTAAGTCAATCCGGGCCCTACTACCAGTTGACCCGAGGGGAAAATTCAAACCCAATTGGGCTGGGCCATATCTGGTGAAAAAAATCCTATCGGGGGGAGCAGTGATGCTGACGGACCTGGACGGGAATGAGTTTGTCAACCCAACCAACCTGGACCAGCTGAAGCGTTACTACCCTTAGCCATTTCTCAATGTCATTAGCAAATTTTATCAAATCATTGTTTTTACAAAAAGCAAGTCAATTAGCTAGAATTATTTATTCTACTGTCGTAAACATCTTGAACTAATAGTCTTGGTGTAATTCGAGATTGCAAATTTCCTATGCCTGAACTACGTTTGGTTTGATTCTGCTAATCGCGGATACGTAGGCAACCCCTCAAAAGGGTACAACCAGTGCAATCAAGAAAAGACAGGAGCGGTTTTATAATAAACTTCCTTTTATTAATTCAAAAAAAAAATCCCGATAAACTCGGAAAATTACAAAATGCAGGAATTCAAAAAATATATACAAAAAAAGGGCACACAACAAAAATAATAATAGTACTTAAATAATAATAAAATCTAAGGACTCGGCACTTAGGGCATCTTGCCCTTCCCCTTGTGCTTAGCCTCCTTAGTCGTCCACTGGCGACGACGCGGAGGGGAGCGTTCCCGAATCACCACAGGAACTTCTCTGGCTCGGGTTCGAGTGTTTGAGCCCGACTCCCCTGTCATATCAATGGGCCCAAGTCGAGCCCTGACGGGCTCAGGGAGCCGGTCACGCGGACCAAGTCGGTCCCGGACCGCCAACCTCGGCCCAAGTCGTCGTTCCAAGTCAGTCTGCCCTCGAGTGCTGCTAGAACCGACTTCCTTAGATCGAGTCTTAGTTTGTGACTTAAGACCCGATTCTCCCCGGACTGTGGTCTCAGGAATGTGTTCCCCGGTGAAGAAGTCCCTGTTGTCCTTCGCCGACTCACGCTGAACCAATTCGATGGCCTCATCAACCTTTAAGGCCTTTCGAGCTTCCTCGGATTCTTCAGAAGTCCACTTCCGATAAGCCCGTGATACCCAAGCGGATTGGCAAGGGCTAGGTACCGTCCATGTGGGACGAGTGAACCATCGTTGCAACCAAGTGTCGCACATAGCGTCCGTCAATTGGAGCGGGACGCTGATAATGGCTTCCGTCTCAGGGATGCGCTGAGACGAACCGAACTGCCTTAGGAGACGGTCCGGATAAATGTGAACTGTCCAGTCTAAGGACAGGATCGTCAGATACCGGGCTTGGTCTCTCTTAGCCAACCCGGTCAACTTCGAGAGAAACCACCAAGCGACGGTCCACCTGATCAAGGGACCCCCGTGAAACACCAACTCCTCGTCCCAGTAAGCTCGATCAATCCGATGACTCGAGCTTATCTTCCGCCTTCGGGAGCTAATCTGACTGCTCCGGTAATTGGGAATGCTTGGAGGGGTCTCTATGATTGACAGCCGTTCCGACAACCATATCTGAAAAGCATACACAAGCTTCGTAAGCCATTGAGTGGTCCGCTACAGCCCACTCGATCGAGTACAGCAGCTGACTCGATCGAGTAAGCCTGTCAAAAACAGGCAGTAGCCTAGTACGAGTGTCACTCGATCGAGTGACAGGTCCACTCGATCGAGTGACTTACGAGAATCAGAAAATTCGCGCGAAACGTGAAGGAAAAAAAAAAATCGAGAGATACCTTCAGAAAACGGGTACTCCCCGTCAGCGGTCGAGTTGGGTCAAGCCGTCTGGCATCCAGACCCGTAATAATCTCCCCAGTGGCTAGCCAAGCAGGGCTATGACCAGTCTCCATCTGGTCAACCACTCCGATTAGCCTGATTTGACCCCTACATGAGTCAAGCTCCATCAGCCCCTCGAAAACATAGCAGTGCAGCATGCAGAAGGCGAATGCCCTACGCCTATGAGCAGGGGTGGCCCTCACATCCCGTGGGTTCATGAACTTGTCGGCCAGGTCAAACAGGGAAACGGTATCTCCCTGCACCATTCGGTTTGCCTCAGCATGAGACAAACCCAGAAACTCCCTTAATCTCCTCCTCGGATCCGGGTAGAATGGGGGTATGGCGGGCTGAATAGCAAGACCCCAGCCGCCTATGGCCGCAATCTCCTCGGGCAAAGGACACATCTCGCCCCTCGGGAATGCAAACACGTGATGGGTGGTGTCCCAAAACGACAGACAGGCGTCCAGAAATGCGAATCGACTATCAGACGCTGAAAAGGGAATAAATTGACTATCCCCATCTGAGTCAGCCGGACCTTCTCCTCGTCCCGAAAGTATTGGGACCAGGAAAGAAGCATAGCCGTCAAATGATCGATACCCATAGCAGAAATTTCTAACTTTCTTAAAAGTCTAAAAGATTTTGAGAAGGGAAAAGAAGAGTTTGAGTTGAGGTGCAGAAAACTGAAGCAGGGATTCTCATATTTATAATGAGGAAACCTAACAGAAAACCTAAACTACCCTGCCTCCTCAGCAAGCTGGGCCCTATGCGCGCGCAGGCCTGATTTCAAACTTGAACCCAGAATAGGAATCAAGCTGTCCCGAGCTTTCCTAAGATTTTCTAAAGGAAAAATTTTGATAAAAATTTCTTCGCGTTAAAAATTTTGTCCTTCAAAAATTATTCAATCTTTTTTCTCCCCAGCGAGAGTCAACATTTTACCTACATGTTACATGCAAGTTGTTATGTGTCAGTATACAGGTACACCCCAGACTTCAAGAAGCAAGTCCCCGCGAAACTATTTAATTTCCCCAACGGAGTCAGCTTTTCCCCGATGTGCTACATCCAAAGTGCGATGTGTCGGCATACGGGTACACCTACTCCCCAAAAAAGGCAAGCTTTACTCCCCACGGAGCACCATCATCAGCTCAAGTACGACTCAAGGCTTCGAAGGCAAGCTCGTACAGCTCACATACTTCCCCAGCTGAACGCCCGAGGCGGCATTTTTCCCGAAATGATGCGGGATGGGCCCACATATAGGCGCGCCCAGGACTTATGCTACAAGTCTGACTCCCCGCGAAGCTATCATCATCAGGACAGGTATGACCCTCTACTTATGGCTGGCGAGCCCTTCACGCAAGTCCACTGGACTATAAACGACCCGACCGAAAGTCTACCAGGTCTTAACGGGCTTGGTAGCTACTCTGACTTTCGCCTTGTCCAAGCCTCAGTCATAGTGGGGGCTCTGTAGACACTCGCATTTTGACTGCCACGTATCTATGGTAGTCTCCGAAAAACACCCGATGATGATCGGACGTCAACATGACTTGGTATACTCGGACTTGGGCTCGGAATTCATAATATCCGACATGGACTTTTAGCGGAGTAAAAATCTCACAAAACAGACCTCAAATTCAGGCCCAGTGGGTCGTCCCAAGTCAAATAAGACTAATTTGGGCCAAAACCGACACCAAAAATATTTCCCGTCTTTTGGTGACCGGGTCAAAACCCGGTCAAAGGCGAAACCGTCTCATAAATCAGCTAAGATCAGTTGGCGCATAAATTTGAATTCAAAAAAAACAAACAAAACTAACAAAGACCAAGTCTTCCTTATTTTTCTCGCCCAACTGATCCACTCGATCGAGTGGATTGACCCACTCGGTCGAGTGGCGTGCCTTAAACTGGGTAAGGCCCATTTGCTAAGGCACTCGATCGAGTGCACTAGGGCCACTCGATCGAGTGCCCCTAGGTCGAGGGCTGAAGTCTATAAATACCGCTTCACCCCCATGCATTTTCAGAACTTGATGATCAGCTTTTCACCACCTTTTGCCCTACATTTTTCAGCCATATTCCAACCCTACATCCCACCTTACAAACCTTAGAAACCCTAAGTCAAACACATCAAAAAACCGAGTTCTAGTCCCTCGATAAACCGACGTAACACACACGCGCATCTATACACACCATAACTCGCGTACATCCTCGATACTCCCAAGCCGTGCCGCTATTTACAAGTTCATTTCCGAGGTCTACACCTAGCATGTATGTTGAGGGTGTCCTAAACCCCGCTTTAATCTCTTTTGTCTCGTTTTATTTCCGTTTAATTCATCATATTTTTGTATTGTAATCATGATCGTCACAACACTAACACTAACATTTCTATACTTTTTTATTTTCGTTTTATATCGTTTTATCGTCATTAAATTAATAATACCGCGTATATATAAAACTAGTATCAAATTTCGGTCTAAAATCCGTTTGACTACGATGTTTGCCTAAGATCCGTTTAATCCCTTTACGAGCAACGACGGAGGTGGAGCCATTTCGAGGAGCCCCGCCCCAATGTACTCAAGGGCGTAACGCGATCGCAAACGGTCGTAGTTGAACGAATTTCATTCCATTTCTATAATTGGTACGAGACCCGTTAACACGAATACCGACATCACATAACCCGAAAGGGTTAGTTTCGATGTCGTGACGTAGAGGGATGCATCTCGTCACCAATTCAAATTCTTTTAATCTAACACAAACGTTTTCATAAAACTCCGGTGACGGTATGATAATCGTTCATATACGATTATAGTACCGGAGGCCGAGTCAAATACAAATCGTGCGATAGTTGTATTTGATTTGGCCGATTACCGATTTCAAGTCATAAAACCGAGCGAGCCATCACTCGTACAGGGGGCACTCGATCGAGTGCCATAGGCCACTCGATCGAGTAGCACCCCAAAAAGTGGTCAGTAGCCACGCTAATGGTGCACTCGACCGAGTCAGTCAATGACTCGATCGAGTGGGTCTCATAACCCGCAATACCGAGGGCTTGGACACATATTCCGAGCCCCATTCTTTATCGACTTTAGACCATCATCCGACCTTCCTATTTTTCAAAACTCACACACATCACGACACGTAGAACGACTTTGACCACTTTGACGTGATAAGTCGGGACAAGACTACGGGACGTGAGATTAGGCTAGCAATATGCCGCAGTCTCATGTTCCCGTCCTTCGTTTAATATGCGACATAATGCATATTTAATCGAGGTTAGTCCGCCTACATATTTTCGCGGTCTAGTTTACATACGGGTCCGTCCCTTCAATTATATCGCATTATTTTTTTATTTCATTTCTTTACGCATTGTTGTATTGTGAACTCCGGGTTGTATTTCCGCCCGTGTAATTTGTACGCTACTTTTATTTGCTTTCGAGCTTTGTTTATTTAATTGCTTTTACGCTTTATAAATGAACCTCGCATGCTAAACCATTTCGACCAATAATAAGATGCATTAAATGACGTAGTTAACGCAAAATTCACATGCTTAGACAAAACGCTGTTTGCATATCATTTAATTATTTTACTAGCACGCGTATCACGAACACGAACGATGTCTTAGTAGAGGCCGCCATGTGCGGGCAGGGTTGGGTGTCCTTAGTGGGCTTCCCAACACGTACCCTCACCCCTTACTCATAACCTTTGGTTTCCGGATGCCCGAAACCCTTGGCGCACGAGAGTCATTCTTTACACGATTACCGGTATAGATGGTATCGGTATCGCAATGCAAAGGGACGAGCCCCATGAACTCTGAAATCGGAGTGGGCTTACTTTGTGTAAAGCCCATGACGACATAGAGTGGGCTCGTATGGTTCCGAATAACCACAAAATTCGGTGGCGACTCCATTTTGACTTAAATTTCCAACCCGAGAACAATCTTACCACGAGATTCATTCGCCTACCCAAACCCGCGCTTCGCCGCGTCGGGGTGGACCTACGTCATGTCCACAAGTACTAAACTAATACTACTACTAATTTTCTTCTACTACTACTACCACTACTACTACTATTTTTCTACTTCTACTACTACTACTACTACTAATTTTCTACTGCTACTACTACTACTAATCTTCTACTATGTACTTCTACTACATAAACAATACTAAAAAAAGGGAAATTCATTTTGTTTCTTAAAATTCAGCAGTTAGTGGTTGTAATTATAGTAAGTATTAATGTTTTGGATTACTGTGTTGAAATATGATTGCTGTTGTTATTTGTTTTCGTTGTGTACTGTGCATGAGCATTGTTTGAAATCTACTCAGACCTACCTAGTGCCCGTTCAAGAGTTACTCATTAGGAGTAATTCTTGGACAGTCCCCGTTTTGGACCGCACACCGACGCGGACAGTGACAGTGACAGTGACGATAATTAGCAATTATGTAGTTGTTTGTATCTTATTCGCATAAGTTGTAATTTATTTATTTGTAATTGAAGACTATTTTGGTACTTAATCAAATTCTTGCTTTACCCTAAACAAACTGACTCTATAGTTTAACTTTGCGCAAACATATTTTGTAGACGTGATTATGTCAGGTGGCAGTGGGATGGTGACGGGGACCAGCGGCCATGGTGACCATATGGAGGAGGACGTGCCTAGGACTCCTGTCGTCCTAGGTGTGGACGTTGTCCAAGAAGTCGGGGCGACGGTCTACGTTGTGACGCCTATGAAATCGTACCTATCACGGCAGAAAGTGGAGACCGCTACTTGGTGAGTTTAAGTTGTTGTAACCAGTTCTTTTCTATATTTTCACTCATTTATTTGCTTCACAGTATCATAAATGACTTGTGTAGGTGGGAGGACAAGAAGTACTCTAATTTTATGCGGGATTCCGTAACCATGACGTATGTGTCTACCCTAGGCGCCTACCGTAGCTGGACGCAGGCGCCACTGGAAGCTCGGGAAGCTATGTAAATGCACTTCGCGGTAATTACCTCGTCTGTGTTTCTAAAGTTTTTGTTGCACGATTTATACATTCAATTGTCGCTAACGAATCTTTTTTTTGACAAACTGAGGAGAGTGCGTATATACCTGGGGTACGACCTCAGGTCGGATTTTGAGACTCGGATTAAGAAGAAGATAACCGACATATTCCAGCGAGCTGTCCCGAAGGTCGAGAAGGCGGATTGGATTCCGCAAGAGAAGTGGGAGACATTGAAGAAGAACGCTGCCGACCCAGCCTTCAAGAAGAAATCGGCGATTATGTCGTCGAACAGGAGAGGTGGGCAGGTGGACGGGGTGGCCAAACCCACTAGCTGCCTTGGAAGTAGGAGTGCAGCAACAGCCTTCGCGCAGTTGGTAAGTGCTTATAACACAAGTAAAAAATTTGAGTATATTTCAATATATACTATTGGTAAATAAATGCTGAAAATTTTAACACTGTTATATGAAGGGCCCATTTGCAACCTCGGTCCAGCTCTTGGAGAAGACAAAGAAGGGGAAAGACGTCAAGTGGATTGACCCTAGAGGACCGGAGATCGTTGTGAGTAGTAGTAATGTTTTTAAAAAAATATACTAGGCATGAAAATTACGACGTGATAGTATGTGTTCTAAAAGTTATAACACTGTTTCATGTTGCTGTTTCAGAAGAGCTACGAGAAAGCGGTGGAGGAGGCACGCGCCTCTGATCAGACACCCAACACCTTGAAGATCTTCCACGATGTAACGGGTGGCTACAACTCAAAGAGAAGGTTTTGGGGGATAGGGAACGCCGCGAAAGAGCTCTTTCGCCCATGCTTGAACCGTGGTAAGGAGGTATCTGCGGACACATACCTCCCCACCGCCACCTCGCAGGAACGCACACTTAACGATCGTATGGAAGATAAATTCCAAAGACAAGAAGAGCGCCTGAAGACATTGGAGAAGACGTGCGAAGAGCAGGACCAGTTTATTCAGTTCATGAGGGAACGGTTCGCCATGGAGACCGAGGGATGCAGTGGAGGACCACGCATGAGTAGGCGCGACGATGACGACCAACAACGATGGTCATCCCCATGGGTCGGAGCACATTGAGTCCCTTTCGTAGGTAGTTCCGCTCTCTTATGTTACTTGTTTAGACTTTGGTTGCATTGTGTATATATATTTTACCAACTCCTAGATAGAATTCTGAACCTAGCGCTGGTTGTCTTTGTAATATATTTTCATTTTCTATAACAGTACACTGGTTTATGTTTGTTTCGTTTTGTGAAGTTTTGTGAAGAATATATGTACGAGAGCTTTGATTGGAGTTATTGATGAATTTTTGTTTGGGATGTGCTGCTGTTGTGGTTTGTTGTAGGAGTGGGTTGTTTAATTGCAGATTCTTTTATTTCGCGCATATGGGGAGCTGAAAACAAAGAAACGATTTTTTTTGTTAATAGGCTTTGCGTGGGATTAGCCGACGCAAAGTCAAACATTCTGTTGACGTTGCGTCGGCTAATCTCACGCAAAGTCCCTCAGTCAAATCTCAGTCAATGGGTTTGCGTGGGATTAGCCGACGCAAAGTCAACAGAATGTTTGACTTTGCGTCGGCTAATCCCACGCAAACCCATTGACTGAAATTTGACTGAGGGACTTTGCGTGGGATTAGCCGACGCAAAGTCAAACATTCTGTTGACTTTGCGTCGGCTAATCCCACGCAAAGCCCATTGACAGGGGCGTTGACCTCCATGTCTTCGTATCGGATTCGCCGACGCAAAGCCGACGCAAATCATATGCGTCGGATTAGCCGATGCAAAAAAAAAATTTGCGTCAAATTATAATGGCGGCCGTTTGCGTCGGTTAATTCGACGCAATCCTCAATTAGCGTCGAATATTGCCCATTTGCGTCGGATTTGTCCGACGCAATTCCGGCTTAATTTTTGTAGTGCATTCTTCATCGGTTGGCATAATGACTCCACCATCGAAGCTATATGGCAAACTACGTCGCAAGTGGGACGCTGAATCTTAGCTTCACTCAATGCCTCATAGAACTGTTCCGAGACAGTAGTGAGCAAATTAGTAGGGTCGGCTAGCTTTTGGGAAGAAAAATTAGAGGCGTCGTCTTTCTTGGATGCCTTGGCCTCATGAACAGAAGGGCCGCTTGTGGTGGTAGGGGCGGAAGGGAGTTGAAAAGTCGGGTCATCCACAGCAGGTTTCACAATACGGGACAAAACTGCTCCTTTACCGAATCCATTAACTTTCTCAACATTCACTCTCGAAGAAACAGCTTTTTTAGTCCACGAAGATAACGTAGGGAAAAACCTGTAATGAGGAAATTTTAAATAAGTGTATTTATAGCTTAAAAGAAGGGTAAGTAAAGATTATAGAAGTGTAATTGTCTCACCTGTCATGAGTGTGAAATTTAAAGGCGACTCTATCCAAATATATAAAAACCAAAACCATGATAGGCCCCCCAAAAGTAGGAGTAGGATTCGACTTATGAGATTCCTTCCATAAATCAATTTCTTCGATTAAGTGTTTCCTTGTCAAATGACACCAATTAAATGATGACACCAATGACATATCGTGTAGACTCATCAAAATTTGAAGACTAGCAACATTGCCTTTCGATCCCATTAAGAAGTCTGATGCGGCAAATACAACGAAATTTCTTTTGAAGTCCTCTCCTCCCTCTTTTTGGCTGATTATCAACTCCAGTAACTTTGATCGGTCAACAACTGATGGGAAGTTAGCAAATTGTCCTAAGAAATTTCTCTTTACCTCAAGAAACCCTTCACTTTTATCTTGAGTACTAGCTAATAAGACCTCATTAGGGCCGATAGGCAAACCCGTTGCCAGATGAATATCTTCGTCTGTTATTGGAAGTTGACCACCCATAAGAGAACATGAACATGTGTCAAAGGTTGACGCCAACCAGTGTGCCAACAACCCTGGAACTTTATCAGTTTTAAGGGTCATCAAACCCCCAAAACCCATCGACTTGATATCATTTACTTGGTTCTCGCTAGGGTTGCTATTAATGAAGGTCACCAGATCTTTTGGTGACATCCTTGTCTTCAAAAAATGTGGTCCTAAAATGGGAATATCAACACCATCATCATCAACTTCATCTTCTCTTTTTCTTTTGTTATGTCGAATAGCAAGAACATTCTCCATATCTGGCAAAATAATAACAAAGAAAGTGTAAATGCTATGAACATAGAAGTATTACCTCCAGAACATGAAAATCGTCATAATCAACGTTGACAAACCATAAAATTAACCGATTAAACCAGCGACGATCAAACACCAGCAGAAATGAAATATGACAATCACAATTCTTCTAATAATTCATGAATACACCTCCAGACTAAAAAAATCAGAAACAACTGATTATACCATGAAAAATTCCATAATCAAAATCAGAAACCTAAAATCAACTGATTATACCAGCAATAAAAACAGCAGCACTAAAATGATAATCAAAACAATTAAGCTATGAAATAATCATACCGCAGCAGCAATAAAACGATAATCAAAACGATTAAGCTATGAAATAATCATACCGCAGCAGCAATTGGGGATGTTGAACTTGTGTTTGAAGCGAATTGAGGATGAAAAACGAGCGATTAGAGGGGAAGAGCAAAGAACGAGCGAGTTGGGGGAAGAACGAACTGGAGATGAAGATGAATCGAACTGGGGGCAGTTGGTTTTGAAATTGCGTGGGTTTAACGTTTTTTTTTTGTGTTTATTATATAGTTCGGACGGTTCGGACCGAACTTATGGTTCGGACCGGATCCTAAATCTATATATATATATATATATATATATATATATATATATATATATATATGTGTGTGTGTGCAGGAGTAATGTAATGCAAGTCGGTAGCCGCTATTAGTACATGCTTAAGGTAGTTTACGGTAGTGTTGATTTGCAGTTATTGGAAGTATTGAGTTTCGATCTTACCTTGCAATATCGCCAAAGCGGAGATGAGCATATAGATGCCCGTACTATATCAGGGTGGTACCTTTCGGTACGACGGGAAGAATCTGTCTGAAATCTCCACCGAGAACGACGACCTTACCACCAAATGGTTGTTCCGAATTACCGTCTGGTGCGAACCTCGCTATGTCACGGAGGCTACGATCCCATACCTCAAAGCAATGATGGTGCATCATGGGTGCTTCTTCCCATATAATTAGTTTTGTGTGTAATATCAGCTCTGCTAGATCACTGCCTGGTTTTTGTCCAGGGCACGTGGAGTCCTCGTTCATGTTGATTGGTATGGTAAGCCTCGAGTGAGCCGTGCGACTACCTGGAAAAAGTATTGCAGTGATACCACTCGACGCAACAGGAAGTAGGTTATCACCATCCTTACTGATGGCGGCGCACAGCGTCATCCACACGAGAGTTTTCCCTGTTCCGTCGTAACCGTAAAGGAAAAATAATCCACCATTTCCTTTCGTCACAGCGCACATTATTTCATCATATACAAATTTCTGCTCAACTATCATATATCCTACACTTGTTTCATGTATACGGGTTTATTCCTCCCGATCATATGATTGTTCATCTGAAATCAACCGATTACTGTGGAGCGATGCTACTTCGAAATCAGGATACGGCATACTATCAAAATTCTTGAGGGTACTACCATTCCGTAACAACGACTGCTCGATGTCAGATAAAGCATAGTTCTTTAACTCGGACTCAGTCATTGTCAAATCTGCAAATTACACCAGTTAAATGGACATACGATAATGAAGCAATTTTAAAAATATGTTTCTAAAAACACGCTAGTATGAGTATTATATAGTTACTACCATAGTTTCGAAATTGTCTGCGTCTCATGTGTAGAATATCTTCAGTGAGGAAGTGCCACGTCTTATCCCAAACATGTTCAGATCTGATAAGACTTTTCGAATGTAGGAGTGTTGCGAAGAGATTGTGTAAGAAACTGTCAGATCCCCAATAACTCACTTCTTCAATTGCATCAATGTACTCTTTGTCGTCACCGAGTAAACCGAGAGCATAGCAAGCGTCTTTGAAAGTTGGATGTAGGACGTCGTTAACTGTTCTAATGTCCTCATATGAGGTGGGACCTTTAACAAAAATTCAATAACGTCCTCATGTAGTACCTCTCTCCACCTGTTGGAGACATATGGAACATTCTCCCAATTTTAAATCCCATTTTACTCGGAGCCCATTCCTTGTCCTGGCTATGCCATACGAAGCGGTTGGGAAATTGAGAGTATGTTAAATCATGACCATCTGAAAGTTTCTTATTGTAGTCTAGTCATGCTATGAACTTAGTCAGTGAACCACATGACCTAGCTACAACCTCTTCCAATGGGTCATCGTCATTGAAGACAACGTTTTCTTTGTTTGGTAAGTGGTAATCCAAACATTGTACAGGAGGTGTCCTGTAGTGGATGTCGAATGCAATTATTCTCAAAACAGCCTCGCACGGGGAAATGTATTGATAGTCATAGTACTCTTGAATCTGGTCAACCTCACCTGTAGTTTTGCCGTCAGATTCCCCGACGGTCACCCTTTCATAGCCCTTATTGATGTATTTAAAGAGATATTTAATGGATCTCGCTTGGTTACACCACTCAAAGTTGATGTGCGCACGATACCGTTGTATTAAATCAGGGTTGTAAGGAACGACGTATCCGTTATGAATAGGTACGCCTCCCTTGTAGAAAGTAATACCTGTGTCTCGTCTTTTGTAAAGTGGATAGCCGTCACCATCAACGGTCGTTGGATCACTAAATGGCTTGAGAAATCTCTTTGTGCACACACCTTGATCCATACACGGGGCCTTAGGATTAGCCTGCCCACACGGGCCGTGAATCATTAGATCAGTGACAGTCTTGAACAACACAGGATTCTTGTTTCGGTCTGGCAGCTCAGCACTAATAATATCGTCAATGTCGGCTGCTACTGGAAATTTGTCGTCGCGATACAGAAACAAAAGTATATGGGCATGAGGAAGACCACATTTTTGAAATTCAACTGTACACACAACTGGTACGTGTATTGTGCACATACAAAGGGAGAAAAAAATTAGGTGGGAAATGAAGATATGTATACAAAACAGTGGTGTAACGCAAGTAGGTGACTGTACGATTCTACCAATTTAGTAAAATATTAACAATGGTACTCAATTAGTAGACGTACGAAAAAAATAGAAAGGTTAACGTACCTGCCCTCATCCTTGATAACACGCAAATTTAGAGCATTTTACCCCTCATTTTCACTAGTATTTGACTCGATTTTGTGTGCTTTAACGTCAATATAACTCATTTTTGACTATATTTAGTATTTTCTAGTTTGAATTTGGTTTTTTCATATTTATCGTCTTTTTCGTAGAATTTGGTACTGCTTTTGTTTGTTTTTGTCTTATAGGTACGTGTTCGTGAATAAAGAGGCGAGTCGAAGCAAGAGAAGCCAAGTCAAGATCCGAGTCAAACCCGACCTTGGACCATATAATCACCCATGACCCATCTCATTCCCATAACTCTCCTAATCCTCCTACTCATCCCTTATACTTAACCCAACCTTTAACCTTTCATTCTACCAACCCAACTCTTAATCTAGCCCAATTACATTTACAATCCAATAACTCAAACCAACCCATTTACAAGTCAAGGTCAACTTGACCTTGACTACCTCCATCAATTCAAACCCCAACTCCCTCCTTCACCACATCAAACACCACCTTCGACCGACCTCCCCTGATCTCCGGCGTCCCCCTTCGCCTGACCTCCGGCATACCGGCGGCGACCCAGACCCAGAACTCCGGCAGCCTCCACCACGACCCACCATCTTAATACACCTTCTCAAACCACGCGCCACCACTATCACCGTCAACCTCCAACTCCCTCATTAACCCACCATAACCGACCTCCAACAACACCAGACCTGATCCCCAACTCCGGCGAGTCTCCTTCTTAAACATCAACAGTTCGGGTGAGCTTTAACTCCACACCCCGGCTCTGTTCTCCGTCTCCCTCTGTCAACTCCGGCAACGGCAACACGAATCGCAGCAACAACATACCGCCACCTTCGACCTTCATCTTCAACCTCGACCCTTGCTCCGGCATCAATCGACGATGCAACGGCAGCCTCCACCTCTGCTGCCCGGATTCCGACCAACACCAACAACGCAGCAGCCTCGGCAGCCCTCAACTCCGTCTCCCTCTGTTTTCCGGCGATAATCGCCGGCGTCGACACCAACTCGAGCGTTGACGCGGCTCGACCCAGATTCGGAGTTCGAGAATTAGAAACCGACACTTGAAAGAAGCTCGAAGAAATTGAATTGAACACTACAAAAAAAAGCAGCCTCGGGCGTCCACCCAGTGGCTTCCGTCAGTGGACGCTATACGGGGACGGGAGTCCGCAAACAGACGCCAAAAAGTGGAAGCCACGACCGGTCGCCCATTTTTAAACCGGGCGTCCACTGTTGGTCTCCAAAAAAATGGGCGTCCGATAATTAATGCTAGAGGTGGCGTCCGACTGTGCTCGCCAGGTGACCCTGGCTGGCGTCCACTGTCAGACGCCATATTCTATAGGTTGGCATCCGACTGTGGACGCCATCCAGGGTCACCTGACATTTTTGGCTTCCTCTGGCGTCTGGTATGACGTCCGTTATTGGACGCCATATATGCTGTTGCATGGCCGTAAACATGGGTTAGATGTCTAGCCAAAACCTGCAAAATAAACCACATCCACAACTCTCAACCAACCACAATTGTCGACCATCCACAATACCTCAACCTCATTCACTCTAAATCAACCAAAACACTTCATCTCTCGACACATTTATGCTGAAAAAACATTCATATAAAAAGGTTTCAACATACGGTTTGAAGGTACATAAATCTAAACTAGTTCGAAGATACGTAATCAATAAATCTAGTTACAACAACAACAACAAAAAACAATAAGCAAACTGTGAAGCTAGCTGCATCACCAGAGTTACCACCACCATCATTAAATGGGTCTCTGTCGTCTGGAGGGGATGGGGGACGACCTTGGTTGCATCTGTTAAACATGGCTTGAAACATGGCCATCTGTTCTTTGCTCCTACTGTTCCTTCATTTGTTGTTTCTGCTGTGTCAGTTGTTCCTTCATTTGCTCCTTTTCCGGGTCGGGCTACTGAGATCCGGCCGGCGTGTGCTCCATTTGTGTAGAGGTGCCGAGACGCGGTGGGGGGATGTGTGAAGTACATACCGTGTGCATTTCCTACACCGTACACACTTCCTTTCTTGTACCCCGAGACGACCTTGAAAAAAGTCTGATTCGGGTTGACTTCGGTAGCATCAGGAGTAGTCTCGAGGTTCGCTTGCTCATTTTTGTAGGCATTCTGCATACACAACAATGATTTCAATTCAAGTTATTATTAGATGAAATCATTAAAGATAGTTATCTACCACCTAAAGTATAGACAAAGTTGATTTATTTGAAATAGTTAGTACTCACCCAGATTGCGTGATCTTTCCTCGTGATAAAACTAGTCCCTTCATCATCGCTCTTCGCGTGCATGTCCATGAATAGCTCGGGTGCGGTTGGCATCCTCCCAAGTTCATCTTCTAGCTATTAAATGAGTATGAACGTTAGGCAAATATATATTATGCGAACATAGTTTATGATTATTTAAGTAATAGTACGATATTAATAGAACTCATATCCTCTTGGCACAACGGAACGAAGACTGAGAACCCCGATGATGTGTCGGGTTTGCCTTCCCCTCAAGTTCATGATTCTTCATTTTGTTTCTCTGTGCCCTCTCCGACCTGACCTTGAATTCCGCGCTGTCATGGTACGTAACTCACCTCTCCAATGCTTCCCCTGAAATATGGCGATACTAATATATTAGTTAATACAGTAAAAGATTGAAGTTAGATTGTTTGTTAAAATTGAGTACTATAAAAAACTACACCTTTAAGGTCTTTGAGCGCAGTCCCCCGCGTGTTGCGTTTGTTCATTACGCAAGCGAAACGTCGTGTGCATGTCTCGTTATATCGATCCAACACCCTTCTTTCTAACTTCTTATCCCAAACGAACTTCAACTACACAATCAAGGCGGATTATTAATTAGTACCGAAAATATTTACAAAGTCTACATTATAAAATAAAAACTCGGTAACAAAAACAATCCACGTACCCGGAAGTTGTTGAACCACCACTGCCCTACGTCCAACGGCACCTCAGACCAACAAGCATACCCCTGCCCTTTTTCGACCATGTAACTAGTAGTACAACCTGCGGTGACCTCCCCATGCAGAAACCTGCACCGAGTCGAGAAGCACATATATGTATGAAATCTTACAAGATATAGTCCAAGAATTCGTATGTCACAAAAGAATCGACATGTTAGATTATATTACCAAACGCGACCAGGGTCGATAATCACCCGACCATTCTCGTCCTTCTCCAGCTCCTCCTGCTGCCGCTCATTCTGCTCTGGTTCCGTTTCGGGGACATGTTCCTCCTCCTCCTGCTACGTGGTGGATGTCTGAACATACCTACTTCCCCCACCACGTCTCCTGGTCGATCTACCGCCTGCCATCTTAACATTGCAACAAATTAAACAATGTCAACAACAATTACCAATTACAATCTAACATGATTAAAATAATGTACCAAATAATTAACACAATGATCAATATAACCTACTACAACAACTCTAGTAGTCATCTTTGTTGTCGTTATTGTTGTCAGCCTCATCCTCCTCATTCTAATCCTCCTCCTCCGTCTCCTCACCCTCCACTTGATCGTCCTCCAAATTCTCTTCATCGTGTCCGTCATCCTCCTCAAGGATCTCCCGAACATCCGTAACCATGTAATCTCGTAGTCCATCGATATCGTCATCATCCTCTACATCTTCTTCTGCCCCTTCATTTTGATCTTCACTGGAGAATATGGTCTCTTCACTTGGAGATAAGCGTGTACCACTTGAAGCCGCATCTTCCTGGAACAGTGAACTGTTTATTTGCCCCCGTGGTTTAGTCGTAAAGACTGCCCACCATTGACTTTGATTTCTGTCATTTTTCGTGTAAGGATAAGGAGCAAAGTAGACTTGTTTCGCCTGATGCGCGAGTATGAACGGATCGTACGTAGGATATTTCCTGGTGTGATTAACTTCCACAATCTTGTAACGTTCATGCACTCGGGTCCCGTTCACCGAGTTGTCTTTCCACTCACATTTGAATATCACAGCTCTATACCCCCGTTCTTTGCCAGCATAACACAACTCGAAAATATCCTCCAAAATACCATAGGACTCATCACCATCAAGAGATGACACACTCACACCAAAATTGCATCTAGCCTTGTTCTCCCCGTAGTTGAATGTGTGAAAATTGAACCCATTCACCGAGTATCGGTTCCAACATTTAACCGCTCGCACTGGACCGTATGCCAAACTTCTAAACAAATCATCATGTATGTCAAAGGCAACTACGTGATTCTTGAGCCACTTAGGAAAATGTTCGTAATGCTTACTCCAAACGTCATCAGGGTTCAGGGTTTGCAGCGACATATTCAGTTACAAATTGCTTCTCATAAGGCTCTAAGATCTCACAGTTAGAGAGTAGGTAAAGGTGCGCTCGGTTGTACTCTTTCTCATCTAGCGTGCTAGAACCCTCAACGGATGAAGTTCCTTCATCGTCCTTCTTTTGAAAAAACTCGGGTATAGTAGGATCTATGGACACCGAATGTTCTAGGTTCAGGTTCTTGGTTTTTGTTTGGACATATTTCTCGAAGTAGAGGGAGCAGAAGTTTGCAATCTCTTCTGTCAAATATGCATTACAAATAGAACCCTCTACCCTAGCCTTGTTACCAATTTTTTTCTTCAAATGATTGAGGAACCTAAATACACAAGTTATGTATTTCAATTAATAAAAATTAGCTATGTTTAAATTAAATTTATAAATGAAGTTACTAAAATTTATGTACCTTTCAAATGGGTACATCCATCTATACTGGACAGGTCCTCCAACCTTAGCCTCGTAGGGCAAGTGGACATGTAGATGCTCCATGAAATCAAAGAACGACGGTGGTAAGATCATCTCAAGTTTGCATAGTATCTGTGGAATTTGATCCTCCAGCCGAGTCATGTCCTCAATTGATACTGCAGAAGAACACAAATCTCGGAAAAACTGAGATATCTCAGTTATAGAATTCCACACTATCGGTGGCAAAAGTTGCTTTAGTCCTACCAGAAGTAACCTCTCCATGAAGACGTGGTAGTCATGACTCTTTAACCCTTGCAGCTTTAGGTTCTTAAGATCAACACAGCATTTGAAGTCGGAGGCGTAACCAGGCCATCAGGGAACTTCAACTTCTCTACCCACTCCAACAACGCCTTTCTCTGAGCTTTGTCAAGGGTAAACAAGGCTCTCGGTTTGGATCCATCCCGTTTTATGTGCAGTTGAGGACGGTCACAAAAATTCTTTACATTTTGCCGGAAGCCTGTAGTGTCACAACTCTTCCCCTCCACATCCATCCCAGTGTGAATCAACTGCTCAAAGAAGTTTTTCTCTATGTGCATCACATCTAAACTGTGACGAAGTAACAAAGTCCTCCAATACGGTAGGTCAAAAAATATGCTACGTTTAAACCAACCATTTTTCAACTTTTTGAGGTCTTTGAACTCCTGCTCGGTTCCTTCAACAGTGGACGGGTAATCGGAAATCAACTCCCATATTTTATCTCCTGGGAGTCGTTCAGGTGTGTCGTCAAGCACAACCTCACCCTTCTTGAATGCCTTCTTATTCTTTCTATATGGGTGACCTTTTGGTAGGAACTGCCTATGACAGTCAAACCAACTTATTTTACTAGAATTTGGAAGATAAAAAGCTTTGCTCTCATCCATACAACACGGACATGCTTTCTGACCCGCAGTAGACCACCCCGAGAGCATACCGTACGCGGGAAAGTCGTTTATAGTCCACAACAGAGCTGCTTTCAACTGAAAGTTTTGTCTCAAAGAGACATCATAAGTTTCCACCCCTACCTCCCACAGTTGTTTCAATTCCTCAATAACAGATTGCAAGTAAACATCCAAATGATTTTTCGGGTTTTTGGGTCCAGGCACAATAAGAGAAAGGAAGATGAAAGGTTGCTTCAAACACAACCAAGGAGGTAGGTTATAAGGTGTGATCATCACAGGCCAGCAAGAGTACGACTTACCAAATTGGCCGAAAGGTGCAAATCCATCAGTACACAACCCAAGCCTTACGTTTCGGGGTTCTAACGCAAAGTGGGGATGTAGTCTATCGAAACGCTTCCACTCCTCACTGTCACTCGGATGACACATTTTCCCTGGTACCCTAATGTCCTCCTTGTGCCACCTCATTTGCTCCGCTATGGTTTTTGTGGCATACAATTTTTGAAGCCTAGGTGCAATAGGGAAGTACGTAAGCTGACTGATTGGGATCGATTTCTTACCCCTAACACCGCTTTTCCCTTTTCTACCCCTCAAAACAATATCCCCCTCAACCGTTTTATACCTACCCTTATGATGGGAGGGGATTTGTTGCGGAATCCCAACCGTCAATAATATAACCGGCTATTCCTACGGTAGATAGGGCAAGTCGGGTCGAATCCACGGGGACGGTAATGTAAAGCCTAGACTAAGGTCGCCTAAATACGAGACTAAGTCAACGAGCTAAAATAAAGAATGATAAGAAGGGGAGAAGGCTAGACCATGACTAAGGAGAACAAACTAGGAAAACGGGTTAGGATTAGGTCGGGGTCAAAGGGGTAACGAAATGGTCAAGGAAGAGCTAGAGGGAAGGAGGTAGTAGAGTGATCTAGGTTGGTCCGGGCTCTCGCAACTTAGACCCGCCTAGAGGTTCCACCTAGAACCCATCTCGGCAACACACATGACAAACGGGGTTCTAGCGCGCTATGGTGGCCTAGGTCGCATCCGGGCTCTCGCTACTTAGACCGACCTAGGGGTCGTCCTCACCGGGCTCTCGCAACTTAGTGATGGAACCGAACCCACAACAAACTAACACCCACAAAAGAAAGGCAAGAAAAACAAGCATTCTCAACTACTTAGTCATTCAAGCAATTCAACAAACATGTGATGTGCATCAAACAAGAGGAAACCCAAATCTTCCACCAAAATCTCTAACAAACCCTTAATCACCCAATTAACATCCTAATCACCTTACTAACCCTAGCAAGAACACTACTCTAACATAATCAAACTAATATTAACAAGAACAAGATAGATTAACACAAACATCAAAACAAACATAAACAAACTAGCAAGTATGAAGAACAAAACAATAATCTAGAACTAAAGATTGAAACTTGAATAACATAAACAAAGATTAAGAAAAGAGAAAAGTATTATACCACACTAGAGGAGAAGAAAGAACAAAACTTGCATTAATGAAGAAAACCCAAAACAAACACCCAAGGTTGTCAATCTTGAGTGGATCTTGAAGAATTCCCTTAATACAAGTACTAATCTATGATTAACTACTAATTATCGACTAATCTACACTAATCTAATCTAATCTAACCTAAAGTAGTCTAGGGTTTTAGTTCTAATCAAGTGCCTCACATAAGATTGTGTCTTAATACAAGAGGGGGGGTATATATAGGGTTTAAGAATGAAAGGAGAAGAAAAGAAAGCAAGGCGTGCAGCAACAGGCCCGTCCCGGCCGAGACGGGGTGGTCCCGGTCGGGACGAGGTCGGTCCCGATCGGGATGGGCTCACAGTAGCCGCGCTTTATACTCACTTCATCCCGAATGGGATGAGGCCATCCCGAACGGGATGGGTCTTTGTAGGCCTCCCTTAAGAGCTCTTTGGTCCCTCCTTGCCTCTCATGGGTCTCTCGTCGATTCTCGGGACTCGGGATCGGGTCTCGGAGGCTCGGGATTGGGTCCCAAGGTCTCGGGGTTGACTCCGAGGCATCAAGTCATCGTTCCTTAACTCCGTTGGCGCCAAAATGTGTATGTATAGAGTCGGAATCGCTCCAACCCTTCCAAATCGGTCTCGGGAACCTAAAACGAACTAAAGGAAGCATAAGAAGCCCATAAACCGCTCCCAAGGAGCGATTCCACAAGAAAAATGGGACCAAAACACAGTAAAATAGACACTACCAACTACACTTATCAACTCCCCCACACTTAACCCTTACTCGCCCTCGAGTAAGCACATACTAACTACTATACTATCCGAGTGGGTATTAGCGCACCCTACGCCCCTTCAACTCACGCGAGTGCACTTAGAGGAAAAGTGTACTCCACAAGGCAAGTTGGGTCTTGCGACAAAACTGTGGATGCAACCGGACACCAAACACACAAACAAACAGACACACAAACAAACACATAATCGGTTGCACCCAAAAGAAAACAAATACCGCTTCCCTCAAAAAGCGGTGAAAGAAGCACCGGTTTAGGACTCGAGGCAAGTGACAACGTTCCCTAGCTAGCAATACAAACCAAGGTGAATTAAACCCTAATAGTATGACGATAAAGCAACAAAAACGTTGGTAACTTACCTAGGTCCTCCTAACTTTCTAAAAACGTACTACGGGACGATCGGCGGAGTAGAAAAGTGAAGAACCACGGTGTTATTCGACACTGTAGGTAAGTGAGACCCCGCCCCCTTTAGCGTGAGCCAAGAGGGTCGTCCCGTGTCCAAGACCGCCTAACTAGTCCAAGTAAAAAGGTGGAAAACATGCAAAATGAGGGAAGACCGACTAATGCCGCTATCGTCCTTCCTCGGGCCTCGGTCCTTTGGTAGGCTCTTCACGGCAAAAGTCGGAAAAAGACTTATTTTTGTGGGGATTTCTTTTTGTGAGACGGGTTTTCTTTTGGCATTTTCTTTCTTTTCGACATTTTGATTTGTTTGTTGCCATGCCATTTCTTTTTCTTCTTTTCTATTTTCTTTTTTGGCTTTTGTGCCTTTTCTTTTTCTTCATTTCTTTTCTTTCTTTCATTTTTTTCTTTCTTTCTTTTCTTTGCCCTTTTTGGCAAGATTTGCCTTTTTGGCATTTTCATTGTATAACAAGAAAGAGAGAATTCAACAAATTGCATCTTATTGTGTGGATATGTGTAGGAGGTAGGGTAATGGGTGAGTCGGGAGCGCGCTTTCCCTTCGAACCCACAAAAAAGGGAAAAACTTGGACTAATCAAACGATCCTAAACACGGTCACCTAAGGGACGAGACTCGATGACCAAGGCCTTTTCACACCGTGGGTGGTCATAATGGTCAAAATGCAAATCCCGTAGTAAATCCCTAGTAAGCTAGGTGGACTCAAGGTAAAGGACCAACGAAATCATTGATTTAGGGTCATTCTACTAGATTAAAGTCCAAGACTCAATTTACACTACTAGGAAGGGAAAGTACACACTCACACACTAGCCTCTAAACCGGGTTTTCGAAAACGGTTTACACGCACGACACACAACACAACACAACACAAAATTAAAGATATGACGAAAACGAAAGAAAAAGAAACAAAGGAAACAAAAACAAAACATAACAAAACAAACATACAACAAACACCACCCCGATATTCCATACAAGTCACCAAATCATCCACCAATATGCACAAAGCTCCACCCGAGCACACAACATCACAATCTCCTCCAAACTCCGCAAGAGGTAAAGAAGAAAAAGGGATAAGATGTTACCGGGAGTCTTGAAAGCTCTCCAAAATTAGCGGCGATTTAAGCAACCTATAAGGAAAAGAGGGCAAACACACAAAACAAAACAAATACACGACACAAAGACACAAAAGGAAAACACACAAAAGAAAAATCTTTTTTTTGATTTTTGTGAAAAAATTTCAAATTTTTAAGATTTTTTCGAAAAACTAAGAAAATAAAACTAACTATACTAGAATATCGCTCCCCCACACTTAAATCGAGCCATGTCCTCATGCTCGATCGTAGGGTGCGGAGAGACAAAAGAAAAAGAAAAGAAACTACGAAAATAAAGCTAAAAATCAAAAATAAAGTGAAGAAAAGGGTAGAAGGTGTCCGGCCGGGGTGTAATCAAGTCACCAAGGGCCGAGACAAGAAAAGATATGGATGGGGGAAGAAATAAAAAGAAGGAAATAAAAGGAAATGGGAGGGGAGGGCTAGGTGTAATCAAGTCACCTAGCCCGGATTCCGCCTAAATCCGACTAAATCCTCAAAAAAAAGAAAGTGAAAATCTTGTAAAATTTGGATTTTTCGATTGACTCTCGACGTAATCACATCGTCGGGAGTCGTGAGAAACCACTACCGAGGCCTCGAAGGCCACCATGACATCAAGACACATAAGTGTACAAGGGGAAGGGGATAGACAAGGGGAAAACAAGAAATAAAAGATGGAAAAGTAAGGATAGTTACCGAAACCAATCGGCTAGTAACTCACTCGCTCCATCGTCTCAATGATCATTATAGGCACAAAGCTTGTCTTCATCATTGCTATTCCTCTTCATTCTCGATAATACCGCATGGTTGGGGTAGTCATGGTGCGAGGGGGTGGAAATTGATGTGGATTTCGGTGTAAGGTGAGGTGTACGGGTCATATGATAGGAGTAAGGAGGAGTAGGGAGGCTGGGAGGGGGCATAATGGATGGGTGGAGTCAAGGGGACCATCCCGGTCGGGATGGATGGTTCCGATCGGGTTGATAAACCCTTCCCGATCGGGAAGCTCTCGTCCCGGTCGGGAATGCACTCCAGTGAGTCCGATTTTTGGCACCTTCATCCCGATCGGGATGGCTTCTTCCCGGTCGGGATTCCTCATCCTTTCCAGTCGGGAAGCCCTCTTCCCGGTCGGGATGAGTCTTCTTGGCCTTCTCCAAACCCAAAAGCTTATCATAAACTTCAAAAACCGACTTCCTCGCTCGCAAACCAAACTCCATCGTCAACCATTCCTTTCTAGGAATCGCATTCACTTCACCTATCACAATAAACTCAAACAAAACATCAAATTCTCTCCCTCACAACGCTCATCAATAATCCAATATTACAAGAATATCACAAAACTACCAAAATCAACAGATAAAACACAAATACAAGCACAAGTACTCTAAAGAAGAGGAGAGGGGAATATACAACATGACGGTTCTTTAGGAACTCCGTCAAACCTAGGATGGTGGACTCTTCTTCAACCGTAGCCCTCAAGGGCATGGAGGAGCAAGTCGAACGCGCTACCGACATCGTAGTGAAGGCCCAAGAAGCGCTCGAGCTTAACCGACCTCCACGGCCTCCAAGGACGAGGCAAGAAGTAGGAATCCCAAGACCCGAAATCATCTTCAAAGTTGTCTCCGGGGTCTATCCATCCTACGAGCTTCACCGACCTCTTCCTCCCTAAGCATTGCCTCAAATCACAAGCAAACTTCATCTCCAAGAATCGAGGCACAAAAAGCGGTTTTGGCCTCACTTCCTCGTTGCACACCCCCACACTTGCCTCACGTTGTGGTTCCCCATCTTCATCACTCGGCCCCACATCATCATGGATTAGAGAATCGAAATTTCTACCAGCGGTTTCAATCTCTTCCAAACCATCTCTCGGTGTACTAGCAAGGGGCTCTTGATGCTTGTCCAAATTATCGCACAAGGGCAACTCGAGGCTAACAATTTCACCCAACATCCTCACAAATTCCACCAACCCATCCAACTCACTATCCTCCTCCAATTCCTCACCAATGTTGCCTTCACCAAGGGTCATATCCTCATCCGTCTCTTTTTGGGTAGACGATTGAGGTTCTTCAAAGCAAACTTCTCTATCAAAGGGAATTACATCAGCGGCTTCGTGATTAAGTTGCTCCTCTCTCTCAAGTGGGCACCCTCCATCTAAATGTGATGCTCGGGATAAAGACATTACGGTTTGAACCGCTAATGCATTTAATTGAGCATTCCTCGCCTCGTTTCCCCTTCGAATTTGGGCCATTAATTCCTCTTGTTCTTTTCGCAATTGAATGGCCGTTTCTTGGATGCTCCTTTGCATTTGAAGCATCGATTGATGAAACTCCAAGCTCGGCATTTGGTGGTCATTGGGGTCTTGTAAAGTTCCTTGATAATCTTGATAATGCCCAAGGAGTGGGGCATCATATTGTTGGTAGCAAGGTTGGGGTGATTGGTAGTATTGTGGGTCATGGGGTTCATATTGTGGTTGGGGTGGAGGGTAATATGGTGGGTATTGGGAATATTGGCTTCCATAAGGTGAATCTTGATTGAACATGGTGGGCTCACAATCATAACTCGAGTAATAGTCACCATGATCGTAGGAGTGATAATCGTCCACTTGTTGGTAGCTGTTTTCATAACCTTGAAGTTCATACCCACTAGAGTCTTGATCCCCCCAAGAAGCTTGATAGTAATTAGGAGTCATCATGTCGTAGCTTTGGTTCAAAGAAGAAGAGGGGTAGCTCATATCGGCTCCCGAGTGTGTGGAGTTTAGATCAAACCCCATGCTTGCTCGAAAATCGTAGTCCATACCCGGTTGGAAACCACTCATCCTAGCAACCGTCCGTTAAAGCGGCTCTGAGTTGCAAGAAGAAGATAATCACCACCTCTAAGCACAAACTGTAGACTAAGAACAAACGTGAGAAGCCTAGTGCTTTTTGGGCACTAGACAAGAGAGAAATAAACCGCACACACACAAGAAGCAAAGTAACAAAAAGGAAAAAAAAAACACAAACACAAACACAAAGTCGAGTAACTAGGTAAACAAAGTCCAAACTAGCACCGTCCCCGGCAACGGCGCCAAATTGATGGGAGGGGATTTGACGCGGAATCCCAACCGTCAATAATATAACCGGCTATTCCTACGGTAGATAGGGCAAGTCGGGTCGAATTCACGGGGACGGTAATGTAAAGCTTAGACTAAGGTCGCCTAAATACGAGACTAAGTCAACGAGCTAAACTAAAGAATGATAAGAAGGGGAGAAGGCTAGACTATGACTAAGGAGAACAAACTAGGAAAACGGGCTAGGATTAGGTCGGGGTCAAAGGGGTAACGAAATGGTCAAGGAAGAGCTAGAGGGAAGGAGGTAGTAGAGTGATCTAGGTTTGTCCGGGCTCTTGCAACTTAGACCCGCCTAGAGGTTCCACCTAGAACCCATCTCGGCGACACACATGACAAACGGGGTTCTAGCGCGCTATGGTGGCCTAGGTCGCATCCGGGCTCTCGCTACTTAGACCGACCTAGGGGTCGTCCTCACCGGGCTCTTGCAACTTAGTGAGGGAACCGAACCCACAACAAACTAACACCCACAAAAGAAAGGCAAGAAAAACAAGCATTCTCAACTACTTAGTCATTCAAGCAATTCAACAAACATGTGATGTGCATCAAACAAAAGGAAACCCAAATCTTCCACCAAAATCTCTAACAAACCCTTAATCACCCAATTAACACCCTAATCACCTTAATAACCCTAGCAAGAACACTACTCTAACATAATCAAACTAATATTAACAAGAACAAGATAGATTAACACAAACATCAAAACAAACATAAACAAACTAGCAAGTATGAAGAACAAAACAATAATCTAAAACTAAAGATTGAAACTTGAATAACATAAACAAAGATTAAGAGAAGAGAAAAGGATTATACCACACTAGAGGAGAATAAAGAACAAAACTTGCATTAATGAAGAAAACCCAAAACAAACACCCAAGGTTGTCAATCTTGAGTGGATCTTGAAGAATTCCCTTAATACAAGTACTAATCTATGATTAACTACTAATTATCGACTAATCTACACTAATCTAATCTAATCTAACCTAAAGTAGTCTAGGGTTTTAGTTCTAATCAAGTGCCTCACATAAGATTGTGTCTTAATACAAGAGGGGGGGTATATATAGGCTTTAAGAATGAAAGGAGAAGAAAAGAAAGCAAGGCGTGCAGCAGCAGGCCCGTCCCGGTCGGGACGAGGTCGGTCCCGGTCGGGACGCCACCTTCCCGATCGGGATGGGCTCACAGTAGCCGCGCTTTATGCTCACTTCATCCCGAACGGGATGAGGCCATCCCGAACGGGATGGGTCTTTGTAGGCCTCCCTTAAGAGCTCTTTGGTCCCTCCTTGCCTCTCATGGGTCTCTCATCGATTTTCGGGACTCGGGATCGGGTCTCGGAGGCTCGGGATTGGGTCCCGAGGTCTCGGGGTCGACTCCGAGGAATCAAGTCATCGTTCCTTAACTCCGTTGGCTCCAAAATGTGTATGTATAGAGTCGGAATCGCTCCAACCCTTCCAAATCGGTCTCGGGAACCTGAAACGAACTAAAGGAAGCATAAGAAGCCCATAAACCGCTTCCAAGGAGTGATTCCACAAGGAAAATGGGACCAAAACACAGTAAAATAGACACTACAAACTACACTTATCACCTTACCAGATCTCCTACATTCATCAAGCATCACATCGTCCTTCCAAAATAACATGCATCCATCTGGACAAGCATCAATCTTTTCATGCGGGAGTTGAAGGCCCTTCACAACCTTTTTGGTTGTGTAGAAAGTTCGGGTCATGATATTGTTTTTTGGGATAACTCTCTCAAGCAAGGCAGCAATACCATCGACACAAGCAAAGGGTAGGTTGAACTCACATTTAAGGCTAACTACCATAGATGCGACTTCTAACAAAGTCACATCGCACCCTCCGTATAACGGTTTCTCCGAAGCGTTCAACATGTCAAAAAATGTCTTTGCTCGTGGGTTAGGCTCTTGTGGGTTAGGTGAGTCTTGTGGGTTGGGTGAGTCTCGTGGGTTAGGTGAGTCGTCATTTCTATATGTGTTATCGTTATTGAATAAGTTACACTCCACAACGTCAACTAACATACCTCTCCCCCCCCCCCATTTTGTTGGTTTTCGGGTTCCTCAGACTGAGATGGCTCACCATGACAAATCCAATTATACTAATCAGGTGAAAAACCATTATAGATGACATGTTCCTTAACCACAACGACCTCAAAAAATTTTAGGTTCTTGCATTTAGTACACGGACACCTAACCTCCCCCCTCGATGCATAGTTTAGTGACTTTTTAACGACCTTGACAAATGATTCAACACCCCTCAAAAACTCGATGGTGGGACGTCTCTTCTTATCAAGTCTTCCCTCATACATCCATTTCCGTTCAATTCTCTTCATTTTCTATATTCAAAAAATATATATAACAAATTAAAGTTTAATTTCCCTAACTGAATTTAGGACTTACTAAACAAAAATTTAATCACCATTTAACTTTAACTTAATTTCTCTAACTTAATTTCCATAACTGAGTTTCCTCAATTTAATCACAAATACATCAAAGTAAACCCAAATGTCTTATTAATTTAGAATTGACCTTACGAAAATTAATCACCGAATTTAATCACAAATGTAATCACAATTTAATCCCAATTTACGAAGACCCTAATTTATCAATTTAATCCCAATTTAACCGAACAAAACACAAAAATCCATGGCTTAGGTCAGACAGAAACAGCTTAAACAGGTCAAATAAGGCCAAATTTTCGGATAGAGATATCAAAACTCCGAAAGCACCGCTAACACCTATTTACGACCCCGATCACGATGGAAGTGGTTTCGGGAAAATCCGGCATTATTACGACACTTTTTGGTCCGTCGTAAGTCACACAAAACCGCAAGGAAGGCCATAGAGGTCATTCTAGCTCACAAAAAGCGACAAAAAAGTCTCCCACATCATCACAAACACTACTCGAGCAAGAATATACAAGACAAGTACGTGAATATCCGGGAGGACGGTATCTAACCTAGCATTTCGAACTAATCACACATTACTCAAATCCTGATTAATAAATTTAATCCCAATTCAACCAAATTCATCAAACCCTAATCAAAATTGAGATGATGGGCAAAACTAATCTACCTAATCGAAATTGGGCTAAACTAATCTACCTAATCGAAATACAGACCTAAACAATATTAACTATCAAACTACCAATAAAAACTTATAAAAATCAAAAATAAGAACTAATTATAGTGATTAAGAACTAAGTAAAGTAAGAAAACATAGCCAAAATTAAGAAGAAGAAGGGAAAATGAAAGAGAGGATGGGGAAGGGGCTCGGCGTGTGTGTAGAGAGAGGTTAGAGAGTAAAAAAAATTAGGAATGAAGGGGGAGAGGGGGCTGGGCGTGTATTTGAAGCAAGGCTGGCGAACGGGCGTCCGCTATCGGACGCCATATTCAACCAAATGGGCGTCCGACAGTGGACGCTATATTCCACTAAATGGCGTCTGACAGTGGACGCCATTTAGGGGAATATGGCATCCGCCAGCGGACGCCCGTCAGCCTGAATTTCTTCCTTCCTAGCTTCAGTCGGACGTCAAGTTTGGCGTCTGACGGTAGACGCCCGTTTGTATTTTCAGACGCCATGTAGGCGTCCATATGCCCAGGACGCCCACCAGGTGGACGCCCGGGGCTGATTTTCTTGTAGTGGAAATGGTTGGGCGAAGATGTTGATATGTAGGGTAAAGTTTTGCCCTGTGAAGCTAATTGGAGATGATCGGGCGAAATCAATATTCCGTAGAGCAAAGTTTTTCCCGGTGGGTGAGTTATGCAAATCCGCGGGGTGAAGTTTCGCCAGATGGGAGCCATAGGGTGAAATTCAGTTGATGGGTATTGGGCTGCCACTTATTGGGCTTAGAGGCCTAGGGTTTTGATTCTCTCTTCTCTTCTCTATATATATGTAACCCCTCATTTTGAAGGAGATGCACCACTCTACATCACAACACTACCCTAAGAAAACTCACATTAGTAGATTATTATTAGCTTTTAGTAGATTAGTTTAGGGAGATTTTTTGGAGGTTGACAATCCAAAAATCTCCACTTATTATAGATCTAATTAGTAATTTCTTCCTCAATGAGTGTCCAAGACTCCATCTTTATTATAATCAAATTTTAGTTTTTCTTCCTCTTGCAATTTTTATTGAAGTTCTTTTGGAGATTTTCATGGAATTAGTGACAAATCCATTGTATCTTCATCAAGCTTCTTCTTATTTTATTACAATTTTCTTCCTTATTGTTGATCTTCTTCAATAGTTGGTATTTTTCTCTTCCTCTCCCTAATCTTTAGACTAGATTTATTTTTGTTCTTTCATCATAGTTTCATTTTGATCATCTTTATTTATCGTATTTAGATCGTTTTATGTTTATTTTGTTGATTGCAATTTTATTCATTGTTTGTTGTTAATTTCTCTAGATTTAATTATTATGCTTGTTTTAGTTGATTTCTCCTTAGTTATTGTTTTATTAGTTTCCATTATTCATTGTGAGTAGATTTCTTGTTAGGGGGTTTAGGGAGAAAGATCTTGGGTTATATGAATTAAGGAATTGTATATGTGGTTGGGTTGCATGCTTGTTGATTCATCATGTTTGAGTTTTTTGTGTCTTTGTTGACTTAGAACCGCGGCTAGGTTGATCTTGACTCACTCCTATCAATATGGGGAAACTCGGGATAGGAGTTATCTTGACTTGAGACTTACCCTTTTTCGCTGCGAAAGCGGGATCTAGATAAATTGGGTAATGAAACCGAAAGGTGGCATTCTCCTTTTATCGACTTTGTGACCGACCCATAATTCCGAGACTCATAGAATCCGATTTCTGATCCCGAATCCCCCTAACACCTTTTCCTTATTAGATTATCTTTTCGTTGTTTATCGCTTTTTAGTGTAAACTCAACCAAAAAAACCCCAAAAATAGACTCCAAACTTTTTTGACTTAGACTCTACCGACTTTACCTAGACCGTCCCTGAGGATCGATCTCGACTTACCGCTACTACGTAGTTAGTTTGTCGTGTTTATAAATTTTGTTTGATCGCGTTAGATAGGCGATAATCCGACGCACATCATTCCTACCAAAAATTACACCGCCTTTGCAATCATCTAATAAGCTGATCGAGTTTCATCTTAAATACCCTTGTCAAGATGTCAGACCTATGCTCGGTTTTAACGCCCTTGGACTTCATGAACCTCAATATTTCAGGCCACTTTGGGTTGCAAGTGAAAGTGATGAACAAATCAGGGTAACCACACCACCTACAGATTGCCATTGTGTCCTGGTACGTCTCCTCATGTACCCTTTACCACCAAGGAAAGAAGACGGAACTATGGAACGCTTACCTGATGAACCCGGTTCAGTTACACCGTTTTCAACTGATGCATCGAGTTGTTTGTCATTTTCGGACCTGAGTTTAGGTTGGTTTAGCCTAAAATATAAGAGCCTTTGCGCCTCTAACATGGTGTAACCAACTACAATGAACTACTGGAAGAGATTACCACCGTTTAGAATGGTAGATTGTTCAACATCTGCGGGTCTTTCCATTAGACAAAATGCAAACCACTCACGAAGTGTAAGTTTGTTCCTCCCCATTTCGGGATTTTTGGAGGACAGAATAGACTGCTGGCTATGTGATATACCAAGGTGTGGTCCATCTTCACCGCAAGGAAATAGAATTGGGTATT
Organism: Agrostemma githago; assembly: GCA_958450325.1. Taxonomy (NCBI): domain Eukaryota; kingdom Viridiplantae; phylum Streptophyta; class Magnoliopsida; order Caryophyllales; family Caryophyllaceae; genus Agrostemma; species Agrostemma githago. The sequence continues at coordinate 11,810,431 of OY288258.1, forward strand.
GGAGCGCAAGGTAGGAAGGATGGAGTTCTGATATGCGTTGTAATCTCCCAGATTTCTCCTCGACAAATGTCACGGCTGTCAATCGTATCCTCGATGTCCCCAATAATCAGGGCAGCCACTTCAGAAACGAAAGGCATATTGTAAGCCCTGTCGTCAACGTGTCCGGCGGTAATAAGTCTAAGTCTAATTTCGTCATGATTACGGACGTACGCAAGATGATATTTAGCAATTCTAAATGATTTAACCAAAGGATTGTGTTCGTCAAGCATTTCCTTGAGGGCAGTCTTGAGCATTGCATCCAATTTTTTTTCTTGTACTTACTGCATATTTTCGGGGAGAAATAAGATAGTGTAGACGGGGTCTCGGAAAAAGGCCAGCTAGACGCGGGCTCAGAAATTATGAAAATAGATAATACTATACCTGGTAGGAATGAAAAAGCCATGACTTCAGGTATGTCGAGTCTGAAGTGGATCTTTGTTGCATTGTAAGTCGCCTGCAACCGCCAACCATCAAATTTACGTACTTCAACGCACTGCAAAACGACGACCTTCGACTGATCTGGATTAGGCTGTTTGCTAATAAGTTCAGGCAGATCGACGGAATGAAGGGTCGTAGAAACCCGCATTTTGCCTGCTAGTGTCTATAGCAGTTCCCGACAAAACACCCGATGATGATCGGACGCAAACGTGACTTAATACGGTCGAATACGGACTCAGAATCAATGATATCCGACGTGGGCATTTAGCGGAGTACAAATATCTCAAAACCGACCTCAAATCCAGGCCCAGTGGGCCGTTTCCAATAAAATGATACTAATTTGGGCCAAAACCGAGACCAAAAAATAAAACCATCTTTTTACGACCCAAAAACCCGGTCCGAGTCAGAAATCGACCTTTGCAAACCTTCTAGAAACAGGCGCCCATGCAACAAATTTGAAATTCAAAAAGTCAACCACCTTCCTAAAATGGCTCACCCACCTGACCTACTCGATCGAGTGCCTTGACCTCACTCGATCGAGTGCAGCAACAAAAAACAATCAGACCCTTCTTTTCAGGGCACTAGATCGAGTACACTAGGGCCACTCGATCGTGTAACCCTAGGTCGTGGGGCATCTCCTATAAATACCCCCCCCCCATGCTCTTCACATTTGAGATTTTTCCTAAGCCTTTGCAACCCTAATTACCCTACATTTTCAACCTAAGCAACCCTACTCTACATACTACACACTACTCTTCATCCTAAATAAACACACATTCAAAAAACCGAGCCTTTATCCCTCGAAAAACCGATAAACCATCTCCACACATACACACATCATAACTCTACTTACATCCTCGATACTCCCGCGCTCCCGTCGCTATTACGAGTCCTTTTCCGAGGCCATTTTAAGCATGTAGGTTCAGGGTGTCATACTGTCATCAACCCACTTTCTCCCTTTTCTCTTCCTCTCTATCTCGTTATATATATATATATATATATATATATATATATATATATATATATACACAATATATATATACACACTATACTATATATTATAATTATTATAGCATACTAACACTAACATTTTTATCATTGTCGCATTTTAATTTTCGTTCTTTTTATCGTTATTTATATTTAATACCGCGTATACATATATATAATAGTAAAATTTTCGGATCGAACACGTTTGACTACGACCACCGCTCCAAGTCCGTTAAATCCATTTACAAGTCGCGACGGTGGTGGCACCCTTTCGACGAGCGCCGCCCCAAGCACTTAAGGGCGTAACGCGATCATGGTCGTACGTAGTTGAATGCGTTCGATTCCATTTTCGAGATTAGTACGGAACACGTTGACGCGAAAATCGAACACCACATAATCCGTAAGGATTAGTAATGGTGTCGTGACGCGGAGGGAGACAATTTCGTCACTAATCAAATTTCAATCAATCCTATAACGCTTTTTATAAAATTCCGATGCCGGTCTTATAATTGTATAATGTACGATTATAGGCACCGTAAACCGAGTTGAGTTCAAATTATGTAATATTTTTACGTAACTCGGTCGACCATCGATTTTGAATAAATAAAAACGAAATTGTCACCTTTTTCGAAACGAGCTGTAACTCGTATAGGGGGCACTCGATCGAGTGCCATGGGCTACTCGATCGAGTAGCACCCCAAAAAATGGGCAGAAAGTCTTTCAGAACTCACTCGATCGAGTCTCTGCCATGACTCGGTAGAGTGGACTCCTTTGTCCAAACAAAACGAGTGCTTCTTACATCATCCGAGCCTTGCCATTTTTTTTACGACTTTGGTCGTCACGTGTAAAGACCATCACGTGTTTCCTTTTTTCTAAAACCATGCATCGTTTCATCATCTTTAGTCATTTAATTTAGTTACGTATCATTTATTTTTGTTTATTATTTTTTGCTCGTAATTTTTGTTTTGTCCGGGTTGTATTTCCGCCTGTGTATGTTGTATCTTTTTACGAGTTTTATTTATTTTCGTTGTTTATCATTTTATAAATGAATCTCGCATGCTAAATGATTCGACTCTAGTTTTGATGCATTAAAATGACGTAGTTCACATATAACTCGCATGCTTAGCCGAAAACGTTGTTTGCATAACATTTAGTCATTTTAATAACGCGCGTACACGAACACGAACGGTATCTTAGTAGAGGCGGCTAAAAAGTGGGCGGGGTTGGGTGTCCTTTGTGGGCTTCCCAACACGTACCCTCGCCCCTTACTCAGAACCATGGTTTCCGGATGTCCGGAACCATTGGCGTACGAGAGTCATTCGATGCACGATATCCGATAACTCGATATCGGTATCGTAATGCAAAGGGACGAACTCATAAGCTACAGTACTAAAAGCGGGCCGTGTTTTGTACACGAAACGCCTAAGTGTAGAGTGAGTTCGAACGGGTCCGAATTCCCATAAAATTCGGTGGCGACTCCTAGCTACGATTTAAATTTCGATCCGAGATCAACCTTACCACGAGATTCATTCGCCTCCCCAAACCCGCGCGTGGCCACGTCGGGGTGGACCTATGTCATGTCCACAATTTGGCGACTCCGCTGGGGATACCTGATGTACCACTAGTCATCGGGGTTCCTAGGGTGAGACTCGAAAAGAATTCGTTCGATTAATAGTGTACGCGCATTAGTTTAATGATTCATGCATAACCCATTTTTGCCCGGGCCGGTTGCTTGTGACTGACGTCCCACTATACTGCGGTGCATTCCTAAATGGGTGCGCTAAATACATCTACGGCCGAACTCGTATGAGTTTCGCGGCATGTTCTAAGACCAATTCGGCTTAGGAAGTCCGTCCTGATTTACGAGAAAGCCGTCGTTGTTGGTATAGCCCTGATTTTGACCGACCGAGACTTAGTGTAAAGCATACATAAGCGTCGTTATAATGCTTGTTTGACTATGTGCTACTTGGTTCTGTGTCATTTCTTTTCAAAAAACCGTCATTTCAAATATGCATCTTTTCAAAAATATTCAATTTTCGAAAAATTCGGAATGCCGCCGAAATTTAGGACTAACGATTTGACTCACAATATCTTTTTTTTAGCCGACATGCTACCCATTTCAACTTCTGAATTTTCGATACCATCTCGATTCGAATTTCCAAAATTCAATTTCGGTTTTCAAATCTTCGGGATCCTGTTCTCGATTTTCAAGTTTTCGAAAATTCGATTATTCAAACTTCAAAATTTCAAACATTCAACTTTTCAAAAAATCTTCCTTATTATAGGACCTGCCGTTATCCGTGTGTCGGGTCTTTTCATAATATGTCAAAGGTTTATACCGTCAAAACTCCGTCGATCTTACATCACGGGTTTCCTCCCTTTCCAGAGTCCGCCTTGTCCTAAAGGCATGACCAATCCGTGTAGGGCATACCCTTACAAAGGAAGTCCGTCTAGACACTCGAGTCGAAAGTCTGGGGGAAAATCTCATGTGGACCTTCCTTCGAACGCGACTCGGCCCACAAAGCCGAATCCTAAGAAAGTCATACCACCCGCGAGTCATCCGTCTAGATGTCTTTCTCGAGTCTTTTTCCTTCTCACTTGGTCTTTTTTCGTCGCTCGGGATGTACTTTTTTATTCCAAGATCCGGGTTCGGTTTCTGATTACACGGTGTTCTTACAGACAGGCCACCGTCAACCAGACACAGAAACAAGATGGAAGCAGCTTTGAACAATTTTAAGACCTCAATGGACGCCATGGTTGCCAAACAGACCCAAATCGAGACACAACTGGCAACTATGAGAGATAAGCAGGCAGCTATCGTTGCTCGTGTGACTGCGGTGGAGCAAGGGACTCCTAATGCCGAGGCCACTGGGCCTCTAGCTGAACTAGTTAGCGTGGTGCGCCGACTAGAGGAGCAAGTTCACTTAGTTGGGAGTAACAACATCCATCGGAGAAATAGCCGTGAGTACGCCCCGGTGTACGACAAGCTACCCGCGAACCTGAATCTCACGGGCTTACCAATGTTTGAGGGAACCGAAGACCCGTTACTACATGGACGGACCTTCAAGGAATTCATGGCTATCAAGGGGGTAGATTCTACGATGTTCAAGAATCTTTTTGCTGCATCCCTCGAGAAGCACCCACGGGCCTGGTACTATAGGCTAGACCCGAAAAAATACCCTACTTGGGATGATGTGGCTACGGAATTTGCTCGGAACTATGCTGACAACACCGAGATCCAAACCACGATGCGCTCTTTGGAGGTTATGGCCCAGGAGCCCAAAGAAGGTTTTACCAAATACCTTCAACGCTGGAGGGCCGAAAGCGTGAAACTGGTCGATAAGCCTAGTGAGAAAACTTTAGTGGAGGCTTTTGTCAAGAATCTCCTCCCCTCCTACTGGGTTCATCTCCGGTACGTCGTCATACCCAATTTCACCACCCGTACTGAAATGGGTATGAGGATTGAAGACGATCTGAGGCTAGAGGGCCTTACTAAGGCCTCTAGCAAAGGATAGCAAGGGGCTTCCTCTTCCACTACTAAGCCCTAAGCTGCAACCCGCAGCATTTTTGACGCGGTCAATCTACTAGATGCCCCGTCTAAGAAGAACACCCTACTTCGGTTATTCACTGATATAGGTACCACCTATACTTATGCCTTACAAAGGCTATCCTCTAAGGGCCTAATCCAACCGATAGGCTCAACTCCCGAAGTTTCGGTCGAGCGACGTTCCAAGAACTACAATACCCAAGCTTATTGCCAATACCATCGAGGCAACGGGCACGATACTGAAAAGTGTTGGAAGCTAAAGCACTTGATCCAGGACTTGATTGACAGCGGTAAAATCCCGTTGCCTGGGGATAAGCCAAGTAACAAGGAGAACCCTTTCAGCTCCCATGCCATCCTTACCGGGGCGGTGATTGATTGCTCTCATCTTATCTCTCCATTTATCCCGCAAGTTAACGGGATCTGGTTCGATGACGAGGACGGTGTCTACCTCGTTAAAGGGAAAGCTGTCCCCATTACCTCTGAGGAGATTCGAAAGACTAAAGCTGTTCCGACAACCGTCACTGAGTCACTCCGGACAGAAGTCGCCCCTGAGGAGCCGACCACTGAAACGTCTCTCGTGAAGCAACTAAAGAAGACCCGAGTTGACCTCACTATATGGCAACTCCTAGTTAGCTCACAAGAACATCAAGAAGCACTCACTAAGGCTCTCGATCAAATTAAGATCGACTCTCTGGTTACCCCTGCTGAAATGGTAGCCACGGTCCTGCCCCACTTGAAGGTCAAAACCAAGGAAAGAGGCCCATTGATCACTTTCTCGGAAGCCGACTTACTGTCGTTCAGGGCCTCTCATAATCTGGCCCTCTACATTACGGTGATCTGCCGAGGGAAATATCTCCCGATGACCTTAAGCGATGATGGGTCTGCAGTGAATGTCCTTCCTTTGAGGACCGCCAAAGCCCTCGGCATTACCGATGGCTCAGACCATCCAACCTTTTGATGGGAGCCCAAAGTCGGTAGCTGGGGCCATAAAACTGACCGTTATAACGGGCCCAATAGAAAAGGAGCTGGAATTCCAGGTGATCGATGTCACCTCATCCTTCAACTTGCTCCTAGGGAGGCCATGGATCTACGCGGTAAAAGCAGTATCCTCCACCCTCCACCGAAAGATCAAGTTGCCTTTGCACGACAATGTTATTACCTTAGAAGCAACCCCAATGATGGTGGCTAGCTGTAACGCCACGGGCTGCATAGACCTCTGGGGGTTCGATTTCGTGGGAATGATCGAGGAGGAGTACCTTTTCAGGCCCTACTTCACAACTAGCATCGACACGATGCTACAAAACCTAGGGTACTTTCCGGGGGCTACCTCCCGACCCAATCTTCCAGCTGGGAAGATTATCGAGGTCCTTAAGGACGAAGACTCTCACTTCGGCCTTGGTTATGCCACCACTCCGGGCAACGTTGTCCGAGAAGGTATTGAAAAGACCTGCAACATCATTAAAGGTATCCATTTGAGCCCTTACAGCCCACGATTGACTGACTACTTTGTCGGGCCGGTATTTGGGGCTATTCAAGTTGGTCTGTACCAACCCAATGCTGTGCACCCCGGGACCCCATTGGCCCGGGACTGCAACTATATTCCGGATGATGTGTTCGCCCTCATCCAGTCTAATGGAGATAACAATGCTGAGCCCGCGCTGGGGCTACTCTTCGGGGAAGACACCATAACCCTGACTCTAAAGGAAGACCTGGTCAACCTGATTCTTTGCAACAACAGGTTTGACCCGACCAAGCTGATCTCGGATGTTGGCTCCGAGATGGGGAACAGGGCCTGGAGAAAGACTGTCCAGTGGACTGACAGTCAAGGAAGGATCTACAAGCTGGTCACTAGAGAAGGAGACATGCCTGAGTCTGAGTCCGAGTCTGAGTCCGAGTCCGAGTCGGAGTCTGAAGTCGAGTCTATGGAATCTGGTGCTAGAGTCACTCCTGTAACCCCTCTCTCTTTAGTTACTCCTGCTGCTGGTGCTTCGGGGTCTGTCCCGATTGCCTTACCTATCCCGCCACTGATCAATGATCAGATGGTTGCTCTTTTCGAGCTGTTTTCAAAGTTTTCAATCAATAATAACAACCGTTCTGCTTACGACTTGTCTCTTTTTAATTCTGGTTTCAAAAATATTTTATGCAATGACATTGACAAAACCGACGAACAGGTACCCTTACCTCCACATCTGATCGAGCAGCTAGAGCAAAGGGAATCCCGGAATCAAGTAATCAAGGAGACCGAGTCCATTAATGTGGGGACAACCTTAGAACCTCAGATGCTTAAGATAGGGTGATGCGCGCTGTCGTCGACACGCATGCAAACAATATTTTTAACACCGACTAACCTACCTAGTGTAGTAGTGGTAGGTCGGGATCGATCCACAGGGAGACGGTTAAGCGATATTGGTCAAGTCTAGAGTTTAATCGCGAATGGGATTGAGATGGGGGTTTTGGGTCGAGAGAGGTCGAGCTAATGCTAATGAGCTACGCTAACTAAGGCTAGGGACAATAATGGGAAAAGTGTTGGGGAGAGTCGGGATTCGGAAATGGGGTCTAAGAGTCTCGGGATCGAGTTTTTGCTACAACGTTAAAAAGGGAGAATGCCACCTTTCGGTTTCTTCACCCAACCTACCTAAACCCGCTTTCGCGATGAAAGGGTAAGTCTCAAATTAAGGTTATTTCTACCCCGAGTTTCCCCATATTGATAGAAACGAGCCAAGGTCAATCTAGCTGCAGTCTAGGTCAACGAAGACACAAAAACCCTTAAACTTGATAATTAACAAGTAAACAACCCACCAACATCCCTTGAATCAAATAATCCAAATCTTCATCCCTAAATCCCCAACAAGAAAATCTACTCACTAGTCATGATGATTAACAACAAAACACTAACAAAAGAGAGATTGTCTAAAGCATGCGTAATAACCACACTAACAAATTATACTAAAGAGAGAAATTAACTAACACACAATCTAAAGAAAAACTAACAAAGGAGAGAAAATCATAAACTAATGGAGAAAAGGGAGAGGAAAGAATTTACCAACTATGGAGAAATCTAAGGAGAAAGAAGAAGATGAACATGAAAGATTGAATCTTGGGAGAAATATACAAGAATTTGTCACTAATCCATGCATAAATCTTCAATCTTCAAAGAAATATGAATCTTCAAGAAATAATACAAGAGTCTTGTCACATAAACCCTTGCAAAACCCTTGAATCTTCAACATAAAAACACAATCTTCAACAAAGATGGATGCTTGATTACTAATTATAGAGTAGAATTATACTAATACTAAGTAGATTTACTAAGTGTTTGAAGAGATTCTGCTAGAGAGCTTTCTACTACTACTACTACTACTACTACTAAGAATCCTCTAAACTACTCTAGAAATCCTCTAAACTACTCTTACTCCTAAAGGCTCACTCAAGGCACAAGGAGGCACAAAACCCTAGGAGGAGTATTTATACTAGTCTTAATGGGTTGCACAAACTTCAAGGCCCAAATCCAATTCCTCTTCATTTAAGCTAGACCTTCACCCTTTGCATCTTCATAGGGCGAAATTTCGCCCCACGGCTCGACATAATAATCCCACCGGGTGAAATTTTACCCGGTGAGATTTTCTTCAATTTTTTCGTTTTCGGCCCGGTTTCTCCATCTGGCGAAATTTCGCCCGGTCGTAAGTGCCGTGAAAATATTCGGGAGTGGAAAAATGTCGTCGGGCGAAACTTCGCCCGGTGGTGACTCACCGGGCAAAACTTTACCCGGTGGTCTTCCACCTCTTTTCCGGTCTCTTTCTTTGTTGATAAATTGGATTACTCGAACTTTCAGTTGTGTGCTTTGCTTTTCGGACTGTGTCTCTCTCTTTTATGCTCGTAGAAGCTTGGACACGCTTTCGGTCGAAAATCCTATCAAAATAGACAGAAAACTACCAAAAACACGTAAAATGCAAAAGACAGACACTAATGCGAGAATTACGCAAAATACGGCGATAATCGCACTCAAGTCTCGCAAAAGGGAGGAAAAACGGGTCTAAATGGGAGGGAAAACGGTCCAAATTTGGCACACAACATAGGGTTATCCTTAGATCACGAAGAGAGACAACAATTCACGAACCTCCTCCAAGAATTCAAAGATGTCTTCGCATGGTCCTACAAGGACATGCCGGGGATAGACCGGGAAATAGCCAAGCACCACATACCGATTAAAGATGGGTGCAAACCGGTTAAGCAAAAGCTCCGCCGAATGAGGCCCGAATGGTCTCTCAAGGTAAAAGAAGAAGTCGATAAACAGTTCAAAGTCGGCTTCATACAAGTGCCCGAATATCCGGACTGGGTCGCAAACATCGTACCGATTCCTAAAAAGGACAGTAAGGTGCGGGTATGCGTGGATTTTTGGGATCTTAACAAGGCGAGCCCGAAAGATGATTTTCCGTTACCACACATCGACATATTGGTGGATAACACGGCCGATCATGCCCTTCTATCATTTATGGATGGGTATGTCGGGTAAAATCAGATCAAGATGGCGGAAGAAGATATGAGTAAGACTACCTTCACTACACCTTGGGGTACTTAGTGCTATACCGTCATGTATGTCATTCGGTATTGTTAATGTCGGGGCCAGGTACCAACGGACCGCTACAACTTTATTGCACGACATGATGCATAAAGAAGTAGAAATTTATGTAGACGACATGATCGTCAAATCCAAAGACCGGGACGGTCACATCACCGCCCTAAGAAAATTCTTCACCCGATTGCGCAAATACAACATGAGGCTAAATCCTCAAAAGTGCAGTTTCTGGGTAACATCAGGCAAATTACTGGGTCATATCGTTAGCCAACGCGGTATCGAGGTCAACCCAGCTAAAATCAAAGTCATTACCGAGATGCAACCTCCTAAAACCGAACAAGAAATAAGGGGATTTCTCGGGAAAGTCAAGTATATCAGCCGGTTCATTTTCAAACTAACCATGGTGTGTGAACCAATGTTCAAGAAACTAAAAATAGGGGAACGGATACTGTGGGATGATAAGTGTCAAGCTGCTTTCGACAAGATCAAGAAAATTCTGTCTCCTCCGCCAGTCTTAATGCCACCTCAACCCGGTTTGCCTCTGTCGTTATACCTAACAACGACAGAGACAGCCATGGGGGCTATGCTGGCTCAGACGGTTGACTCTGAAGAACGAGCTATTTATTACATCAGCAAAAAGTTTTAAGAGTATGAATGCAAATATACCATGCTCGAAAAGACGTGCTTGGCTCTAGTTTGGGCCACTAAAAAGCTCCGACATTATATGCTCAGCTACGAAGTCCATGTGTTATCCAAAATGGATACAATCAAGTACCTCTTCGAAAAGCCAATTCTCAATGGCTGAATTTCTAGATGGGCTCTAATGTTGGCAGAATTCGACCTAAAGTTTGTGTCGTTAAAGGCTATTAAGGGCCGAGTAGTAGCTGAATTTCTCGTTGATAGTCCGATAGCCGAAGAAGGACACACCGATACATGGTCCTTCCCAGATAAAGATATTTTCCATACCGATACTGAAACATGGGATTTATACTTCGATGGAGCATCCAATTTCCGAGGGTTCGGATTCGCCAAAGGGGGAGCATACTCCCGTATCCATCAAACTGGACATTGATGTTACTAATAATACAGCCGAGTACGAAGCATGTATCCACGGGATACAAGCCGCCGCCGACCTAGGGTCATAAATCTCCGGGTACACGGTGACTCATCCTTGGTCATTAATCAAGCACTTCAAAAATGGAAAACTCGGAACGCTAATCTCGTGGCCTACCAGGCACGAGTAAGGGATCTCGAGAAACAATTCCAAAAGGTGGAGTACATATACTTGCCTCGGGAAGAAAATCAGTTTTTAGATGCACTCTCAAAATTGGCATCTTTGCTGAATATTCCCGACCACGTGACCAGTATGCCAATTTGTGTCGAAAGACGGTCCGAGTCGGCATACATTCACGACATTGAAGATATTGAGATAACTGATCCTGAGCCATGGTATCAAGCTGTACTAACATACCTGACGACCGGGAAATATTCTCCCGGGACCGAAGGTCGGGCCAAGAAAGCCTTACGAAGGCTAGCCACTCAATTCATCCATACTGATGACGGGCAACTGTACAAAAAGACGGCACATGGGGCTCTTCTCCTTTGTGTTGATAAAATTAAAGCTGAAAAGGTTATGGCCAAAATGCATGATGGTGAATGCGGTCCGCATATGAATGCCCAGATGTTAGTCTGAAAAATCATGAGGCTTGGATACTACTGAAATAATATGGAAACCGACTGTCAGTTATATGTCAAACATTGTCATAACTGTCAAATCTTCGCCAATGTGCAACATATGCCGTCATCCTTGCTATATACCATGACGTCGCCTTGGCCATTCTCGACATGGGGTATCGACATAATCGGGAAAATAAATCCCTCTGGTACCGGCGGGCACTGCTTCATTTTAGTAGCTATCAACTATTTCCCCAAATGGGTCGAAGCTGAATCATACCGCATTCTCAATGCTAAGCATGTTGCCAAGTTTATCCAAAACAAGATAATATGTCGGTACGGGATCCCGCACGAGTTCATCAACGATCACGGAACTCATTTTCAAGCCGAAACGGCAGCCCTGCTGACCAAGTATAAAACTCAAAGGCATACATCTTCGCCCTACCGACCCCAAACAAATGGGGCAGTAGAGGGGGCCAATAAAACAATTGTCACCATACTCAAAAAGATGGCTGATAATTACCAAGACTGGCCTGACAAAATACCTTTTGCTCTATGGGGATACCGGACGTCAATCCGCACCGCAACCGGTGCAACGCAGTATTACCTAACATACGGGATGGAGGTCGTCTACCCATTCGAGTTGGAGGTACCGTCCCTTAGAATCCTGTTTGAAAGTCAAGTACCTGAAGCTGATTGGGTCCGAGCACGGTATGACTCATTAGTTCTACTGGACGAACGACGATCTCGTGCCCTCAACAATATGCAAACTTACCAGAAAAGGATCCAGCGGGCCTTCAACAAAAGAGTAAGGCCTAGGAACATTAAGGAAGGAGATCTGGTTCTTAAGTCTGTCCGAGCTTTATTACCAGTTGCCCGAGGGGAAAGTTCAAACCTAATTGGGTCGGGCCATATTTGGTAAGGAAGATCCTATCAGGAGGAGCAGTGATGCTAACGGATCTGGACGGGAATGAGTTTGTCAACCTGACTAACCTGGACCAGCTGAAGCGTTACTACCCTTAGCCTCTTCTCAATGTCATTAGCAAAATTTATCAAAATCATTTTTTTTTACAAAAGCAAGTCAATAAGCTAGAATTATTTATTCTACTGTTATAAACACCTCGAACTAATAATCTGGGTGTATTTCGAGATTGCAAATTTTACAAAGGTCTGAACTACGTTTGGTTTGATTCTGCTAATTGTGGATACGTAGGCAGCCCCTCAAAAGGGCACAACCAGTGCAATCGAGAAAAGACATAAACAGTTTAATAATAAGCTTCCTTTATTAATTACTAAAAACCCGATAAACTCGGGAAATTACAAATGCAAAAAAAAATTAAAAATTCAAAAAAAGCACACGACACACTAAATAAATAGTAATAATATTCAAATAAAAAAAACTAAGGACTCGGTATTTAGAGCATCTTGCCCTTCCCCTTGTCCTTGGCCTCTTTAGCCATCCACTGGCGACGACGCGGAGGCGAGCGCTCCCGAATCACCACGGGAACCTCCTTGGCCCGGACTCGTTTCTTCGAACTCGAGTCCTCGATCACCTCAATTGACCCAAGCCAGACCCTCGCAGGCTCATGCAGCCTGTCACGCGGGCCTAGACGGTCTCTGGCCGCCAGTCTTGGCCTGAGCCGTCTCTCCAAGTCAGTCTGGGGGCTTAGCCGCCCCCGCACGCCACTAACACCGGCATCCTTAGCTCGAGTCTTAGTTTGTGACTTAAGACCCGACTCCAATCGGACTAAAGTAGCAGGAGTCTCTCCTTCGTCAAAGAAACCCATGTTGTCCTTCGCCGTCTCCCGGCGAACCAATTCGAAGGCCTCATCGACCTTCAAAGCTTTGCGAGCCTCCTCTGACTCCTCGGAAGTCCATTTCCAATATGATTGTGAAACCCAAGCGGATTGGCAGGGGTGGGGTATGGTCCACATGGGGCGGGTGAACCACCGCTGTAACCATGTGTCATACATAGCGTCCGTCAATTGGAGCGAAACGCTAATGATTGCTTTAGTCTCAAGAATTCGCTGAGACGAACCGAAATGCCTTACAATGCGGTCCGGGTAAATATGAACAATCTAGTCAAGTGACAGGACCACCAGGTAGCGGGCTTGGTCTCTCTTGGCCAATCCCGTCAGTTTCGAGAGAAACCACCAGGCGACGGTCCACCTAATCAAGGGACCACCATGAAATACCAGCCTCGTCCCAATAAGCTCAGTTTATCTGATGACTCGAGCTTATCCGCCGCCTCCTCGAGCTAATTTGGCTGCTGTGGTAATTGGGTATACTCGGAGGAGACTCTATGACTGATAGGCGTTCAGATAGCCAAATCTGAAAACGAAATACACAAATTTCATGAGCAAAGGCGTGGTTCGCTAGAGGCCACTCGATCAAGTACTGCAGCTGACTCGATCGAGTAACCCCTTTGAAAACAGGCAGACGCTCTTTAAAGAGGTCACTCGATCGAGTGACGGGTCCACTCGATCGAGTGACTCACGTACATCAGAATTTCCGCGTTAAAAAAAAGGAACAAGAGATGTATACCTGCAGAAGATGAACGCTCCTCGTCAGTTGACGGTCCGGGTCTAGTCTCCTGGCATCGAGACCCATAATAATTTCCCCCGTTGCTAGCCAAGTTGGGCTATGATCAGTCTCCATCTGGTCAACCATACCAATCAGCCTAATCTGACCCAAGCACCAGTCAGCCTCCATCTTTCCTTCAAAGACGTATCGGTGCAGCATGCAAAAGGCGAAAGCCCTACGCTTATGGGTAGCAGTAGCCCTCACATCCTGAGTGTTCATGAATTTGTCAGCCAGGTCAAAAAGGGAAACAGAATTTCCCTGCACCATTCGATCTGTCTCAGCATGAGACAAACCTAAGAAATCTCTCAACCTCCTCCTTGGATCAAGATAAAACGGAGGAATGGCGGGACGAGCGTTAAGGCACCAGCCGCCCACAGCTGCAATCTCCTCGGGAAGAGGACATGTTTCTCCTCGTGGAAACGCAAAAACGTGATGGGTAGTATCCCAAAACGTTAGACAGGAATCCAAAAAGTGTGAGTCGATCCTGAGACGTTGAAATGGGAACAAAGCAGTGATTCCCATCTGGGTCAGTTGAACCTTTTCTTCGTCCCGAAAGTATTGGGACCAAGCCAGAAGCATCGCAGTCAATTGCTCGATACCATAGCAGATATTAGAGTCTTCTTAAAAGTCTAAAAGATTTTGATAGGAAAAGGAAAGAATTTGATTTGGGATGCAGAAAGTTGAAGCAGGAATCCTATATTTATAATATGAAACCTTAACTGTATCCCTAACTGTCATGCCTCCTCAGCAGACATGGGCCCTGCACGCGCAGACCCGATCTTAGGCTTCAAATTAGAACCCGATATAGGAATCAAGTCGTCCCGAGCATTCCTAAGGATTTCTAAAAATTCCAAAAAAATTCAATTTTTCGAAAAATCAATATTTTATCCCCCCGGCGTGAGTCGGTGTTTCACCTATGTGTTAGATGCGAGTTGTTATGTGTCAGCATACAGGTACACCCAAGACTTCAGAAGCAAGTCTTCACGCAGCTCATTTACTCCCCACAGAGCTATCATCATCAAGGCAGGTATGACCCTCCGCTTGTGGCTGTCGAGACCTTCACGCGAGTCTAATGGACTATAAACGACCCGACCGGAAGGCTTCCAGGTCGTAATCTGCGATTGGCCTGGTAGCTACTCTGACTTTCGCCTTGTCCAAGCCTCGGTCAGAGTGGGGGCTCTATAGACACCCGCATTTTGCCTGCTAGTGTCTATAGCAGTTCCCGACAAAACACCCGATGATGATCGGACGCAAACGTGACTTAATACGGTCGAATACGGACTCGGAATCAATGATATCTGACGTGGGCATTTAGCGGAGTACAAATCTCTCAAAACCGACCTCAAATCCAGGCCCAGTGGGCCATTTCCAATAAAATGATACTAATTTTGGCTAAAACCGAGACCAAAAAATAAAACCATCTTTTTACAACCCGGTCCGAGTCAGAAATCGACCTTTGCAAACCTTCTAGAAACAGGCGCCCATGCAACAAATTTGAAATTCAAAAAGTCAACCACCTTCCTAAAATGGCTCACCCACCTGACCTACTCGATCGAGTGCAGCAACAAAAAACGATCAGACCCTTCTTTTCAGGGCACTCGATCGAGTACACTAGGGCCACTCGATCATGTGACCCTAGGTCGTGGGGCATCTCCTATAAATACCCCCCCCCCCCCCCCCCCCATGCTCTTCACATTTGAGATTTTTCCTAAGCCTTTGCAACCCTAATTACCCTACATTTTTAACCTAAGCAACCCTACTCTACATACTACACACTACTCTTCATCCTAAACAAACACACATTCAAAAAACCGAGCCTTTATCCCTCGAAAAACCGATAAGCCATCTCCACACATACACACACCATAACTCTACTTACATCCTCGATACTCCTGCGCTCCCGTCGCTATTACGAGTCCTTTTCCAAGGCCATTTTTAAGCATGTAGGTTGAGGGTGTCATACTGTCATCAACCCACTTTCTCCCTTTTCTCTTCCTCTCTATCTCGTTATATATATATATACTATACTATATATTATAATTATTATAGCATACTAACACTAACATTTTTATCATTGTCGCATTTTAATTTTCGTTCTTTTTATCGTTATTTATATTTAATACCGCGTATACATACATATAATAGTAAAATTTTCGGATCGAACATGTTTGACTACGACCACCGCTCCAAGTCCGTTTAATCCCTTTACAAGTCGCGACGGTGGTGGCATCCTTTCGAGGAGCGTCGCCCCAAGCACTCAAGGGCGTAATGCGATCATGGTCGTACGTAGTTGAACGCGTTCGATTCCATTTTCGAGATTAGTACGGAACCCGTTGACGCGAAAATCGAACACCACATAAGCCGTAAGGATTAGTAATGGTGTCGTGACGCGGAGGGAGACAATTTCGTCACTAATCAAATTTCAATCAATCCTATAACGCTTTTTATAAAATTCCGATGCCGGTCTTATAATTGTATAATGTACGATTATACGCGAGAAAGTCTTTCAGAAGCTTCGATCGAGTCTCTGCCATGACTCGATCGAGTGGACTTCTTTGTCCAAACAAAACAAGTGCTTCTTACATCATCCGAGCCTCGTCATTTTTTTTACAACTTTGGTCGTCACGTGTAAAGGCCATCACATGTTTCCTTTTTTCTAAAATCATGGATCGTTTCATCATCTTTAGTCATTTAAATTAGTTACGTATCATTTATTTTTTGTTTATTATTTTTTGCTCGTTATTTTTGTTTTGTCCGGGTTGTATTTCTGCCTGTGTATGTTCTATCTTTTTACGAGTTTTATTTATTTTCGATGTTTATCGTTTTATAAATGAATCTCGTATGCTAAATGATTCGACTCTAGTTTTGATGCATATAAATGACGTAGTTCACATATAACTCGCATGCTTAGCCGAAAACGTTGTTTGCATAACATTTAGTTATTTTACTAACACGCGTACACGAACACGAACGGTATCTTAGTAGAGGCCGGTAAAGAGCGGGCGGGGTTGGGTGTCCTTTGTGGGCTTCCCAACACGTACCCTCGTCCCTTACTCAGAACCATGGTTTCCGGATATCCGAAACCATTGGCGTACGAGAGTCATTCGATGCACGATATCCGATAACTCGGCGTCGTTATCGTAATGCAAAGGGACGAACTCATAAGCTCTAGCACTAAAAGCGGGTCGTGTTTTGTACACGAAATGCCTAAGTGTAGAGTGAGTTCGAACGGATCCGAATTCCCATAAAATTCGGTGGCGACTCCTAACTACGATTTAAATTTCGATCTGAGATCAATCTTACTACGAGATTCATTCGCCTCCCCAAACCCGCGCGTGGCCGCGTCGGGGTGAACCTATGTCATGTCCACAAGGGTCCATAACGTGCAAGGGATTTGGCGGCAGCTGTAATTGGAAGTGGAAGTAATTAGTACTTTCTAGGGATGATTAATTTAGAAACAAAAAAAGAGAAGAATAAGTATTGAAGTGGTAGGGAACATGACGAACTCAATGTCTTCGAGTTTGATGGTGCGACATTTAAAACCGTTCTTAGTCTCAATGATGGGTCCAATCTCAAATAATTTGCCTACCAAATCTGCATTATGTAGTGGAAGGAGAAGAAGACAGTATGTCAGGCTACACGTTTCAGATTATGAGCATCAAAATCTGAAGGAGAGTTAGAGAAAATACATATATAATGCGTCGTCGCAACTCGACCATTTATGATGTCCTCGAATTTTGCAAAACGGAAGCCATACTGAGGTATAGAATGATCACCGGTGAATGGAATGGCCTTGCTGGAATATTCAAAGTGCAGGCGGAAAGGTTCCAGAGTAGCCTTGTCGTAACCAATGTTGTTAATGACACTTACATTTTTTATTGTGTACACAACTCCAACTTCTAAGGACTTTGTAAATTTCGACAACACTTGCTTACGAACCGTACCTTGTATTATTTGATTCTACCCAAAAAAAGAAAATGAATAAGAAATCAGGGGGCGTGAATTGGGCGGAAAAGGGAAAGTAGCAGCAAGACAAAAATCATGAAACAAAACATTGAGAATGAACAATTAAATCAAATTGTGCTTATGATAAAACCACATAACGAACTTATATAACTATGAGAAACATCCGAAGAGCCAAAAATAATGAACAATACTATTTCATCAATCAGCAACACCCACGTTTCAGATTATGAGCATCAAAATCTGAAGGAGAGTTAGAGAAAATACATATATAATGCGTCGTCGCAACTCGACCATTTATGATGTCCTCGAATTTCGCAAAACGGAAGCCATACTGAGGTATAGAATGATCACCGGTGAAAGGAATGGCCTTGCTGGAATATTCAAAGTGCAGGCGGAAAGGTCCCAGAGTAGCCTTGTCGTAACCAATGTTGTTAATGACACTTACATTTTTTATTGTGTATACAACTCCAACTTCTAAGGACTTTGTAAATTTCGACAACACTTGCTTACGAACCGTACCTTGTATTATTTGGTTCTACCCAAAAAAAGAAAATGAATAAGAAATCAGGGGGCGTGAATTGGGCGGAAAAGGGAAAGTAGCAGCAAGACAAAAATCATGAAACAAAACATTGAGAATGAACAATTAAATCAAATTGTGCTTATGATAAAACAACATAACGAACTTATATAACTATGAGAAACATCCGAAGAGCCAAAAATAATGAACAATACTATTTCATCAATCAGCAACACCTTAATTGAGTCAGTTTTGTTATTGTCCTTGAAAGGGGGACGTGTCCACCTATGAATGACCCTCATGTTCATGTTTTCGAGCCTCTCGCCTTCCTTCAACTCAGAAATGGTGACGAATTTTGCCGAAGACATGATTGCCTGAATCTTAAGAAACCGAAGAGGAAGTTGATGAATGAAACGATCTGAGCAGAACGAAATATGAATGAGAATATGGTAAGGGGGAATTATGAGTAGGTGATGAGGATTGACAATCTTGATACTGATTTGAGGGGGATCGAAGAGTCACTCAGCCATTTCTCAAGAAGTGGATTGCCGAGGTGTGGGTTGGGAGGAGTAAATAAGAGTTTCAAGAATTGGGGAGTAAATAAGTAATCTCTTCCTGGGAATTGGATATTGTTGGTGGGGATGAGGACTATGTTACAAAGTAGGAAAATTGTGGGGACTAATAACCAATTATTAGAAGTTTGGTATATTGTTTGGCTGGGTTGCTGAGAGTTCTTGGAGGATAGCAAATTTGTGCTAAGGGACTGCCACGTAGGAATTAGTGGTTCCTCTTTTATATACTCCCTCCTATCCAATCCATTGTACCCAATTTCCTTTTATGGACAATCCAATCCAATGTACTCATTTCTTTTTTGGTTAAAAAGTTGACAATTGTATCCTTATAAATAACCTATATTTACAATGATGTCATTGATATTTGAAGTCTGACTTTTCAACTTTCTACCTATTTCCTTTAATTGCTTACATCAATTCCATCATTTCTCACCTAACTCACCATTATACGAGACTAATTAACCCCACTATTTATCGCCTAACCACTCCTTTTCTTTTTATTAAAACCCAACCTTCTCTCCTTTTTACATCACCGCACCAGCTACATACTCAATTAAAACTGTAATCTTTATCTTGCTCGATCACTTATCACAATTTGTCCTTTTTTAATCATCCTTTTTACCATCCTCATTTTCTAACAACATTTGTAATCAATTTACCACTTTCGAAAGTCGTAATGAAAAATAAATGGATGAACCTCAATCTGGGTTCAATAAAAACGGATGAGCTTCAATCCGGGTTCAATAAAAATGGATGAACTTCGATCTGGGTTAGAAATTTCATTTCTGATGTTTTATGATATGGTATGATTGGTTTTTCCTCATGTTTATGTTGTTTTGATGATACTCCGTATTTTTTTATTGAGTTTTCCTCATTATTTCAAAATTTTTAGAGTTGTAATGCATCCCATCTATTTACTCTGTATTTTCATCTTATTTGTGAGAGCTATACAGAGTATTTCTATTTTTTGTGAGATCTGACTTTAACTTTCATTCTTACAGTATGTTCACATTTTTTTGCTCCAGGTATGATCATGTGTCACTATTGGTGATATGTCTATTATTGTTGCTGCCAATAACGATAATGGTTAAATAATGATCTTTTCAACCTCCAAACATACGGAGTAATTAGAATTACACATTGCATTCATTACATATTTAGGACATAAGCATAACAAAAACAAGTGACTTTGTTTACCTCGTAAATTAAACATTTGAGTGCAATGTTTTCAAAAGTTTGACACATTTCCCTTCCCAAAATGTGCTTCCCAATTCCTTTCATGTTGTTTTGTCACTCCAAGCTCTCTAATCCCATGTCATTCATGAGAGTTGTCACTTGTGTTCCATATCCATTTTCCAATAAGTAAGTCAAACTCCCTCTTATTAAGCACCCATCGATTTGTAAATCTCTTGGAAGTATGCCTTGTCTTTGTAACACACCCTTTCTCATATGTGGGATCTTAAAATTGTTATGCCCTTTGCTCTTCATGATTTCAATCATAACTGCTTGTAAAGTGAGGAAGTTGTCATTGAGCTTTGATGGAATATGCTCAAGAAATGCCTCCTCCACCGCTTTCACTAACTCCTCAGTGACTGAAGTGATCTAAAAAACCCTAGATCGTTAATGTTAAGGTCGGGACTATTTGGTGGTTGAAATACCAAATGAATGTTAAATCCATCTGAATGTGCAGCAGCTCGAAAGTCCAAATCGTTGTCTTGTATATGCGGCTTAGCATTGCATGTCTTGTTGAATGTAACTGTCCGTGCTTGCATTACTTGGCCATTTTTCTTTTATGGCTGGAATTATTTTGTTGATAATGCATGATTTGATGACCTCTCTTGTGATAGACTCAACTGCTTTTGTGACCAGAACACCAGCAGCTCTATTTTTATTGCATCTCTTTGTTGGTTCCTTTACAGTGAAAGGAAAAATCCTAATTTTTCCATCAAAAATAACAACCTCACCATTATCATCAATAATAGGCCTACTAACAGCACACATAGACATCACTTTGGTTATGTACCTTTTTGACTGACAAGAACGGTAAGGATAGTCTTCTTCCGGTAGAAGGTAGTACTTCCCTGATGTTTTAGTAAGGTAGAACCACTTTTCGTCAATATGAACATGATTAGTCATGTCTTTAAACTTGAAAGTGTTCATATTCATACAAGTTGCACCACGTGCAAAAATTAACCTTTGGTACTTGTTAGCTTCTAATAGTGTTGGATGCAATGCATTAGTGTGCCTCCGTACTTCACCTTATTTAACCCATCTTTGAATTGTACCATACCCGACCCCTATTTGTGTTGATAATTTTTACATGCTACCCCGTTTACTTTTTGCAAGAGCCATTATGGCCTCTTTGTCAATAACAATTTTTGCTTTGTTTGCATTACCTAACTTGTTTGATGGTAAATGAATAGGCTCACCTGAACCAGTTTTCAACTTAACTCGACTCCACCATTTTACGACGGTCTTCCTTGTAATTCCCCATTTTGACGCTGCATCACTAATGATACCACATTTCGGCTGCCCGTTGTTCGAGTTAGCAAGAATAAAGTGGACCATGTTATCCTTCTCTTCGGTTGTCAAGTGTCCTTTCCCCATGTTTTTTAATTAAAATTTTAAGTAGTTTGTGTATTAAACGATGAAAAAAGACATGCTTAGGTAGAAATTTATTGTGATTGTTTATTGCTGTAGAAACTTTATGTAATGAATTTGAAGAAGTAAACTAGGTATATGACCCGTGAAATTCACGGGTTTATTTGTTCCAAAATTTTGTGCACGGATTCTTCATGTCCAAGTCTTTCATTCATTGTATATGTTGGTTCGAAAATATGTGTCGATCGATTTTTGCATACCTAAGCGGATAGTAAATGTTTTGAATTTAGTTTCAATTTCAATAATTGGGTCCAAAATTGTAGATCGCCACCAATTACTATACGCATCAATCTCACCAATTCAACGTCACTAAACTAAAGAACTTATACATCGACCAAATTCAATGATATGTCGTTTATTTTATTTTTTATATTTTTTTTGAAACCCGATTTCAGTGATATTTCTTTTATTTATTATAACCTTAATATATTTTTTTTTGTAAAAGTATCACTAAACATGAATTTATGCACGTCCCTTCAACAAATGAGACCTAGTTTTTTAATCCCGTGAAAATCTTTGAGATATTCATTTTCACTTCTTTTAATTTATACTAACTCTATACTTTGTTTGTTAAATTACAATATTCGATCACTTTCCCCATTTTCATATATGTATTTTGTTTTGGTGACTAAAATATATAATAATGTTCATTACCTTGAGACTTAGTAAATAGTAAGTACATGACCCAAATAACTTGTACTCTTTAAAATGTTACTTTAAATTAACACTCAAAATATTGCAATTTCTTCTCAATCATTTTTTGTATATTACTTTCACTTTGAATATAATTAAATGTTCACTCTTATAAGAAAAACAAAATTTTAATATTATCTTGAAGCGTGTCTATAAACATAATAATCATTATAAAGATCAATAAAAATATAATATTATACTTGAATAAAAGTGAGAAATTATGGAATTGACATGCAGTCAGTGGCTTCGCATAATTTCGGTAAATAAAATAAATCCTGAAGATAAAATTTTGAACTAAAATTAGAATCGATAAACAACAATGCAAATTCATACGGAGTATCATATATTAAAAATTGGTGGTCATATTCATGAAATAAAGCGATCAAAATGTGAATACAAACTCCCAAATATTTTTTATCATCTCGCTTTATATATTCTTTTTAAGTTACACTATGATGTTTATTTAATATTAACCTTATCTTTAAGACGAAATAGATGAAAATATAATATATTTTTTTTTAGTTATAATACGAAATTCTTAATGCAGGATAATATATTTTTAATTGATTATCAAGACAAAAGAAAATGATAAGGTATACCAACCAAATTATTAAGGTTCTTTTTTAGAAAACCATTATCCTTTCTTAATAACAATAAATTTATGTTTTAAGTGAAATATCAAGTTTTATTTGCCCCAATAATTGTTAGTCATTGGTATTTTACTTTAAACTAACACTCAAAATATTGAAACTTTTCTCAATCATATTTTGTAAAATACTACTCCCTCCAATTCTTTTAGTTCTTCCTACTCCCCTATTATATGTGAGGTATATAATAATGAAGTAGGAAAAAAAAAATCGGAGAGAGTACAACATTAAATATAAATAAAAGTTCACATTTATCAACAGAAAGTCAATGTGATTTAAAGTTAACTGTAAAATGTATTTATAAAATCAATCAATATAAAGATAAATAAAAATATAATATTATACCTGAAAAAATTGCGGAGTTGACTACTGATTTCGCATGAATTATCTAAAAAAAATGCAAAGTAAAATAATTAGGACTAAATTAGAATCAATAAACGACAATGCAAAATGATGTCTTACAAAACTGAAGGTAATGTCTAAAAAATAAAGTGAATAAAATGTAAATACGAAGTCCTCAATTTTTTTATCTCTTCATTGCTTTATATAATTTTTTTGGTAAGTATTTATATTAAATATGATTGGTCGATCATTATGACAGAAGTGGATTAAATGGTGAAACAACCAAATTATCAAAATTTATTTTTATAAAATTATTAAGCTTTCTCAAGAATAATCAATTATGCTTTAAGTGAAATATTAAGTTTGTTTGTCATTTCTTACTATCTTTTTTATTGATGATTGTAGACACCCATATTTGACCGCTAGGTGTCTATAGCAGTTTTCGAAAAATACCCGATGATAATCGGACGCAAACATGCTTTAATGGACTCGGATATGTGCTCGAAATCATGGACATTTGGTTTAGTCTTTTTATGGAGTACAAATCTCACAAAACCAACCTCAAAACCAGGCCCAGTAAGTCGTTTCGAGTCAAATAAGACTAATTTGGCTCGAATCCGGCGCCAGGGGTAAAACCGTCTTTTGGCGACCGGGTCAAACCCGGTCGAAGATATTTTTTTCCCGAGGTACACGGACCGGCCGTGACACCTCATCAGTTCGGCTAGGCTCAGATACTACAAAATATCAGCCTCGAAAATATTAAATAAATCCATTCAAGGATAGAATTCGATCTCAAGTAGGAATTCTATCCGAAAACCAAATCAATTTACCGACCGAGCTCAAACACTCGGCCAAAACAGCCCCAAAACAGCCGAGACATGGCTTCCTCACCAAGAAACGGGACTCTCTTTCCCTTCAAACTCCTACCTTTCCTATCCAAACCGGTATTTCTTGTCACCTAAGCAAGAGTACTTCTCCTAACTCCTATCAAGGAACTCGCCTATAAATAGGACCCTCCGATCACACATTATTCATCTATCAATTCTATCAATTATTCACATCTACGAGTTATCAATCAATTATTCCCATACATTACTCATCTACGACATACAAAAATAGCATCGAAATACCGTCAAAATCAACCCGACAAATCCGACCCCACAAGCCGGCCAAAACCCGTCACTTTACACGTCCAAACGCACCACCTTAAACTCATCCACATCGTCTCGACGCTCCCGTGCCTAAGCCACTTTCCGAAGAGCCTTTTTTCCGAGAAAACAAAGCATGTAGGTTGAGGGTATAAAATCAAACCCGACTCTTCCTCCTTTCTCTTCCCCTCTTCTCGTTTTTTTTTCCTCTTGCGTCGTTCATCGTTTTCTTTTTACGGGTCGTTCGTCGCATATTTTTCATATCTCTAGTATCTATATTACAAAAATATTTTCATAAAACGAAACGTTCTTAAAATACGATATCGATTCTCTAATCGAATATCGTATCTAACAAGAACTAAATTAAATCTCGTTGATGCTAATAAAATCGTTACATCTTTTTTTTTTACAAAATTCGACGATTTTTACGCGGAGAGAATTAACATTCATTTTTTTTCTTTTCGTTCAAATTCTTTTCAAAAACAAACTTTTTTTACCTTTTCTAAAAATCATTCCGACTATTTGATATCGATTCCATATCGAATATCGAATACGACGAATATCGAAAATATAAATAGAGTATATATTAATTCATATTTATACGCGATTTATCAAAATTAACGATTTTCGAAAAAAACAAACCCGAGAAAGCCACCCGCGCGAGTCGCGCCCCTCCCGGGCGAGTCGCGCGGGCTGCTGTAAACCGCGGCCTGTTTTATCATTTTTTCCGATTTTTCCAGGATCGTTTTCTAACTCAAAACAGCGGTTCTCGGTATATTTTTCAGATTTTCGATAAATATTTTTTTTTTCGACCTCGGTCAACACGTGCTAATCCATCACGTGTCATAAACCTTTTTCAAATCATGCATATTATCGTATTTACATCTTTATTCGATTTATTCAATCGTTACTAACTTGTTTTCTCGTGTTTGTAGCGATCTATTTTCATCTTTTGTTTTATTAGACTAAAACGAATTCACATGCTAAAATAACTTTGACGTTATTAGTTTAAGATGCATTAAACGACTTAGCAACCCATTTATTTTATTTTTTTCTCTCACATGCTTAGGGAAAATAATCTTTGCATATCATTCAACCGTCGAACTAACGCGTGTACACCAAAAACGAACGATATCTTAGTAAAGGCCGCTAAGTGCGGGCGGGGTTGGGTGTTCTTAGTGAACTTCCCAACACGTACCCTCACCCCTTACTCAGAACCATGGTTTCCGGATGTCCGAATCCATTGGCAACGAGAGTCATTCAATACACGATATCCGATAATGTCGGTATCGGTATCATAATGCAAAGGGACGAACCCAATAAACTCTGACATCGGAAATGGGCCGTATTTTGTATACGGCCCACTACGACATAGAGTGGGTTCGAACGGGCCCGAACTCCCACAAAGTTCGGTGGCGACTCCTACTTCAATTTAAATTTCAATTTGACCATCTCATATGGAGATTCATTCGCCTCCCCAAACCTACGCGTGGCTGCGTCGGGGTGGACCTATGTCATGTCCACAATAATTTACCTTTAAAATCAAATATTAAATACACCAAAATGAGTATCATCATTAGTATGTTACTTTAATTAACACTCGAAATATTGCAACCTCTTCTCAATCATGCATATTTTCTAAATTATTTCAACTTTGAACACAAATAAAATTTCACTGTTATGAACACAAAACCCTTGTGATTTAAAGTTACTCGAAATTTATTTATAAAATAATCAATATAAAGATCTATTGAAATAAGATTACTATACCTAAAAAATGAGAATTTTCAGAGTTGATTATTGATTTCGCATAAGTTCTCTAGAAAAACAAATGCAAAAGGTAAAATTAGAAATAAAAATAGAATCAACGAATAACAATGCAAATTCTTTTCTTACAAAATTGAATTGAGAATACATGAAATAAAGCGATAGAAATGTGAATAAAATTTCACAAAATAAAAACGGTTTTTCTCATCTCTCCATTATATTACTTTTATAGGTATAATATGAAGTTCTTAATAATAAAAAATATAATTAATAATATTAAATTTGATTGAACATTAATACAAAAGTAGATGAAAAGATGTAACACCTAAATTAAATGACTAAGTAATATTTTCTTCAAAACCATTTAGCTTTAATACTAACAATAAATTTATACTTTAGATGAAATATTAAGATTTATTTTCCATTTCCTTAAAAATAAAGAGCAACCGAAAAGTTTGTAACCCCTAATAATGTGATTATCTATAAATTTAATAATAAAACTAAAACCTTATAACATATATATAATCAAGCAAAAGGCAAGAAATTGTAAAAACAAAAACATTAAATGTTAAAAGGGTTGTGTAAACATTTAAATTTAATAAATATATAAAACTAAAACTTTAAAACACATATATAATTATGAAAAAAAAATTAATAAGAATAAATTTGACCTTGTATAAAACTAAAACTTTATTACACATACATAAGTAATAAAAAAATAATTTAATAAGAATAAATTTGATCAAAAGGCAAAAATTGTAAAAACAAAAACTTTTAATATAAAAGAACATTAAATATACGCCACGTGGCAAAAAAAATTAATGTTCAAATAAATATTTTAAGTATATATATATAGATATAGATAAAATGAATCATATTTGTCGAAAAGTATAAAAACAAAGTAAAAAATGGAATAACTTAAACGCAATTAAATTTGAAATCTTCCATATCCTTTATGAATGAATATTATTTTCTATTTGATTATTATAACAATTAATTAATTAAATAAGGGTAACCAAAAAGGTTTCGATCAAGTGCTCATATAATTAATTACAAATTTAATAAATAGAAAACTTAATATAACATATAATAATACAATAAATTATTAAATAAAAGTAATAATGTAACACATTGAAAATGCAATAGAAATAAAACAACAAACCAAAAAAATTTATCCCCACAAACTAAAATTGCGAATTATTAAAAATTCAGTAATATATATAACCAATTAGCAAGGCCAACCAAAAAGTATGTGATGCTTACTAATGTGATTATCTATAAATTTAATAACAAAACTAAAACTTTATAACATATCTATAATTATGAGAAAACAACACATATATATAAGCAAGAAAAAAAATGTAATAATAATAAATTAGAACAGAATGCAAGAAATTGTAAAAATAAAAACATTAAATATAAATTTAATAAATATATAAAAACCGAAACTGTATAACACATCTATAATTAAGGGAAAAAAGAATAAATTTGTTATTGTATAAAGCCAAAACTTGATGACACATATATATTGGAAAAAAAATTAAAAAGACTAAATTTAACAAAAACGAAGAAAAAAATCTAGGTTTGTTTCTCTGAAATTCTGTTACGCGCGAAGCTTCCTACAATGGCGTCCGTTCCTCCCAAGAAACGAGGTCCAGGTCGTCCTCCAAAGAAGTCTTCGCAAACGCATCCTCCTCCTCCTAATTCCGGTTCTTCTGGTCCAAAATTGGGGGAGAGTGATGAAGAATTGCAAGAGAACACTGAAACCCAAAGTGCTTCGCAGAATCTGACTCTTAATGTTGTTATACTGGATGCTCTCTGTTCTGCTGGTAAAATTACTCACACATCTTCTCAATCTGATTCAATTTTGACTAGTGATAATGCTATTGCTGCTACTTTGAATAATGTCGCCATTGTTGAACCCCCTGTTCTTCCAAATCCTGATGCTACTAAAAAATGGTCAAATGTTGCGAACAATCGTAAGCAATTGGGAATGAACCTCTATTTTTGTGATGATAGTAGT
The DNA here is from genome assembly GCA_958450325.1 of Agrostemma githago. Classification (NCBI taxonomy): domain Eukaryota; kingdom Viridiplantae; phylum Streptophyta; class Magnoliopsida; order Caryophyllales; family Caryophyllaceae; genus Agrostemma; species Agrostemma githago. Next base: position 11,838,611 of record OY288258.1, read on the forward strand.
AATTCTACTGAAATTGACATTGAATTGGCTGATTTTGAGGATGAATTAGAATTGTGGAAGTATACTTTAATGGGGAATGTGCGTGCTGGGCTCAATACCTGCTCTAGCTACTGTTCAGAAGTTTGTTAAGGAAAATTGGGGTACTATTGCTCTTCCTATAGTGCAATACTATAAGAAAGGCTGGTTCTTCTTTCGATTTTCATCTCTGGAAGACATGAATAATGTCTTAAAGGGGGGGCCATGGAAGTTGGGAATCTATAGTCTTATTCTTAAAGAATGGACTCCAACTTTTTCTGCTGAGATGGAGAAAGTCCGTACTGTTCCTGTTTGGGTGATTTTTCCTGATTTGGATCCATTTATGTGGTCTGAAGTGGTTTTAAGTAAGCTTGCTAGCAAAGTTGGAAAGCCAATTTGTGCTGATCTAGCTACTACTACAAAAGCCAAACTGTCTTTTGCCAGGGTTTTGATAGAGGTGGATGTCTCTCAGCCTTTAGTTGATTCTATACTCATCAATACTCCATTTACTGGGCCATCTGTACAACAAGTGGAGTATGAATGGGTTCCCTACTATTGTCATGGGTGTGGAAAATTAGGTCATACCAAATCTAATTGCAAATGGGAGAAAAAGAAAACCAAGGCTAAGGACGAGGCTGCTAAGGCACAAAAAATTGATGAGCTAGGTGGTACCTTAGGTAAAAAGGATACACATGACCTAGACAAGGAGAGGACTGCTCCTAGATCTAAGGTTCATGATCCTGAACCTAAAATGCACTCAGAATGCTCTTTGGATGGTGATGATTGTCCTAATTCTAAGGATGATGGCTTTACTCTTGTCCAGAAGAAGAATTCATCTTCTAGGAAATATAGGGAGTCTATTTTGAAGCCCCTAGTTCTGGATAACCCTTTCCAGATGCGCATTGAAGGCTTGGAGTCTAGTGGTGGTGATGAGCTAGGTGGTACCTCAGGGGATACTGATGCTTTTCAGATAATAGAGGATGTTTCTGGTATAATTAGCCAGTTCTCTTCTTTGTCTGATGGTAGCTCAGATCAGCCTGTAATGCACCAAGGATGCTCTACAGTGGAATTGGTAGTGGAAACTGTCCCTCCTGATATAGCAAGATGAAAATTGTGTCATGGAACATAAGAGGTTTCAATAAGCCCATAAAGCATAGTGAAGTTTATGAATTCATAGTCTCTAATAAAGTTGACCTTATTGGTCTAGTTGAAACTAGAGTCAAAGCTGCAAAGGCTCAGAAGATCTTCAATAAAAAATTCAAGTCCTGGAATGTTGTTACCAACTATGATTATCATTATAATGGAAGAATATGGATTCTTTATAATCCTGCTACTGTCAGTTTCTCTAGTATTCTCCTTTTTGATCAGCAGATTACTGGAAGAGTTAATCATTTTGCTAGTAATAAAGCAATGCAAATAAGTATGGTTTATGGCATGAATGATGGAGCTAATAGAGAAAACTTGTGGAAAGATCTTAGGGCTGTAGGCACTAATGATCCTTGGATAGTTATGGGTGATTTCAATGTGGTAAGGAATTCTGAGGAGAAATTGGGTACTAATCCCCCAGTTTTGAAGGATATGTTGGATTTCAACAGCTGTTTGTTGGGATGCAAATTAGAGGATCTGCCTTGTAGTGGGGAAAAAATGACTTGGACAAATAAACATGTAGCTGATACAAGAACTTATTCCAGATTGGATAGGGCATTAGCTAACCCTTCTTGGTCTGCTTCTTTTCCTGTTGTTGTAGTTTTAATTGGAGAGCCTGGTATATCTGACCACTCTCCTGTCATTATGGAAGTGTTCAAAGATGTTGCTACAAAGAAAATGTTTAGTTTTCTTAACTGTTGGGTGAACCATCCTAGATTCTCTCAAGTAGTCTCAGATGCTTGGTTGATAAAAGAGCATGGGTCCCTAATGTTTTGCCTGTTTCAGAAGCTCAAAAGGGTAAAGAGAGCTCTTATTGACTTTCACAAAACCCATTTTGTAAAGTTAACACCTGAAGTGAAGAGAGCAAAGGCTGAGCTAATTGAATGTCAGAAGCAAATAAGTAGAATACCCTTCTCTCAAAATCTGATTAGAAAAGAAAAAGAACTTTTAGATTCTTACTGTCATCTAAAAGAGGCTGAACTTAGCATGCTTCAGCAGAGGGCAAAGGTTCAGCATATTCAACTGTCTGATTGTTCATCTAAATATTTTTACTCTAAGATTGCAGAGAGAAGATCTCAGCAAATGTTGGGTGTTATATAAGATGAGAATGGTAATACTTGCACTGGATTAACTGTTGTTTCTCAAGCTGTTCAGAGCTATTATCAGAATTTACTTGGAAAAAGCTCTCTGGTTTCTGGTTCTATTAGCCATACTACCAATTTGCCTACTTCAATTTCTGAGCAGTTATGTCAGCCTGTGTCTACTGATGAGATTAAAAATGTAGTTTTCAGTATGGACTACAATAGCAGTCCTGGTATTGATGGCTTCTCAGCTGGTTTTTTCAAGTCCTGCTGGAACATTGTTGCTGATGATTTTTGTGTTGCTATTCAACACTTTTTCAAAAGAGGTCGTATGTCTAAACAAGCAAATGCTACTTTAGTAACTCTTATACCTAAAAAGAAGGATGCACAATCAGTTAAGGAGTTCATACCTATCTCATGTTGTACTGTATTTTACAAAAATATCTCAAAGATTCTTGCAAACAGGATGAAACCAATTCTGCAATCTCTAATTGGTCATGAACAGGCAGCATTTATTAAAGGAAGAAATATATTTGATAATATATTACTTTCACAAGCTTTGGTTAATGGGTATACTAGGAGATTTTTAACTCCAAGATGTATGGTTAAAGTAGATATTAAGAAAGCCTTTGACTCTCTTCAGTGAAAATTCCTGTCTGCTATGTTGCATTCCATGGGCTTTCCTGATCAGTTTGTAAATTGGATTATGGGATGCATTGAAGGGCCTTGGTACTCGTTCAAGATTAATGGAGGAGTTGCTGGGTTTTTCCAAGGAAAGAGTGGAATTAGGCAAGGGGATCCTTTGTCCCCTTACCTTTTTGTCTTAAGCATGGAGGTTCTATCACAAAAACTCAGGAATATTTGTTTGCAAGATCAGGTTTCATTCCATCCTAAATGTTGTAGGCTTAACTTGACTCACCTCATATTTGCAGATGATTTGATGGTATTTACTAGAGGGGTTGTTCCCTCTATAACTGCAGTTAAAGATGCTCTTAATAGTTTTGCAATGCTCTCAGGGCTTTGTCCCAACATTGATAAAACAAGCATATACTTTGGTGGAGTTGATGCTACTGTACAGAAAGAAATAACACTTTGTACAGGTCTTTCTACAGGGACATTCCCTTTTAGATATCTGGGGTTGCCTCTTACTACTGCCAGGACTACTATTCCTCTATTTGATGCTTTAATTCTTAAAGTACAGCATGCCACTCAGCATTGGTCGAATCAACTTCTCTCTTATGCTGGCAAGGCACAGCTTATCAATTCTGTCATATTTGGTCATGAGAATTTCTGGTGTACTAGTCTCCTATTGCCTGTTTCTATCATTAAATCTCTTAATAAAATCTGTAAAGATTTCTTTTGGCGGATTGAATTAGGCAAGAGAAGACTTGTCTTTAAGAAATGGAAATCTATTTGCTCACCTTGGGAATGTGGAGGTTTTGGGATTAAAGATGCAGTCTCTTGGAACCTATCTCTTCAATCTCAATGGTTATGGAAACTTTCTAAAGAGCCTGCTAGCATTTGGTCTCATTGGTGCAGAGAATATGTGTTGAAAGGGGAAGACTTATGGTCAATCCAAGCAAAGGAAACCTATCCTATGGGATTCAGACATATTTTGGAGACTATGGATAGACTCATTCAGCATGCTGGGTCTAAAGAGAAGGCACAAGTCTGGATTCAAAAATGCTCTACTGATGCTAAATTTCTGGTGTCAAAAATGTATTGCCAGGTTAACCAGTGGAAAGTGCAAAGATGGAGATCTATTTTGTGCTCTTCATTCATTGTACCTAGCCACAAAGTCATTGCCTCCATGGCCCTCCAGAGTCAGCTGGCTACAGCTGAGCAGTTTGCTAAAAGAGGCTTTCTACAAGCTTCGAGATGTCCTCTTTGTGAGAAGGCTGTTGAAGATCATATGCATCTCTTTTTTGAATGCACTTTTTTTACTGTAGTTTGGAGATCTATCTTATGCTGGATGTCCTTTTCTTACATTGGAAACTGGTTGTCAGAGGTGATCAAGTGGATGATACAGAAGAAGAAAACTAAGCATTGGAAGTACTTTTGGCTCATTACAAGCTTGGCAGCAACAATCTATGTGTTGTGGCAGGAAAGGAATGCAAGACTGTTTACTGGTTCTAAAATTTCTGTAGATGTTGTTACTGAAAGGATCAGATTTTTAGTCACATCTAGACTCATGCTCCATCACTCAAATCCTAAATTTAAAAGGATAATAGATCAAATGTCTATGTAATTAGACTCTAGAGTGATATACTTTTGCATCAAAATGTAATTTCATTCAATTAATGAAATGATAACTTTTCCTGCAAATAAAAATAAATAAATAATAATAATAAAATAATGAGAAAACAACACATATGACACAAGGTCTTCTCCTTTGACTCAGTGCGGGCTCTCTGATTTCGCGTCAGGCCGTGTTGTGGGCGACGTTGCTCGGCGCAAATGCGCTAAGTAAAGGGGCCAATGCTCGGGGCTTGGGTATGAGTTTTTGCCTTTTTTCTTTTCTTCGCTGGGGGAATTGGAAGTGGATGCTATCGACTTACTCAAGAGGATTCAGAAAATTTCGATAGCACAGGATGCCGGAGCACGCGTTGCTCCTTTTATTTTTACCAGACTTAGCTTTGCTATCGCTAGGGGGTGGGGGCCCATATTGTATCTCGGCTACCCACCAATTTTTTGTAAACTGCTTTTTGAATCATCAATCAAATTCTCCATTTATTAAAAAAATAAAAATAAATAAATAATAATATAAATAATTTTTTTTTTGCAAGAAAAGTATCATTTCATTTCTTTCATCATGAAATGAAATGATACTTTTCTTTCAAAAAAAATAATATAAATAAAGGGTGTTTGAACATTTAATATATGTCACGTGGCAAAAAAATTAAATACTCAAAAAATCCTTTAACTTTATATATAGATGTGATGGGGGGATAGCCAAAAATTCACTTTTGGGGGCGTATTTTCTGTAGAATGAAAACAAAAAGAATTGGAGACCTACAATCACAATTTTTTAGTCCGTAGCAAGTAAACAAGGAAAATGAGAAGATCAAGGGACCCACAACTTTTTAGTGTTCTTGATTAATTCAATAGATTCTCCTAACTCCACTTAAATTATTGGGATTTTCTACGTTGTACCCCTGAACTTTTTACTTTTCTACCCTGTACCCCTACATTTTTCACATGTATACACGGTACCCTTGTACTTTACTAAAAGTTTTTTTGGTACCCCTAAACTTTATTATTATCTTTATTGGTACCCCTAAACTTTTTTTCTCGACAAGTTTTGGCAACAAATTACCTTTTTATGTTCAAGATTAAAAGTTAATCATCATTTAACATACCTAATTAACCGATAATTGTACTTAAACTAACAATTTTGTACGTGTTTGCAGTTATACTCCGAATCTAAACGGATTATATTTTTGACGTGTTATATTGTCAAATCAAATGATAACACTTAAAATTAAGCTTAATTACTTATTAATTATCTAAGTTAAATGATATTGAAGTCTTATTTCTAAGCTAAAAACATTATCTAACGACAAAACTTGATGGAATTTTTTTTTGGGGCGCTAGTTAAATTAATAATAAACTTCAAGGGTACCACGTATAGACATAGAAAAGGTAGGGGTACCATGTAGAAAAGTGAAAAATATAGGGGTATCGCGTAGAAAATCCCTAAATTATTAATTGTATTATAAAGTGACTTTTCAACTTTACCCTCATACAAATACTAAAAAAGAGATCCACCTTAAAATGAGTGTCTGGGTCCACGGGTACAATGGATTGGATAGGAGGGAGTATAAAAGATTATTCTTTCTTGTTGGAAGAGTACTTTAAGTTCATTTGATTTGGACATAATTTAAAATACATATACTCCATTATTTAGCACCAATTACATTCTTGAATGTTACTTTTTTTTACTAATTTGATATCGGTGACATATTTTTTTTAACAATTCGTCACTAGAATGTCATTTTTTTACCTGTTTGGTACCGGTGACATTTTTTTTACTAATATGATATACTCCTCCTAGTTTTTTTTAATCTTTTCTCTTTTCTTTTTGGAACTAGTTCGATTATCTTCTCTCTTTCCATTTTTTTTTTTTTGAAATCCCAAAACGGGTTACTCTGTATCATTCATATCACTTATTAAAAAGGCATCGACAGCCGACGGTAAATCAACCGTCCAGAGCTTATAGCCATTACAAATATCAAGATGTGCAATCTCATGAGCTAACTTATTGTATTTACGGTTAACATAACTCCAAGAAACATGATCAAAAAACTTGAATAACGACACTATCTTCTCCACGATACGGTGTGTCTCGCTTCGACCATAACCGGAGTAATCAAGCATACCAATTACTTCTCTGCAATCACTCTAAATTTCTATCATCTTGTGTCCTTGTCTTAATGCTTTCCTGGTACTCGACAAGATCGTTTATGCTTCTGCCTCCCTGATCTCCGTCACCCATCTTCTGCGTTCGGTAATAGCCCATAGTAACTCGCCCCTTTCCCCCCTGCAAACAGCACCCAGTCCCGTGCCCCACCCTGCCTTCACACCATCGTCACAATTAATTTTAACTCGGGCTCGTTGTGGTTTCTGCCATTTGCCCTCCACTCCCGCTTTCATTCTCTCACCACGCCCTTCTTTCACCCTTCTACTCCCTTCTATCTCCTTCACCTCATTTAAGACATCCATAACACGACCCACCACAACACCAACATTTGGCCTTACACCATCAAAGACAAGCTTATTACGTGTCTCCCAAATAACCCAACATCCAATCATCACCTTCCCTCGCTCCTCTTCCCCCATCTCCTACCACACATCCTCCACCCACTCCCTCACCCGCTCATGCCCATCTTCCTTCTTTATCTCCACCCCCAACCCATCCCAAACCCCACCCACCCACCCACAACCCTTAATAAGATGGAGACAAGTCTCCATCTCATTAAAACAAACAGGAAACGAGGCCTCCAAATTCCGCACACGGGATGCAATATTACCTTTGGTAGGCAAAGCTTCATTACATAATTGCCAGAAGAAAATCTTAGTTCGGGGCCATACCTTAGCACGCCAGATTTGTCGCCATAATCGTTTCTCAAAACTAATATCCGACGGACCTGTTTCTTGTCGCCAGTCACCCATAAGAATCTTATAAGCAGACCGCACTGTATAGTTCCCATCTTTCTCAATATCCCAACACCAATCATCAACCTCCGGTCCCCGCGGTACCTTCATCTGGAAAATTGCATCTTGGTCTAGTGACAAAAATAACGACCGAATCTTACTTGAGTCCCACCGTGAACCACTTCCCTCAATTAGCTCAACCACTTTAAGAAATTCAGGAAAATTACCCCTGGGAGTCAGCACACGATGACTCTGCGTGCCTTTCAACCATGGGTCACTCCAGAAACAAGTACCCCACCCATCCCCAAGACGTCTCCTAGCACCCTTCATCACCACTTGTTTAACTTCCCAAATACCCCTCCAAGTATAACTCGGCGAACGACCTAGCTCTGCTTTATGGAACGACTTCCCTGCAAAGTAACGAGCTCTTAGAACTCGGGTAAGTAGACAATCGGCAACCGTCATTAATCTCCATGCTTGTTTCCCCAAAAGCGCCAGATTGAAACTCGGGTAATCCCGGAAACCAAGTCCACCTAGATACTTTGGCTTACATAAATTTTTCCAAGCGATCCACGAAATTTTCCGCTTCTCACTTGTCGCTCCCCACCAGAATTGTGAAACAAGAGAACGAAGATTCTCAAAAAAGTAGTCGGAAGGTTGAAGACACTCATCGTGAAGGTAGAGATCGATTGGGCAACCGCCTTTATCAATACTTCTCTACCGGCCTTCGAAAGAAGCTTCCCACGCCACCCCTGTAATTTTCTCGCTATCTTGTCCCAGACGGGCTGAGTAATAACTTGCTTAGAATGTCCAACGACCGTAGGTAATCCAAGATATTTACCCGGGCTATCGACAATACTAGCATCCAAACACTCCGCAATCTCACCTCTACGACGTATTCTCGTGCATGAACTAAATGAAACAGTCGTTTTTTCTAAATTCACTTTTTGCCCAGAAACCATCTCGTACTTGTGCAGAATGTCCTTCACAATCCGGGCCTCCCTCAAATTTGCTCTCACGAAAAAAATACTGTCATCTGCAAACAGAAGATGTGAAATTGAAGGTGCTCCCGAGGCAATCCGAATACCATGTAAAGTGGTTCTCTCAACCGCTTGCCTCATCATAGACGACAAAACCTCCGCACAAAGTATGAATAAATATGGTGAGAGCGGATCTCCCTGTCTTAAACCCCTACCCGGCTTGAACTCTCGAGAAGGCTTCCCATTTATAAGAACCTCAAACGTCACTGTAGTAACGCATAACATGACACGGTCCACCCATAGTTCGTCAAATCCCATCCTCCTCAATACTTGCTCAAGAAAAGCCCATTCCACCCGATCGTATGCCTTTGCCATATCTAGTTTAAGGGCCATATGACCCTCCCCTCCTCTCTGGTTTTTCATATGATGAAACATCTCAAAGGCAATCAAGATGTTGTCCGTCATTAGCCTACCCGGGGTAAAAGCACTCTGGTTTTCCGACACAATATCCCCCAAAAACACCTTGAGCCTATTAGCCAGGACCTTGGAAACCAATTTATAGATAATATTACAAAGACTAACCGGACGAAAATCACTCATACAAATAGGCTGCTTTTTCTTAGGAATCAAAACAATGTGCGTTCTATTACATTCAGGTGGAAATGGTTCACCCTTCAAAACTCGAAGCACCGTACGAATAACTAATGGTCCCACAATATGCCAATAGGTTTGGTAAAATAAAGCATTCATACCGTCCGGACCCGGAGATTTAATTGGGTGCATTTGATCGAGAGCCCGTAAGACTTCCTCCATTTGGTTGTACTTTAATCAATTTTTTATTCTTTCTTCAATTTTTTATTATTTCCTTTACTCACAAATCCTACCATATTTCTACTTTATACCTCATACTAGTATAATACCCGTGATAAAATCACGGGGTTGAGCGACATTTTGGTCTTAGATTTTATGTCTATGATAGTATTAAGGAACGTATGAATTTGAAGGGAAAGAACGTATTAATTACGAAATAAAGTTGCGAATGGTGAAACACGTCCGGATATGGTAAACAAACAATAACGTCAATAGTTGAGATGACATTATTTGGAAAAGTAAAATAAGTAAAAAAAAAAAGGAATATGTGAAGTTACGATTTAGATAACCGAAATGCAATGAAAATAAGTAGACTAATGTTATGAGTAAATAATATCAAACAGTAAATATAATAAATAATATGGTTCAATATAATACGTTTTAGATATGACGGACAGATTGCAATCATGAAATGTATCGAAGCTATAAAGTTAGTATATAATTCTTGCCAATATTTTAAATGAAAATAAATCCTATTATACCGTTTTGAGTATTATTGATGTCTAACACATGCACCGATGATAAATTTCACAAAATGATCGAAATATAATTCAAATTAGGTACTTACTGCATTACGATATGCTTCATGTATCGAACATACTGTTGATAAAGGATACGAATAATAACCATGACAATTTTGTCTAGAATAAAAGAAAACAATAAAATAATAACCAAAAAAAAAAAACAGATTGTCTAGAAAGCTGTCGCAAATTTCGACCTAGAAAGCAGTAATTGTTTTTGGGAGAAATGAAATAATAACCATGACAATTTTGTCTTTAGAAAGACGCTGAAATTGAAGCACATGAAATCGACTATGCATCCGTCTTGTCCACCTTGTCGGCACCATTTGCCTTAGATGTTGATCTGACATCAACTGCAGCAATGTCGTCCATAAGGCACTCATTAAAAGGGAGAGTTCTTTTGAGTGGCGTCAACTTCGACGTGGAAGGCGGAGAGAATGCTTCAGCAACCTTAGCATGAAACCAATGCAATACGTGAGCGACATGATGAGAAAAATAATTCACGGTAGGGACAAGGAGAACACAACCCGAATTACGTGACAAAAAATAGTGCGTGGAAGAAGGGACATATAGAGCGAAGGACAGAAACGTACTTGATATCCTCGAGCTTGATGTTGCGAAATTCGAAGCCGTTCTTAGTGTGACTAACCGGACCGATCTCGAAAAGCTTCCCGACTAAATCTGTGAATATTGTAAGCAAGTTATCTCCAAAGAAACGTGTATGACCAAAAAAACATGTGTGAAATAAATAGTTAAAGAATATCGAAAATATAATAAATTGGTTATATACTAAATAGGCATGTACCGATGTAGTGAGTAGTGGACACACGACCATTGATGATATCCTCGAAATCAGCAAATCGAAATCCATAGAGAGGTATGGACAGCTGAGCATCGTAAGGAACGACTTTGCTCGAGTACTCGAAGTGTAGGCGAATGTTGCTCGGGGTAGCCCTATCGTAGCCGGTATTCGAACTGATAGTGAGGTTACGGATAATGTATACACCTCCAACAGCAAGCGTGTCAGCATTAGTGTATTTGCTCAGAATCTGCTTACGGACAGTACCCTGAACGATTTCATTCTGCAAAACCGTTAAGCACGAAGTAACATGTGTCAGGCAACACGACCAATTGATTTGACATAGATACGAAGGTATTTAATATACAACATGTCACCGACGAAAAAAAAAAACGTAATATAGACACGAAACGTAATACGTACTTGGATAGATATAAAAAAACTATTAATATATACGGACGAAGTGAAAATTACATGAGAACATATAGAAACACAAATTTGATGGTAACACGAATTTGAAAAAACAAAGTCGTCATACATAATATACATATAAAGCGAAGGACAGATACGAAGGTATTTAATATACAACATGTGAACGACGAAAAAAAAAACGTAATATAGACACTAAACGTAATACGTGATTGGATAGATATAAAAAAAAACTATGAATATATACGGACTAAGTGAAAATCACATTTGATGGTAACACGAATTTGATAAAAAAAGTGTGAACATAAAACGTATATGAACACGAATTTGATGGTAAACGTATGAATAGAAAACGGATAATGAAAACGTACTCGAAAGATTTACGTAAAAAAAAGGTTGACATAATACCTCAGAATCAATAATGAGAACCTCGATAGAATCGACTTTGCTTCGTTCCTTCAAAACCGGTCGGGTCCAACGATGGACGACCCTTACGACCATTTCTTTCAGCCGCTTCCCTTGCTCCAATTTCGATATGTTGGTCATTTCGGTAGTCGACATAGTGCGGAAAGTGATGGATTGTTATGGCATAACAAATATGTGAATAGTTATGATAGGAAAACTGTGATGAAGAATGATATGGAAAATCTCTTATATATAACGTGGAGTTAGGTCTGTAGTTGGGATATATTATAAAGAGATATAAAGGGAGAATATCGAGAGATATTCGTCAGTGAATATTTCTAGATAAATAACTGTATTGCATGTATCGTGTTTTACTTCGAATGGAATAGCTCGAGTTATGTGATGAATGGATAAGCGAATAACGAATTTGTATCATATGGGGGACGGATACATAATATCAATTCGAATAGTGTATCATACATTAGCATCAATAATACAGTTCATATCTACGACGGATACGTAATAACCATAAGATTCTAATAACCATAATATACTAAATATATATACCAAATATATATACTAAATATATATTAAATATACTGAAAATATACTAATAACCATAATATATACTAATAACCATAATATATTAAATGGATACTAAAAAAAATAGCATCTTTCACACGTTTATAATATAATAGATATTATATAATAGATACTACAATATAATAGATACTATAAAAAATAATATATATTAAATAGATACTATAATATAATAGAATTACAATAGCACTAAAACACTACAGCTTTCACAAGTTTATAATATATAGCACTATATTTACGTATACAGTATAAGTTTTTTTATAATGTCATAGAATTATAGGATATTTAGAGTTATAGTAGCACTAAATCACTATATTATAGTGCGTTTATAATATATGTATATATTATACATATATTCCACACGTCTATTTTATGTATATATTATACATATATTCGACACGTTTATTTTTTATTATGATCACAATAAGATATAATTAAAGTTTATGTAATTATATGTCAATGTATAAAATTATGTATTTGATGTGTCACATATAAGGGAAGAATATAAAATAAATGTACATATGTTTGAATATATGTGGTTATATGTTAATGTATAAAATTATATAGTATATTTTAAATGGAACTAAATATTAAATACATAAAGTATAAAGTATATATTAAATTATATTAAATATGCTAAATACGAAATACCAAGAAAGTAAAAAAAAACGTGCTGTATACGGGAAGGGAATATACTGTATACAAAATGTATTTAGTATTTATATACGCAAAATATACTGGTATTTATACACAAAGCGAATGACGTTCTTGCCCTTGAATTAAAGAAGAGATGGGGAGTGCTTTAAGTGATTGGACGATTTTGTCCAATTTATGTGAGAGCTCAGAGCAATGTTTCCTGCGATTCTAAAGGTGCCACATCAGCTGGAATGGTGCCTTTTTAAGGTAATTAAGATTTTTCTGCTTTAATTAATTTTTTATTTTCTTATTGATATTTGTGTCAAGAAAATAGGGAAGATATAAAGGAGTACATAAGAATTAAGAAACACTTTTGAAGAAAATGGATGGTTAGATATGGTTTGATTTGAGTGGTTAGTCCATTTTTGCGAATAAAATCCACGAGAAGAAGAAGAAGAAGCTATAAGCTGAATGCAAGAGAAAGGCAGAGCAGAGGTATGTGATGTCGTCCCTGTACCACCAAACTTCATGGCTATGTTGTGTGCCCACCACCAATTCCATTAATCAACTTTCCAAATCCAAACCCATTCATTTTGCACAATCCCTCAAATTCTTGGCGTTTTCTGCGGACAATTCAAAGGAAGAGTGTTTACCAGAACCAGAAGGCAGGAAGTTGGAAGAGTCAAAATCAGATACTACTAGAATCAATCTTGCATTTGAGAGAGCACGCAAGTACAGGAAATCAAAGGAGGAGGAGGAGGTTCAAGACCCAGACCCAGTTCCTAAATCTATAGAAGCAGATGAAGAAGAAGATGAGAGGCTGCCAGGTACTACTCTACTGTCTAGACTCCTAGGATTACGTGTTACATTGTACCTCCTCTGTCCACTGTCCTCTAATGCTACCTGCTGTTTCTGCTTTTGACACTACAAAATCTAATGGTAGGGGATTAGGATGTTGCAAAACAGGAACTTGTTTCAGGGCCAATCCACAAACCATCAAACTATCAAAATAATCAACCATTACCAACTACTAGTAACTCAGGCAACTCAATTCAATTCAATTCAATTCAATTCTAAGAGCTTTAATAACAAGTGTATGAGCTAGGTCATTTAGAGTATGAGATGTACTTTTAGGTTGGGTATCGCCTTACTTTGGTTTCATATCATTTCATGAGGTTATGAACTAGGTCATTCCGGTTAGCTATTGCATATTAAGTTTTTTTTTCAATTCTAGTTATCATATACTACAGCTTTCAAATCTATCATTTTGTGTTGTTTTGGATTTGTCTTTTTACATGTCCTTTGTAGCTGAGATGTTTCCAATGAGCCATTCTGGATTGGGTTAATATTAGGTTTATCTGAGTGACCCATGGCACCGGTTAGTGGGTCACATTGGATTAATTTGGAATTTTGGTCATGTTCGAGTTGTTTTGCTTGGGTGTAATATGCTTCTTGGGTTAGGTTATTTTTATCCATCTGAGTCAATTTTTCTTTCTCTATGTACTGGGTCAGATACGACTACATATCCAAGTGATCCAACTTTCAGAGAACGTGACTCAAATTTGTAGAATGTGAGCAAGAACTTTGTCTTAAAATGAGGATACTTGGATGGGGACATGTCTTCAAATACAAATATATTTATGGTTATATTTGGTGTTTTCTTGTAACAAAGTTAAGAGATACTCCATCTGTGTGAAATAAGTGTTAGAGTCATTATAAATACAAAGTGATTAGTACAATGAGCATTCAGCGGTTTTTGTCATTAGCCTTCCCCTTTTGGCTCGTCAAACTGAAGTTTCTCATTGATAAGGACTGTAGATGGATTTCGTATCCATATCCCTGGATGTTGTGGGGGACACGAGTTGTTCCTTAATTGAAGAGTTGAAGTAACATACAATTGGTAATCAAATGTTTGGTGGATGCAGGTGGCGGAGATTCAGAAGTTCCAGATGCTGTGAAGATTGCAATGGGGAAAGCATCAGAGTATAAGAAGAACAAAATTCTCGGTCCCAGCAGCCTCAGTCAGGGTAATTTGAACATGCTGGGCGTGTTTAATTGATCATCATCTTGCTAAATATCTTTCCAGTGAATCTTTGATTTGCCTTCTACTAGGTGAATGAGTAAAGAACTTTAAGATTTCAATGGAACCAAACTGAAAGTGCACAGGATGTTTGATTTTCAGGATCAATGGGAGGAGTTCCAAGCAATGGGAGGGATGTAACTATTAAAAAGAATACTAACAAAAAGGAAGATATTAAGATTTCCAGCATCGACTTTGTTGGTCTGAGTTTTGCTGACAAGAAGAGTGGCAGGGGACTACCAGCTGGTCTGGTCCCTATCGCAGACCCATATCTAGATGGTGATTTGCAAGAGGTGGAAATCATAGTGGGAGATGCTAGCATGTTTGGAAATGCCATGACCCCTGAAACTGCAACAAATTCAGATGAAAATTCCGATCTTTACAAGCCTAAGGTTTCGACTTGGGGCATGTTTCCAAGGCCCAGCAACATCTCTGAAACGGTACGAGTATGCCCGAGTGTTTAATCATGATTTATCATGGTCTAATATTATCCTATCACAGACTAAAGGTTTTGTAATTTTATGTACATGTTTTTTTATGTGTTCCTTTTTTAGCTAGCTGATTATTCTTCATGCAGTTCTCTTTTTTCAGTTCTCTCTCCCTTTTTTTAATAAAATAAATAAAAGTTGTGGTTCCCTTGGTGAGGCTGTATACATTCTATGTCCTTAGACGAATAGACGGTGAAACCTAGCCTTCGAGTAGGTACCTGGATGAGATATTTCCAGCCACTACAAGGTCAGGAGGAGGAGGTTTTCTGAAGCAAATTCAACTCTTCTATCAGAGTTTTGCTAATGAGGGCACCATTATTCTGGGTGCAACACTTTTAACAAGGCTTCTAGGATTGAGAGTCCGACAATTTCCCCATCACCATTAGCAAAATGTTGGGATCGTAGGTTGCAGGTCTGCCAAGGCATCCATCCATCCAACCTTACCTCAAATTATTTTCATATTTATAGAGACTGTCTGAAAATTACTTCCAATATTCGATATATATTGTCACCAAATGACTTTAGTGTTCACAACATCAAATTAGATTCATTGTTTTGCTTGTCATTAAGGTTTAAAATGATGATTCATGCTAGCCGACTCCAATCACTTAGGGATTAAGACTTTGTTGTTTTTGGCGGTGGTGGTGGTACTGCTGCTGTTTCCAAAAATTTCTGTTTGTCTCGATATTCTTTTAATATTTCTATGATGGTTAAAAATAAAATACTCCGTTTGTTATCCCAGTTTGGTGGTGGCAGGACTATTCGTCCGGGTGAAGCGCTTGAAACTGCAGAAGATAGAGCTGTTAGAGAAGCTAAAACGAGACAATTACTTGCTGCGTACAAGCGTAAAATGGGACTAAATTTGGATCCTAAGCTAATAGCAGAATGCAAGAAGGTACTCCCACAGAATACCCCCTATATTTTTTTATTATAATATAGCATAACAATTCACATCTGATTATATCAAAAGACAGGATTCCATAATGTATACAATTGAGTGGAATAGAGGGACTACTATTTAATGTTTGCATTTGAGGAATTCCCCAAGATATTTTCCTTTTGACACTCTAATGCTATTGTATAGTCATTTAGGCACTGAATGATGGCGACTCTTTGATGGATCGAGGAAGGCTGAAGGACGCACTACCATACTACCAACAAGTTATGGATAAGTTGCCCTTTCAGGTATCGTTATAAACTGAATTAATGACATTTCAAATGCATGTCCATCCTATTGAGCAGTAATTTTGGAGTGTGAATCTCAACTTGGTGATAAATACTTTGATAAATGTCACTTTTGGGTTAAAGTGTACCCTTGTCAGCTTCGGGGTGAAAAGGAAAGTCTTCATTTTCTGGGTGGTTTTATATGGCGGGTGATCATGTGAATAATTTGTTTCATATTCTACTGGACTTTACTTAAGTCATCAGAAGAACAAAGTATATCAGGGGAGGAATGGTAAAAGATTTATCTCATTAAAAAATTGTTGACATTAATAAAGTTTTCTTAATCACAATTAATATCAGAATGATAGGGAGAATCAAGAAAGTTTTTGTCTTGATACGCCAACATTCGTTGATGTTGTGTAGGGGATTCCAGGGAGTGGGGGTCGTATTTTGACTTTTTGCTGCTGTACATGGATATTTAGAATCACCTTATGGTCCGTTTAGGAACAAGGATTTCATTTTGAAATTTGGATTTCACCTATATACTTTGTTTGAGAGATGAGGTGAATTTGGATTTTGGAATTTTGTCAAATCTAACTAAATCTCAACACTTAGTAAAAGTCCTCATTTCCAAATGACACCCTAACCCATGTCATAGTAATATCCATAATTTCACTTTTCTAATTTGACAATGATGATTTAAAATGAAATATAAGTTCCCAAACGCTAGCTTATATGATTTTGAGAAAATTTCTATTCTTAATTTCACGTATTATCTATTTTTCATTGAAATGTTTACACGGGGGCACAGGTGAATTATTTCTCTACGCATTTCATATTTTGGTAGGTTTTTTTGGTTGTAATTTTATGTCTTTTGATATTGCTCTTTCCAGACTGAGCTTCATGGTTTAGCTGCTTTGCAATGGTCAATCTGCCAAGATTCACAAACCAGGTACAGTCTTCATCTGTCTTGCTTTATAGCATATCTAGCGGACAAAAGAACTGGCCATTTCTGTTAAATGAACGACATTTTTTTCTTCCCCTGATTAGGAGTAGTTGATATCTAGTAGAAGCTATCATATAGGACAAGTTAAAATCAACATGTGGCCATTGTGTTTGAGATGGAGCAAATAGTGTAGAATTGGAAATCACACTTTAGTTCAAACATAATTGAAGGCTACAGCAAAGAAAGTCCATCTTACTGCCATATTGGACAGTTTTCTGAGAAGCCATTATTTCCATGGCGGTCACCAACTTGAGTTAAGTTTAAAAAATAGATGGTGTATAGTCAGATATGTGGTTGAACTAAAATGGGGAATAAAAATATTGTTTGAATTAATTCATCATAGACTTGAAACTGACCCAGTAGATTGTTGGAGTATATCTATCAATGCGGGCAGAGATTTGAAACTTGCACGTAATGGTGAAAAAGAAAATCTCGTATTAAGTATTGATTTCGGACTCCGTCTACTTTATGGCCTAGTGACCTATAATGCCTTTAAGTACAGTTGCAAATTCAGTCATGACTTAGTGTTTACTGTCGACGACTTGATTCAGTTCTATGCACAATCCTGTTGATTTCATATAAAATGCCTTGCTTTTCACTTATGGATATCTTGCTTAGTATCATAACACTTTCTTCTGTAAGATGAAGCATCTCAACCAAAACCGTACGGTGATGGTTGCGGCCTAACTATTACGGAGTATATTTCTATCTTTTTCATGGATGGTCAGTAAAATTTGTAAAAAAAATTCATACTTTTCACACAGAAATAATCTGTAACTCAAAGATATTGATTTGTTTCGGAGTTAGCCCTTAAGGTTCGTAAGGGAGGGCATAAGACTAAGAAACTGTTATTGAACAGAATACTCGTAAGTTGGTGTTGCAGCATCTGTACCAAATTTTTGTGTTGATGTAAGTAGGCCAGGCACTATTGGTCCAATTACTCCAATCTGAATAACCTAACCCGAATAAGCTGCAACTGTAGGCCTGTGATAAGCTTTGGTGAAGCATTTGTACGTTTTTGGATGATGTGGCTCTCTAATGAAAATTCACCACTGGGTTGCTGAAAATTGATAGTTCTCTGTTGCATATGACAGCAGTTTCTGTACTCTTGTTATTCAATTCATATTGTTCTGGGTCTGCTGTGCAGGGCAGAAGAAGCCCGCGTCATGTATGAGAAACTCCAGTCCCATCCCAATGGCAAAGTTAGCAAAAAGGCAAGGCAGTTCATATTTAGCTTTCAGGTAAGTTGCAATTTCTTGTCAGTATTTACATTGTTCAATTGATGATGAAAAACTTTATTTTGAGCCCCAAGGTTTGTGTTGATTTGAGCCTTTACAAAATTCCAGGTTGTGCTCTGATGGGAGTGGTTTTCCTCTTTGGTGACACGCACTTTAGTGTAGATTATATTCTTCTATATCCTAAATGAGAACCCACTAAAAAAATTTAAGGATGCATGTCACATTCTCATCAAAAACTTTCCTGCCTAAATATTTTGGCTAACAAAAGCCTCGTGAATTCACCCACCGAAAAGAACTCAAGCTCACTAAATCACCCAATCCGAGTATTAATGTGAAAATATGTCCAACCATGCAATCATGCATCATTGCATCCTGAATGGTTGGTTTAAATGGATTGGCTTAATTAGGATCCAAGAACTACTTTCTTTGAAAACGATTCTGATTGTTGTTGGTAGTTGCGTCAGTCAATTCATCCCGTGGTCTAACCTAGGAAATAATTGATCATGCATGCTGAGACATCTTTTCCGGATCTTAGTCCATCCATAGTTTTGATAAAATAAATATGACAAGTGAATTAACTGTGTAAAAACTTCACCTCAAAATGAAATGGCAGGCCATGGAGATGATGAAAGTTACTCAATCAAGTGTTTCTCCCATCAACACTGGTCTTGGAAGCTACTTGGAAGCGTTTGTCGAAGAAAAAGTAGATTATACTACTACTTCAGGAAGCACGGACGATGCGAATGAAGATGCCGTTTATCAAGCTCTTCCATATATAATAATCTTCCTTGCTTCTCCCATTTTACTTGTCCTACTTGCTGCAGCAAGGAAGGGGATGTAGATTGTAGTATTCGAGAGTCGGTTTTTGCTCAACTTGTTCACTCAGTGTTCTCTCACGTAACGTATGTACATCTTGACTCTTGAGCACAGTACAGGAAGGAGTACACATCATTGTTCTACAATTACGTGCAAGGTACTAATGTTAATTCTATGATATAAAGAATGAAGAATTGTTTGTGTACATATTCATCTGATAGTTCAATGTAATAATTCACTTCCAAGATTCATTTACCAGAACCAATTTTTTTCTTTTCAAATATGACTAGTGATAAATGTCCGTTCGTTTGTTTGCCTCTTATATTCATTGTGAGAAATATTTTAATCAAAAGCAAACAAATTAATGGAAGTTGTTGTAACGGAGGTGTCCCGTTACCAACGATTTGTTGACTACACGAGAAGAACAAACAACGAACAAACAATATTTATAACTGACACATTTCATGGTTCACCAGCAAAATCATTGGCTAAGAAAGTGAGATAATGTAAGGGATTTTTATATTTGACAATTTATAAAAAAATTCTCAAAGTGTGCACAATTTTATGTGTACTTAGTTAATCATATGAGCAATATTTTAATCTCCTATTAGATTAATTATTTATACATTTATTGTGTAAGAAATAAACACGTTGTTTTATACTCACTATCATGAAATTTAATTACTCATATCGCTATATATCCACTCTACGTACAATATGTTCTTGAATTATCTATGTTAAATTGGGTCTCTTACTTTACATTATTCGTAAATATTATTTGTCATTTTATTTATTAGTTAATAATAATAATGATGATGATGATGATGATGATGATGAGCATGGAGATTCTCTGGTTTCTAAGGTCAATATGCAGCCAAGAGCAAGTATCTTTTCACCCAAAGTGCTGTAAACTGCAACTTACTCACTTGACTTTCGCGGATGACCTTATGATCTTTACTAGGGGGGATGTTCCTTCTGTTGTGGCTGTACAGAAGTGCCTTCAATCCTTTGCAACTCTATCTGGTCTTCATGCTAATGTTGATAAAACTTCTATATATTTTGGGGGGGTTGCAGGGGAGATCCAGGAAGAAATCTTACAAGCTACAGGTTTCACTAAGGGTTCCTTCCCCTTTAGATACCTTGGGGTTCCTCTTTCTGATACCAGATTAAGCATTGATATGTTTGATGCGCTCATCCTTAAGATTCAGCATGCTATACATCATTGGTCGACCAGTCTTTTGTCATATGCAGGAAAGATTCAGCTTATTAATTCAGTTCTGTTTGGGATGGAGAATTTCTGGTGTGCAGGTATTCTCTTTCCAAAAATTGTTGTTAAGAAGATAAATAAGATAAGCAAAGACTTCTTTTGGGGGATTGATGAAGGTGCTAGGAGGCTGGTCTTTAAGCGATGGACTGAAGTGTGTAATCCTTGGAATGCTGGTGGTCTTAACATCAAGGATCTAAGAGCTTGGAATGAAGCTTTAATGATTAAATGGATTTGGGTACTTTCAAAGGAGCCTTGTTCTATCTGGAGTAGGTGGTGTAAGGCTTACATACTTGGGAAGGAATCTATTTGGACGGTCAAATGCAAGGAATACTTCCCTAGTAGCATCAAAAACATTCTTACAGTAAGGGATCTACTTGTGGATAGGAAAGGGTTACCACAGGCTCAACATTTTGTGGAAAGCTGTGCTAGTGGTCCTAAATTTAAAGTACAGGCTGCGTATAAGGGAATGAAGGTCTGGAATATTAGGAACTGGACTAAGATTTTGCATTCTGCGGTTCATCAGCCAAGTAGTAAGGTTATCCTTTCTCTGGCTTTACAGAAACAGCTCCCCACAGTGGACTTGTTTCGTCGGAAAGGATTTCATATGATAAACAGATGTGCCCTTTGCAAGAAGGATGAGGAAACACATGATCACTTATTTTATTGCTGTTCTTTCTCCAAGGATTTATGGAATGCTATTACTGATTGGCTTAATGTCGATATACCAATGTTCAAGTTGAAAGATATTGTCAAGTGGATGCTCCATCGATCTCATAAAGCTCATTGGAAACATCCTTGGCTGAGTGTATCTCTAAGTACCTCGGTCAATATTTGGTGGAAAGAGCGTAACAAGAGGGTGTTTACTGATCAGGAAAGTTCGGTAGAGGTTGTTTTCAATCAAGTCAAGCTTATTGTTACAATGAGATTTGCTTGTTATAAATCTAATCCTAAATATGCTAGGATATTAGGAAAACTTCCTTTTTTGGCTTAAATGCCTCAATAGTGTGTTAGCTCTTTTTGCAATATTGTAATTTCCTTTCACCTTGAAATGAAATGATATCTTTCTTGCAAAAAAAAAAAAAAAAAAATAGGGCAACTCGTGCGATTAGGGCGAGCGTTTGGGTACGTGCGTTTAGAGCCAACTAGGGCGCGTAGGGCTGCCGGCGACCGCTGTCTGCCGGCGTCACGCCCTGCTGGTCGGCGTTCTGCCATGCTGGTCGGCCGTTTCGAGGGAGAGGGGAACAGTTCGGGGAGGGCGGTTTCGGTTTCGGTTTGTGATTAGGGCTTCGTCTAACGCCACCTTCACGTCGACTCCGCTGCCGCCTTCTGGCCTCACGCCGCCTCAGGCCTCACGCCACCCACCCGCCGCGCGCCGGCAACCTTCCTCTGCCGGTGGCCGGTTTTTGTTTTGAGAGGAGTTAGTGCGCGTGGGTTGCTGTTGCTGCTGCGTTACCGTCGGACGCCGGTTCTAGCGACGCCGGGATTCCTGACCACGTCGGGCTGCCTGGGTTGGTTGCTGTTCTCCAGCATGCCGTGTGTGGGTAGTTCGGGTCGGTTCGGTGCTGGTTTTTCGGTGCTACTCGGCTGCAACGGTTTCTCTTCGTGTGTTGGTTAGGTTCTTTTTGTCCTTTTTTCGGTTTCGGTTTGCTCTTCTTCGTGTTCTTGCTTTTCGGGTTTCGCTTTTTGGGTCTGCTTTTGCTACTTTTATTTTTCTTCGCGATTTTCGCTTTTTCGGTCTGCTTTGGCATGTTATTTCTGCCTTCGTCCTGTCATGCCCGAGCTTGTGCGGTTCCATTGTCCTTTTGCGGGCCTCGATAGGTGTAGGGATGGTTGGGGTAAGGGTCTTGTTAAAAGTTTGTTGCTCTTCCATCTCCGTGATCATCACTGTAAGGAGGATGCCCGGCGGGAAAACATGCGTCAATCTCTTGCTTCTTTATCTGTTTTTTTGGCTGCTGAGACTACTTTTCGTCGGATGGGTATTTGGTTGTGTGGAGTTTGCTTTCGCATTCATACTCATAGCATAGGATGTAAGCATGGTGGGGAGGTTATTGCGGCTCCTAATTGTGGGGACGGGGTTATTCGCTTTGTCCTTTATGGCTTTCCCCGACCATCTGCCCCTACTATTTCGTCGTCTAGTGTCGTTGGTGGTCCTCCGGTTATTGGGTTTACCGTGGCTTCTCTGGATTGCTTATTGGCTAAGGGGTTACGTACGGTTAAATCCATCCCTCCTAAGTGTCGTTTGGGGTTTTCTCGGGTTCTTAGGGGGGCCCTTGATGAGGTGGCTGCCTCTCCTCGTGATCTCTCTTGTTGGGTCACCTTGCTTGCGTTGCCTCTTTGCATACTTAAGACTTTCTCCCCTAGGAGTAACCTTGAGTGCCGATCTGTTATTCGGCGACAACGCCAGGAGGAGAGTATTTCTAGTGCCATTCGTTGTTGGGGTGAGCCGGGTGGCCGTTTGCTTCTTCTGCAGGATACTTTGGCTGAGGTTGCTCCTTCTTTTAGTGTGGATGAGGATCTTGACTTGAGTGACCTCAACATTAGGCAGTGTCGGAGGAAGATTTGTGATGGACATTACACTGCTGCTGTCCGTGTCCTTTCTTCTTCTGGCGTTGCTCCTTACACGGATGATACTCTTGCGGCTTTGAAGGATAAGCACCCCGTCGTCCCTTCCCCCGCTTTGCCTCCTTTGCCTGGTAATAACCATTCCCTCACTGCGTCTGCATCTGTCGTTCTGGATATGATTAGAGGTTTTCCGCGTGGCACTTCCTGTGGGAGGGACGTTTTTCGTGCCCAACACCTTTTGGATTGTTTGAGTGGTGCCGCAGTTGCTGTCTCGGATGATTTGGTTGCATCTGTCACTCGAGTGGTTAATCTCTTTCTCGAGGGCAGCTCCCCGCAGGTCCTTGGGGAGTACATTGCTAGTGCCCCGCTCACCCCGCTTGTTAAACCAGGCGGTGGTATTCGTCCTATTGCTGTTAGTACGATTTGGAGACGGCTTGTCTCTACGGTTGGTGCTTTTCTAATTGGTCCGTCCCTGTGTGGCTATTTCTCTGGCCTCCAGTTTGGGGTTGGGGTATCTGGTGGGGGTGAGGCTATCTTGCATGCCTTGAACCGGCTTGTTGAGGATCAGGGTGATGAGGTGGGTCTTTCCATGCTTTTGGTGGACTTTCAGAATGCTTTTAACATGGTGGATCGGGAGATCATGTTACAAGAGGTTCGTAATCACTGTCCTGTTCTTTCCCGGTGGGTGGAATTTTGTTATTCTAGTCCGGCTCGGTTATATTATGGTGAGCACAGCCTGTGGTCTTGTCTGGGGGTCCAACAGGGTGACCCTTTGGGTCCTCTGCTTTTTTCTTTGGTTTTACATCCATTGGTTTGTAAGATCCGAGACTCGTTTGACTTAAGGTTGCAGTCTTGGTACTTGGATGATGACACTATCGTCGGGGATACCTTGGTTGTGGGAAAGGTCCTAGAACTGATTATGGAAGATGGACCTCGATCGGGACTTCATCTTAATGTCAGTAAAACTGAGGTTTTTTGGCCTATGGAAGATCCTAGGAGCAGACTCCATGGTGTCTTCCCTTCTTCTATCGCCAGACCGATGCGTGTGTCAAAGTCCTTGGCGGGCCTGTTAGTGTGTGTGTCATGACTTCAGCAGTGAACTTGTGATGAGTAGAGTTACTAGAACCATCGCGCTTATGGGTTCTGTTGCTTTGCTTGATGATCCGCAGTGTGAGTTGCTGTTGCTCCGGGCTTGTACTGGTATTTCCAAACTTTATTTCGCTTTGCGTACTTGCCCACCTACTGTTTTTGAGTCGGCTAAGCTTGCTTTTGACGCAACACTTCGTTCTCATTTAGAACGTATTGTTGTTGCGTCTGGGCCTGGGTTTGGCGACTGGCAGTGGCGGCTTGCCACCCTTCCCTTTTCTTTTGGAGGGCTTGGGGTGTATGCTGCTGGAGATGTCATTAATTATGCTTTTGTGGCGTCTCGACTGCAATCTGTGGGTTTGCAAGCTACGTTGCTTCGCGCGGCGGGCGTTTCGGACCCTGGCCCTACTTTCGATGTGGCTTTGTGTAGGCTTAAGGAGGTTTTGGGTTCTGTTGTGTGTAATCCTAGTGAGATCGCTGCCCCCAAACTTATGAAGTCTTTGGCAGACATTTATTTCTCGAGGGTTGTTGCTACTGCAGATTCAGATTTCTCTTTGACCCCCCGCCAGGTTGCATTGTGGAAATCTCAGCGAGACAGCCATGGTTCTGATTGGCTGCGTGCTGTACCTATTTCTGGGTTGGGTCAGACTATGAACGGTCGGACGTACCGATGTGTGCTTAGTTATCGGTTGGGCGTTCCTCTGTTCTCTGTTCCTGGGCCGTGTCCTGCCTGCTCTCGGGTTTTTAGTGATGATATCTACGGGGACCATGCTGTCTCATGTGCGGGTATTGTCGGTATAAAACACCGGCATAACCTCGTCCGCGATACACTTTTAGATATCTGTTTCCGCTCTGGGGTCTCAGCAGGTAAGGAGGTTGATATTGCCCTGATTGACGATCATGACAGACTTGCGACCCGCTGATTTGCTGCTCTATTCTTGGGACAAGGGGCGTGACGTATGTGTTGATCTTACTGGGTCTTCTCCTTTGACTCAGTCCGGGCTCTCCGACTTCTTACCTGGACGTGTTGTGGGTGACGCTGCTCGGCGCAAGTGCGTCAAGTATCGGGGCCTGTGCGCGGGGCTAGGTTATGGGTTCTTGCCTTTTTCCTTTTCTTCTTTAGGGGAATTGGAGGAGGATGCTGTCAGCTTGCTTAAAAGGATTCAAAAATTCTCGATAGCACAGGATGCCGGAGCACGCGCTGCTCCTTTTATTTTTACTCGGCTTAGCTTTGCTATAGCTAAGGGGGTAGGGGCCCAGATTGTATCTCGGCTACCCACAAATTTTTTGTAACCTATGTTTTGTTTCATCAATAAAATTCTCCCATTTTATAAAAAAATAAAATAAAAAATAAAATAATAATAATAATAATAATAATAATAATAATAATAATAATTGTTCCGGTACGGAAACAATTAACCCGACTTCGGATTCGGGTTGTATGTTCGATATGTTGCTTGATAATTGCTCGTCCGATTTCCTTTAGTCTCTCCTTTCTCCCACTCCGATGATCAGACCTTCCCGGCGAAGTGAGCCTGCTCCCTGCACAGTGAACGCACAGGGCCTCGGAGGTTGTCCGAGGGAACCCTCTCCGATGCCTAAGTCAGTCTGTGAAATGTCTTGATGAACCTAGTTCGTGAGGAGCTAGGTGGCGTTTTTAGGAGTGAGAGTCTAGAGAGAGAAAATCCAACCCTTCTCAAGTGGGAAATGGGTGGGTATTTATACCTTCCCACAAGAGAGAGAGGAGGAGAGGGAAAAAGAACAGGAGAATGGGTGGATGGCAAAGCGACACGTGGATCCGTCTTGTCCACCTATTCTCTTTTACCTTAGGCGAAATGACGGAGGGGCCCCCAGTAACCCCTGCCCTGCTTGGGGGAGAGGTCCCCTAGAGACAGGCGAGCAGGGGGCCTTCGAAGGCCCTGCTTGGCGGGCCACATCGCCCTGCTGGGCGGGCCACATCGCCCTGCTGGGCAGGCGGCTTGCCTGAAGCTATCCCCTTGGAGAATTCCCGTTGGCTTATCCTGACAGCCTGCTGGGCAGGCTCTTTGATCCCTCGGGTCGGGTCGTTATGGGGCCTGATAGGTGGGTGACCTGGCGCAGGTTTCCGACCCCCATCAATTGGCCCCCACCGGCTGGGAGGAAGCAAGGCTTCCCTTTAGCAGGTGGACTCTTGGTTCAGATGGTGGGAGGTTGACTTCTTGGCTTCACTTTTGCATTTAATGCGTTTGCGCATTCCCGAGGGAGGAGGCTTAACTGCATTGGGCATGCAAAGAGTTAGGATGTCTTTTGCTCATGATTGTTCCTTACACTTAGTGGATTTTTGAGCAGCGTGCTGGTTTGCTGATTGGATGTGCCCTCTGCTAAGGTGGTTGGGGTGCCATTTAATGCCTTGGCCTTCCCTTTTGTATAAATTGCGGCCTTTCCTACCATTTTGCTACCACATCTTCACCTTCCTTCTGCTTATCTTTTTTTCAAAGAACCATGTCTTGGGTTAAGAAGACAGCTATTCGCAATGGAATTCGCACTGTTAGCTTCCTCTTCAAGAGGTTCTGGCAGCTGAGGTATGCCAGGGCAGCCTTTCTGGCCCTGCGTCGAAGTCGACATCTGCGCCCCTGCCCTCGCCAGAACGCTAGGAGGGTTTCCGTCAAGGCAGGCAAACGTCCTATCAAATCCTCGCCTTCAGTCGGCTCCCAGTTCAAGCGTTGCCTCCAAGGCGGGGGTTGTTACGACAAGGGATGCCACGAGTGCTTTCCTTGGCTGCACCCAGAACAATTTGACCCCAGCTGTCCTGAGCTGAATTCTTCTTCGGAGTCAGGCCCCTCTTCTCCTCTGGCGAGGAGAGTGGGTTGTGGCTCTTGTGATGACAATCAGACAGTCCCTTATGGAAGGGACTGGGACATCAGCAGCCAAGTCTCTGGGGATAACGCAGGCATGGGCTACTCTCCTAACAGGGACGAGGATGGGCTTCCAGACGACCCCTTCAAGGACTCCAGTGACTGGGATTGGGGGTCTGACATAGGAGGCCAGGATAACTCTAGGGATTATTCCCCGGATTTAGACGATGACTAGGCCTGCTCGCAGGATGCAAGCGCAATGAGCCGGAAGTTTAGGCTCCTTTTGTACTTTCTGTCTGCCATGTATGGGGTGTAACTTGCCCGTTTTTCGGGTTTTCTTCTAATTAATGAAAAATCAGGCAGTTTGTTTATGCATGGTATTTTTTATTATTATTTTTTTTTGAATGAAGGGATGACGTCACAGGGCGATTAATCCTCTAACACCTTTTTGTCTTCTCGAGGCTACCCTTGGGAAGCCACAAGGGGCTGACTTTTGAGAACACGACACGTGGAAAGTTGCCCTTGGGCGGGTTTCTTAGGGTTGGCGACTCTTCGTCTGCCTCCCCCTCTATAAAAGCAATCCGGCATTCATACTTCTTCTTTTTCCAAACTCCTTTTTTCCTGCAAATCTTTGAGAGAAAATTCGAGCCTTCTCTCGTACCTTCATATTTCTGGGAAACTTTCTTGGGCTTTTCTTCTCAAGTTTTCGTCCAATCAGCAGCCAACCTTAGGTTAGATTCTAATCCCAAGCTCTTGCTCTTTTTCTTTCGATTTCTTGCTCTTCTTTCATCTTAGGTCACTATGTCTAGAAACCGTGCCCGTATTCTATCGTTTATCGACTCGTCAGCTGAGAGGGCGAGGGACGGAGAGGAGAGTAGGGAAAATGTTGCTTCTTCTTCCAGGGGGGTTGGCCCCCAAATAGTCGAGGAAGAGTGTTCGGGGGATAGTGGAGGTGGCAATTCGCCTGACCCTGCCTCTTATGACGTCGTTGACTCGGACGACGAGGCGTTGGAGATCGATCTTTCTAGGACCTCCGGCCCCCTCATTCCCCGAGAAAGGGGTAAGACATATTACCTGGACAAAACCAAATATCACGTTCCTCTGGGGACTTACCCTGAGCCAAAGAACCGGGAATTGATTCTGGCAACAAATGCCGCCGCCGCGATTGAGCGGTTTTACAACTTTGGGGAGGGGTACACAATTATTGTTCCTGGGTTGAAAGATACTGTATGCAACCCCCCTGATGGCTGCATAGCCATCTACCACAAGTGCTTAGACTTTGGCCTTCGTTTCCCCCTGCACCCTTTTCTGGAAGAGGCTTTTAGGCGGATGAACGTGGCCATAGCTCAATTGACCGCCATGGCGGTTAGGTCCCTGATATCATATGCCTGGACCTGCTTGTTTCATTATACCGAGCCTTCCATTGATGCCCTGAGATTCATGGTGGGCTTACACATGGTCCCTTCCGGGAGTGAGGGTTCCTCTGGGTACTGGTCTATCCAGAGGCAGAAGGGTCATACCCTGGTGTGGCCAGCCATGGACAGTCTAAGGGATTGGAAGAACAACTTCTTGTACGTGCATAGTGCTACAGGGTGGAGGATCCCTCGGCATTTCAGGAACCATGTCCATACCAGGCTGGAGACTCGCCAGGAGTATCATTCTGGTGTTGGGGGAAAAGCCCTCGAGGTGAAGCTGAGCGACAAGGATGAGAATTTGGTGAAGAAGTTTGCGGCCCATACGGACAAATAAGGCGTTTATGGCCCTAGTTTCTAGCTTCCCCATGCAGAACTTATCGCCACTGATAGATTTCTGACCCGAGTGGGTTTGAACCCTGGCCTGGATAGAGGTAGTTCAGGGGTGTCGTCGGCTTTTCTTCATCCTCCTTGTCCTCTTTTGAGTGTTTTCTAACTGTTCTTTCTTTTACCGTGCAGACCTTGCCACCCGCACCTGGACGAGGAAGGAGGTGAAGTGTCTGGGTTTAAACGAAGAGCTTGTCATTATCCAGAGCCGGCCTTCTCTCCCTCCCAATTTTAAGAAGGGCGAGAAGAATTTGATGAAGCATTTGAAGAGCCTCTCAGTTAACAGGGCGAGGCTCCCCGCCCCTCCTAGACTCACGCGTGCAAAGCCGGCGGCTCCCCCTTCCTCGGGTGTGGAAGCTGCAGACGTACCTGAGGCCACCCCTTCTCCAGCCGGCAAACGAGGAGGATCCCTTGCAGGAAATCATACCCCCTGGAGCCAGAGCCTGCTAATTCTGAAGGGACTGGGGAGAGCACCCCTCAGGAGTTAGTTAGGAAAAGAAATAGGGAGCCCTTAAATGCTGAGAATGTGGTGGATCTAGAGGCGGACACTCCTGACCCGAAGCGTCCTGTACGAGACGTCCCAGGCACCCTCTTTTCAGAGGAGAATACTGAGTTTCACTACACTGCTGGCGATAGCCTGGATGTTTCTGCCCTGCTTTCTGATTCAGGGGTTGTCTTGGTGGACCATCTTATCAAGACAGTGACTTCTGCCACCAACCAGGTGACCCAGTATATTCAGTGTACCTCCCGGGTTATTCAGGCCTCTACCGAACTGGCGGCCCTCAGCTGCCTGAGTGATGAGGAACTGGTAGCTTCCCCTCCCTCTGACCGCTTGGCCACAGTTGAGAGGGACGTCACGCTGATCGCCAGCCTGAAGGATCAGTTGGCAAAAAAGGAGAGCGAGCTGGAGGAGGCTAAGGATCAGGCGGCCCGCTGGAAGTCTCAGGGTGAGAGGGCAGTTAGGGAGATTTCCCGCTTGGAAGAGGAGCTGACGAAGTCCAAGCAGGCTGCTGTGGAGCTAGAGCAGGCCAGGAAGGCGTTGGCTGAGCTGGAGCATGCCAAGAGGAAAGCTGCTGACTTGGGGGAGCGTCTCTCCCGGGCTGAATCAGACCTCCAGACGGTCCGTGGTGATTTGGCGGCGAAGGCGGAGGGGTGGCAGAAGGAAAAGGATGAGATAATCCAGGAGGCTGAGACTGAGGTGGAGAAGAGCTTTGAAAACGGTGCTAACTCCTCCCTGGTGGTGGTTATGGAGGCTATCAGGGAGATGTTCCCTGACTTTGATGAGGAGGCCTTTCAGGCTCTTTATGCTGCCAAGGATGAGGCCCGGGTGAGCAGATCGGCTGAAGAGGCTGCTGGTCCCAGCCAGGATGCTCCTAATGCTTAGGTTTTTCTGATGACAATTCTAACTTTTGTGCTGAGTCCTGGTGTGGCCAGCTTGTCTGTAATATTTTGATTTCTTTGGATCTTTGTTTTGGTATTTTTAAACAATTTTACTTCTTCCTGAATCCGTTTATGAATATCCTTTCCTTGTTTCTGTTTGTTTTCCCTCCCTTAGGATATGGCCTGCCCCCTGTTCACTTAGAGGTAGGAGGGGGGGGGGGGGGGGGGGGGGGGGGGGGGGGGGTTGGGGTGGCTGTTTTTATACAAGGCTGGGGGGATTGCCCCCAAGTATATGTTCATCTTTGGCGTGCGCAGCCTGGCCTGACCCTGGCTTTCGACCAAAGTCCAGGGGGCCTGCCCCCTGCCTACCTAGAGGTAGGGAGGAGGTTTTGCGTTTTTTATACAAGGTTGGGGAGCCTGCCCCCAGTCCTTGTTCATTTTTGGCGTGCGAAGCCTGGCCTGACCCTGGCTTTTAGTCAAAGTCCGGGGGGCCTGCCCCCTGCCTGCCTAGAGGTAGGGAGGAGGCTTCTGCGTTTTTTATACAAGGTTGGGGAGCCTGCCCCCAGTCCTTGTTCACTCGGCACGTGGGGTCGGGCCTGACCCTGGCTTTTGATCATAGTCCATGGGACCTGCCCCCTGCCTGCCCAGAGGCAGGGAGGGAGGCTTTTGCGTTTTTTATACAAGGTTGAGGAGCCTGCCCCCAGTCCTTGCTCATTCGGCACGTGAGGTCGGGCCTGATCCTGGCTTTTGATATAAGTCCAGGGGGCCTGCCCCCTGCCTGCCCAGAGGCAGGGAGGGGGACTTAGAATTTTTGTTGGGGGGTTCATTTTCCTTGGTTCTGGCAACAGGGGGGCCTCCCCCTATTGCTCCCTGCGCGTTTGTGTGTGAAAATGCGAGTTTGAACGGACAACGAGTATGGATTCGAAGTTCTTTTCATTTCTTTGTAAAAAAGCTTAACATAAGTGTGGTCGGAGCCGTCGACATTCTTGACCGTTCTCCGCCAGTCCTTCAGAAAACGAAATTTACTTCAAATTTTGCTAGACATAGTACTTTTTTAAGGTGTCGGCATTCCAGTGCGCACTCAACTCTTGGCCTTCAAGATTGGCGATTCTGTATGTGACTGGCCCTAAAATTCGAGTCACTTGGTATGGACCTTCCCAGTTGGCACTTAGTTTGCCGTGCTCTCTTGATTTTCCCACAGCCTGCGTTTTTCTTAGAACCAAGTCGCCTGTCTGGAAGCTTCTCTCATGTACCCTTTTGTTGTATGCTTTCCTCATTCGTTGCTGGTAGGCGGCGATGTTAACACTGGCCTCCTCCCTTACCTCGCTGACCAGGTCTAGAGCCTCGGTCATTGCCACTTCATTCTCCATCCGGTCATATTGCAGGGAACACAGGGTGGGAATTCTGGCTTCGATGGGTAGCAGAGCCTCTGCCCCGTATACCAGGCCGAACGGGGTCTGACCTGTGGACTCTTTTGGGTGGTCCTGATTGACCAGAGTATACTAGGTAGCTCGTCGGCCCATCTGCCTTTGAGGTCATCTACCATCTTTTTGAGAACGTTCAGGATCTGTTTGTTGGCTGCCTCTGCATGTCCGTTGGTTTGAGGGTGGCAGACGGAAGAGTAGGCAACTGCAACGCCATGTCCTTCCAACCAGATCCTCAGAGGGTCGTTATCAAATTGCCTTCCGTGATCAAATACTAACATCTTTGGTAGGCCGAATCTGGTGATGATATTCCTCCATATCACCTTCCGGACTGCAGGCTCAGTGATGTTAGGCACTGCCTTAGCCTCTACCCACTTGGTGAAGTAGTCTATTGCCACAATCAAGAATTTTCTGCCCCCGGTCGCCACTGCAAAAGGACCTAGTATGTCCATCCCCCATTGAGCGAAGGGGATGGGGGATAGGATTGGTCTGAGTTCTTGGGCCGGGGCATGGATAGATGGGGCAAAGAGTTGACATTTCCTGCATTTTTGAGTCAAGTCTTTCGCGTCGGCCAGTAGGGTCGGCCAGTAGTATCCCGCCCTTAAGGCCTTGTGCGCCAACGACTTTCCTCCTATGTGATGACCACATATTCCTGAATGGATGTCATCCAAGACCTCCGCCGCCTGCTCTGCCCCCAGACATTTGAGTAGGGGAGTCGAGAATGATTTTTTGTATAAATCCTCTCCGATTAGTATGAACCATGCAGCTCTTGCCGGCATCTTTCTCTTTTGTACAGGGTCAGGTGGCAAAACTCCAAATTTTTTGAATCGGATGATGGGGGTCATCCAATCCTCAGGCCCTCTCTTCTACGGCGCCGACTGTTTGGCAGGGAGTGGTGGATTTTTCTTGGATTACGTCTACCCAAACTGACCTCCGTATATCCTGCAGGCTGGAACTTGCCAGTTTTGACAGGGCATCCGCCCGACTGTTCTGGGACCGGGGGATCTGTCTGACTTCATACGACTTGAGGCCTGACAACTCTCTCCTCACCTTTTCCAGGTATGCGGCCATCGTCTGATCCCTGGCCTCATATTCTCCATTAATTTGGTTGGCGATGAGTTGGGAGTCTGTCGCCAGGACAATCCTTTCTGCGCCTGCAGCTTTGGCTAGATTAACGCCTGCGAGTACTGCCTCGTACTCGGCTTCGTTGTTTGATGCTGGGAAAACAAATCTGAGTGCGTGCTCAAAGTCAGCCCCCTCCAGGCTGGTTAGCATGACTCCGGCCCCTGCACCGTTAGCCGTGGAAGACCCGTCGGTGTACACCACCCACTCGTCGGCAGGCGGGCTATCCTCCTCAGAGTGGGAGCATTCTGCTAAGAAGTCGGCCAGAGCCTGCGCTTTGATAGCTGTTCTAGAATGGTATGTTATCCCTAGCCCACTCAGCTCGATGGCCCATTTTAGCAGCCTGCCTGATTTCTCGAACTTTTCTAGCACTTTCTCTAGAGGTTGGTCTGTCAGTACCACGACAGGGTGTGCGTCAAAGTATGGCCTTAATTTCCTGGCTGCTATGACAACTGCGTAGGCTGCTTTTTCGACCATAGGATAGTTCTTTTCCGCTGCCCCCAGGGCATGACTTACAAAGTATATAGGCTGTTGTGCGCCTGCTTCTTCTCTTAGGATGACTGCGCTTACTGTCACATTGGTTACAGCAATGTATGTAGAGGAAGAGTTTTTCCCCTGCTACTGGTCTTGCCAGGGTGGGGAGTTTTTTCAGATGTTCCTTCAACTGTTCAAAGGCTTCTCTTTGCTCATCCTCCCATTTAAACTGGTTGTTGCCCTTCAATACTTTGAAGAATGGAGTCGACTTGTCTGCTGACCTGGCAATGAAGCGAGCAAGGGCGGCCATTATCCAGCCTGTCAGACGTTGGATGTCCCTTATGGTTCTGGGTTCAGGAAGGTCCAGAACAGCCTGAACTTTCTCAGGGTTAGCGTCTATCCCTCGAGAGCTGACCAGAAAACCCAAGAACTTGCCAGAGCGAACTCCGAACGTGCATTTTTTTGGATTGAGTTTCATCTTGTAGGCGCGCAGGGAGGAGAAGGTCTCCTGCAGGTCTACCAAGTATTCATCGTCTCCTTTACTTTTCACGATAGCGTCGTCGACATAAGATTCTAGGTTTCAGCCTTTTTGATTTTCGAAAACCTTGTCGACCAGGCGCTGGTATGTGGCCCCTGCGTTTTTAAGCCAAACGGCATCATTTTGTACATGTAGGTGCCTGAGCTGGTGATGAAGGCACACTTCACCCTGTCCGGCTGCCATAAGTACACTTGATGATATCCTGAGAAGGCGTCCAGGAAGCTCAGCATAGAATATCCACTGGTAGCGTCTACCAGTTGGTCAATCCTGAGGAGTGGGTAGCAGTCTTTCGGGCAGGCCTTGTTAAGGTTTGTAAAGTCCACGCACATTCTCCATGCGCCCGAGGATTTCTTGACCATGACTACATTTGCTAACCATTCTGGGTAGTCGCAAACCTCAATAAAATCTGCCATCAGAAGTTTTTCAATTTCTTCTTTAATCGCCACGTCCTTCTCTGCGGACATATTTCGCTTTTTCTGCTTTACAGGGCGGGCGTCCGCGTTTACGTTCAGCATGTGAACGATACATGCTGGATCAACCCCTGGCATCTCGTCCGCCGAGTAGGCGAATACATCCTTGTTATCCTTTAGTAACTTGATCACTTCAGCCTGGTAGGACTCTTCCAGGTCAGCTCCTATAAGGACCTGTCTCCCTGGTTCCAGGTCCACCAGCATGCTCTCCCCCCAGGTTCCAGGTGGTCGGATGCCTGATTACCGGTTGGAATCTCGCCTTCCCTGCTGGGGGAACTGTCAGCTTTTCTCTTTCCTTTTCTTTCACTTTCATGGGTTTGCAGGGCCACAGAGTAGCACTGCCTGGCCGACTCCTGGTCTCCGTGCACTTTATCTTCAAGGCCGAAATCCGTAACATAGGCTACGGTAAGAGCCCTGATTGATACGGCCGCTTCAATCTCATCCAGGGTGGCCCTGCCAATCAGGGCGTTGTATGCGGACCTTGCATCTACTACGACAAACGCCGCCCTGATATTTCTGGCGGAGGTCCCCTCCCCGAATGTCACAGGCAGATCTATAATTCCCATGGGCAGTATGCCTGCCCCGCTGAACCCGTACAACGATCCAGGGGCAGGTCGCAGATGCCTCTTTCCAGGCCCATTTTATCGAAGGCCTCATTGTATAGCAGGTTCGTGTATGCGTCGGTATCCACCATGCATCTCCGCACAATATGGTTACTGATTTCTAGGGATAGTACCAAGGGATCGCTATGGGGATACACCACTCGCCCTGCATCCTCAGGGGTGATGCTCAGCGTCATTCCCTTCGGGCTTCCTACCCTTTCAGCATAACAGATTTGGTTCCTCAGTTCACGAATCTGCCTCTTCTGACTTCTTCTGCTGATTTGGCCCTCTGCATCTCCTGACACCACATGGATTATCAGGCGGTTCTGCGCTGAGCCTTCAGGTTTTTCAGGCGTTTCCTTATGAGATTTATTCCTTGTTGCATAGTTGGCCAGCCAGCCATTCCTGATTAACTTCTCGATCTCGTCGTTCAGGTGGCGGCACTCCTCGGTGGTATGGCCTACGCAATCATGGAAGGTACGAAACTTCTTGGGGTCCCCCTTTGGGCTGCGTGGTTTGCTCGGACGGTTCCACTTGGCAGTCTCCTTTTCTAGTTCGAAGATCTCTGCCCTGGACTTGTTGAGAGCGGTATAGCTGTCGAATCTAGGTTGGTAGACTGTGCGCTCCTTTTTAGAAGTATCCCCTTCTTCAGCTCTCTGCTTTCCGGATTCATTTCTGCCGTGTCCACCCTGCGGTCCCCCCTGCTGCCTGGTAGGGCCTGCGGGGGTATCCGGCAGGCTATGGAACTCCTCTTGCAGCATAAACCCTTATGAGATTTTCCTGGCCTTGGCCAGAGTCTCCGGCTGGGCCCTGATCAGCAGGTTCTTCATCTCTCCGGGGAGCAGGGAGTTAGTCAGTGCGTACGTCCCCGTCGCATCGTCTATCTCTTTGACTTGTTGGAAGGACAATTCAAACCTCTTCAGGTATTCCCTGACAGACTCACCCTTCTTCTGCCTGAGGGTCATTAAGTCGAACCGAGTAAGACGTCACCTCTTGTTTCCCGCATACTGGTCAAGGAAGGCTTCAGCCAACTCGATGAAGAAACAGATTGACTCCTGCGGCAAATCTCTAAACCAACCCTGGGCTAGACCCACCAGGGTGGTTGGAAAAATCTTGCACCAAACCGCGTCGTCGGCGTCATACATGCCCATATGGCTTTCGTATGCCGCCAAGTGATCCTCTAGGTCAGTCATGCCGTCAAACTTTACAGAGGGCATCTTAATTTTTGGGATAGGATATCCCCGCACCTCAGGGTGGAGCGGGGTCTTGGTCGGCCTGCCCACCATTCTCGACCTTCTCACGCTAGAGTAGTGACCGTGGTCGTCCCTTCTGTCAGGGGTCGGTCTCCTACTTTCAGGGGAGCGGTACCTAGGCGGGCGCCTGCTTATCGCTTCGTCGTCCCTGGGAGAGGAATGATACTGTGAGCGCTTCTTTTGAGTAGGCTCGAGGTTATCATCCTGACGGTGCCTTGACTTTAGAGGCTGACCATTGTTAAGTCTGGACTGCAGGCTCTGGGACAGTCCTGGTGCAGGCTGCGATTCTTCAACTGGTGTCAGCCTGGAGAACACATCTCCCTGTTTCTCCCCCAGGCGTTTGGACACTGGCTCCTTATGCCTCATACGATTCCTCAAGTCTTGGGATAAGCCCCTTCTTTCGCGAGCAGCCGTGGACTCTGTAGTGTGAATGGAGAATGCCTCTTTATGACCAGCAGCCTCTCGCTGCGCAAGCGGCTCTTGACGGACTCCTGTGACCCGCCTTTGCACCTGGGCATACGCATGAGCCGTCTTCCGGGCCTTTCTCTGAATATTTCTAGCGGCGGTCTGCTTTGAGCCCCCGGTTCCCTCCCCACTTTCAAAGTGAAGCAACCTGGGGGTCGTAGCGACCCTGCCTACCAGATCGTCTGGAGTAAACTCCTGATTCAACATTGCTGAGAAAAATGCCGCAATCTGCATCATCTGAGCAGGGGTGAGATTTAGAGTTTGCCTCGGGTTTGCCCCCTGCCCTGCCATGGCAGCTACCCCTTGACCCGGTGCTCCCTGGAGGCTGGCTCGCCCCACGCCTGGAATCGTGGCGGCGGGTGTTACCTCTGGCGGCATGCCATATAGGGGAGCGTTGGGGGGATTTGCCGCAGAGCTGGCATCAACAATTTCAGGCATGTTTGATTGTAATTGGTTAATTTTGTATTTGAGAATGGTTGATTTTGTGGGTAATTTCGTGGGTACAACCGTATTCTTCCCCACAGACGGCGCCAAATTGTTCCGGTACGGAAACAATTAACCCGACTTCTTATTCGGGTCGTATGTTCGATATGTTGCTTGATAATTGCTCGTCCGATTTCCTTTAGTCTCTCATTTCTCCCACTCCGATGATCAGACCTTCCCGGCGAAGTGAGCCTGCTCCCTACACAGTGAACGCACAGGGCCTCAGAGGTTGTCCGAGGGAACCCTCTCCGATGCCTAAGTCAGTCTGTGAAATGCCTTGATGAACCTAGTTCGTGAGGAGCTAGGTGGCGTTTTTAGGAGTGAGAGTCTAGAGAGAGAAAATCCAACCCCTCTCAAGTGGGAAATGAGTGGGTATTTATACCTTCCCACAAGAGAGAGAGGAGGAGAGGGAAAAAGAGCGGGAGAATGGGTGGATGGCAAAGCGACACGTGGATCCGTCTTGTCCACCCATTCTCTTTTACCTTAGGCGAAATGACGGAGGGGCCCATAGTAACCCCTGCCCTGCTTGGGGGAGAGGTCCCCGGGAGACAGGCGAGCAGGGGGTCTTCGAAGGCCCTGCTTGGCGGGCCACATCGCCCTGCTGGGCAGGCGGCCTGCCTGAAGCTATCCCCTTGGATAATTCCCGTTGGCTTATCCTGACAGCCTGCTGGGCAGGCTCTTTGATCCCTCGGGTCGGGTCGTTATGGGGCCTGATAGGTGGGCGACCTGGCGCAGGTTTCCGACCCCATCAATTGGCCCCCACCGGCTGGGGGGAACCAAGGCTTCCCTTTAGCAGGTGGACTCTTGGTTCAGATGGTGGGAGGTTGACTTGTTGGCTTCACTTTTGCATTTAATGCGTTTGCGCATTCCCGAGGGAGGAGGCTTAACTGCATTGGGCATGCAAAGAGTTAGGATGTCTTTTGGTCATGATTGTTCCTTACACTCAGTGGATTTTTTTGGGCAGCCTGCTGGTTTACTGATTGGATGTGCCCTCTGCTAAGGTGGTTGGGGTGCCATTTAATGCCTTGGCCTTCCCTTTTGTATAAATTGCGGCCTTTCCTACCATTTTGCTACCACAT
Organism: Agrostemma githago; assembly: GCA_958450325.1. NCBI lineage: Eukaryota > Viridiplantae > Streptophyta > Magnoliopsida > Caryophyllales > Caryophyllaceae > Agrostemma > Agrostemma githago. The sequence continues at coordinate 11,876,878 of OY288258.1, forward strand.
CTTCACCTTCCTCATGCTTATCTTTTTTTCAAAGAACCATGTCTTGGGTTAAGAAGATAGTTATTCGCAATGGAATTCGCACTGTTAGCTTCCTCTTCAAGGGGTTCTGGCGGCTGAGGTATGCCAGGGCAGCCTTTCTGGCCCTGCGTCGAAGTCGACATCCGCGCCCCTGCCCTCGCCAGAACGCTAGGAGGGTTTCCGTCAGGGCAGGCAAACGTCCTATCAAATCCTCGCCTTCAGTCGGCTCCCGGTAAGCGTTGCCTCCAAGGCGGGGATTGTTACGACAGGGGATGCCACGAGTGCTTTCCTTGGCTGCACCCAGAACAATTTGACCCCAGCTGTCCTGAGCTGAATTCTTCTTCGGAGTCAGGCCCCTCTTCTCCTCTGGCGAGGAAAGTGGGTTGTGGCTCTTGTGATGACAATCAGACAGTCCCTTATGGAAGGGACTGGGTCATCAGCAGCCAAGACTCTGGGGATAGCGCAGGCATGGGCTACTCTCCTAACAGGGACGAGGATGGGCTTCCAGACGACCCCTTCAAGGACTCCAGTGACTGGGATTGGGGGTCTGACATAGGAGGCCAGGATAACTCTGGGGATTATTCCCCGGATTTAGACGATGACTAGGCCTGCTCGCAGGATGCAGGCGCAATGAGCCGGAAGTTTAGGCTCCTTTTGTACTTTCTGTCTGCCATGTATGAGGTGTAACTTGCTCGTTTTTCGGGTTTTCTTCTAATTAATGAAAAATCAGGCAGTTTGTTTATGCGTGGTATTTTTTATTATTATTATTTTTTTTGAATGAAGGGATGACGTCATAGGGCGATTAATCCTCCGACACCTTTTTGTCTTCTTGAGGCTACCCTTGGGAAGCCACAAGGGGCTGACTTTTGAGAACACAACACGTGGAAAGTAGCCCTTGGGCGGGTTTCTTAGGGTTGGCGACTCTTCGTCTGCCTCCCCCTCTATAAAAGCAATCCGGCATTCATACTTCTTCTTTTTCCAAACTCCTTTTTTCCTGCAAATCTTTGAGAGAAAATTCGAGCCTTCTCTCGTACCTTCATATTTCTGGGAAACTTTCTTGGGCTTTTCTTCTCAAGTTTTCGTCCAATCAGCAGCCAACCTTAGGTTAGATTTCTAATCCCAAGCTCTTGCTCTTTTTCTTTCGATTTCTTGCTCTTCTTTCATCTTAGGTCACTATGTCTAGAAACCGTGCCCGTATTCTATCGTTTATCGACTCGTCAGCTGAGAGGGCGAGGGACGGAGAGAAGAGTAGGGAAAATGTTGCTTCTTCTTCCAGGGGGGTTGGCCCCCAAATAGTCGAGGAAGAGTGTTCGGGGGATAGTGGAGGTGGCAATTCGCCTGACCCTGCCCCTTATAACGTCGTTGACTCGGACGACGGGGCGTTGGAGATCGATCCTTCTAGGACCTGCGGCCCCCTCATTCCCCGAGAAAGGGGTAAGACATATTACCTGGACAAAACCAAATATCACGTTCCTCTGGGGACTTACCCTGAGCCAAAGAACCGGGAATTGATTCTGGCAAAAAATATCGTCAACGCGATTGAGCGGTTTTACAACTTTGGGGAGGGGTACACAAATATTGTTCCTGGGGAGAAAGATACTATATGCAACCCCCCCTGATGGCTGCATAGCCGTCTACCACAAGTGCTTAGAATTTGGCCTTCGTTTCCCCCTGCACCCTTTTCTGGAAGAGGCTTTTAGGCGGATGAACGTGGCCATAGCTCAATTGACCGCCATGGCGGTTAGGTCCCTGATATCATATGCCTGGACCTGCTTGTTTCATTATACCGAGCCTTCCATTGATGCCCTGAGATTCATGGCGGGCTTACACATGGTCCCTTCCGGGAGTGAGGGTTCCCCTGGGTACTGGTCTATCCAGAGGCAGAAGGGTCATACCCTAGTGTGGCCAGCCATGGACAGTCTAAGGGATTGGAAGAAAAACTTCTTGTACATGCATAGGTCTACAGGGTGGAGGATCCCTCGGCATTTCAGGAACCATGTCCATACCAGGATGGAGACTCGCCAGGAGTATCATCCTGGTGTTGGGGGAAAAGCCCTCGAGGTGAAGCTGAGCGACAAGGATGAGGATTTGGTGAAGAAGTTTGCGGCCCATACGGACAAATCAGGCGTTTATGGCCCTATTTTCTGGCTCCCCATGCAGAACTTATTGCCACTGATAGATTTCTAACCCGAGTGGGTTTGAACCCTGGCCTGGATAGAGGTAGTTTAGGGGTGTCGTCGGCTTTTCTTCATCCTCCTTGTCCTCTTTTGAGTGTTTTCTAACTGTTCTTTCTTTTACCCTGCAGACCTTGCCACCCGCACCTGGACGAGGAAGGAGGTGAAGTGTCTGGGTTTAAACGAAGAGCTTGTCATTATCCAGAGCCGACCTTCTCTCCCTCCCAATTTTAAGAAGGGCGAGAAGAATTTGATGAAGCATTTGAAGGGCCTCTCTGTTAACAGGGCGAGGCTCCCCGCCCCTCCTAGACTCACGCCTGCAAAGCCGGCGACTCCCCCTTCCTCGGGTGTGGAAGCTGCAGACGTACCTGAGGCCACCCCTTCTCCAGCCGGCAAACGAGGAGGATCCCTTGCAGGAAATCATACCCCTGGGGCCAGAGCCTGCTAATTCTGAAGGGACTGGGGAGAGCACCCCTCAGGAGTTGGTTAGGAAAAGAAATAGGGAGCCCTCAAATGCTGAGAATGTGGTGGATCTAGAGGCGGACACTCCTGACCTGAAGCGTCCTGCACGAGACCTCCCAGGCACCCTCTTTTCAGAGGAGAATACTGAGTTTCACTACACTGCTGGCGATAGCCTGGATGTTTCTGCCCTGCTTTCTGATTCAGGGGTTGTCTTGGCGGACCATCTTATCAAGACAGTGACTTTTGCCACCAACCAGGTGACCCAGTATATTCAGCGTACCTCCCGGGTTATTCAGGCCTTTGCCGAACTGGCGGCCCTCAGCTGCCTGAGTGATGAGGAACTGGTAGCTTCCCCTCCCTCTGACCGCTTGGCCACAGTTGAGAGGGACGTCACGCTGATCGCCAGCCTGAAGGATTAGTTGGCAAAAAAGGAGAGCGAGCTGGAGGAGGCTAAGGATCAGGCGGCCCGCTGGAAGTCTCAGGGTGAGAGGGCAGTTAGGGAGATTTTCCGCCTGGAAGAGGAGCTGACGAAGTCCAAGCAGGCTGCTGTGGAGCTAGAGCAGGCCAGGAAGGCGTTGGCTGAGCTGGAGCATGCCAAGAGGAAAGCTGCTGACTTGGGGGAGCGTCTCTCCCGGGCTGAATCAGACCTCCAGAAGGTCCGTGGTGATTTGGCGGCGAAGGCGGAGGGGTGGCAGAAGGAGAAGGATGAGATAATCCAGGAGGCTGAGACTGAGGTGGAGAAGAGCTTTGAAAACGGTGCTAACTCCTCCCTGGTGGTGGTTATGGAGGCTGTCAGGGAGATGTTCCCTGACTTTGATGAGGAGGCCTTTCAGGCTCTTTATGCTGCAAAGGATGAGGCCTGAGTGAGCAGATCGGCTGAAGAGGCTGCTGGTCCCAGCCAGGATGCTCCTAATGCTTAGGTTTTTCTGATGACAATTCTAACTTTTGTGCTGAGTCCTGGTGTGGCCAGCTTGTCTGTAATATTTTGATTTCTTTGGATCTTTGTTTTGGTATTTTTAATCAATTTTACTTCTTCCTGAATCCGTTTATGAATATCCTTTCCTTATTTCTGTTTGTTTTCCCTCCCTTAGGATATGGCCTGCCCCCTGTTCACTTAGAGGTAGGAGGGGGGGTCTGTTTTTATACAAGGCTGGGGGGATTGCCCCCAAGTATATGTTCATCTTTGGCGTGCGCAGCCTGGCCTGACCCTGGCTTTCGACCAAAGTCCAGGGGGCCTGCCCCCTGCCTACCCAGAGGTAGGGAGGGGGTTTTGCGTTTTTTATACAAGGTTGGGGAGCCTGCCCCCAGTCCTTGTTCATTTTTGGCGTGCGAAGCCTGGCCTGACCCTGGCTTTTAGTCAAAGTCCGGGGGGCCTGCCCCCTGCCTGCCCAGAGGTAGGGAGGAGGCTTCTGCGTTTTTTATACAAGGTTGGGGAGCCTGCCCCCAGTCCTTGTTCACTCGGCACGTGGGGCCGGGCCTGACCCTGGCTTTTGATCAAAGTCCAGGGGACCTGCCCCCTGCCTGCCCAGAGGCAGGGAGGGAGGCTTTTGCGGTTTTTATACAAGGTTGGGGAGCCTGCCCCCAGTCCTTTCTCATTCGGCACGTGAGGCCGAGCCTGATCCTGGCTTTTGATCAAAGTCCAGGGGGCCTGCCACCTGCCTGCTTAGAGGTAGGGAGGGGGACTTAGAATTTTTGTTGGGGGTTCATTTTCCTTGGTTCTGGCAACAGGGGGCCTCCCCCTATTGCTCCCTGCTCGTTTGTGTATGAAAATGCGAGTTTGAACGGACAACGAGTATGGATTCGAAGTTCTTTTCATTTCTTTGTAAAAAAACTTAACATAAGTGTGGTCGGAGTCGTCGACATTCTTGACCGTTCTCCGCCAGTCCTTCAGAAAACGAAATTTACTTCAAATTTTGCTAGACATAGTACTTTTTTAAGGTGTCGGCATTCCAGTGCGCACTCAACTCTTGGCCTTCAAGATTGGCGATTCTGTATGTGACTGGCCCTAAAATTCGAGTCACTTGGTATGGACCTTCCCAGTTGGCACTTAGTTTGCCGTGCTCTCTTGATTTTCCCACAGCCTGCGTTTTTCTTAGAACCAGGTCGCCTGTCTGGAAGCTTCTCTCATGTACCCTTTTGTTGTATGCTTTCATCATTCGTTGCTGGTAGGCGGCGATGTTAACACTGGCCTCCTCCCTTACCTCGCTGACCAGGTCTAGAGCCTCGGTCATTGCCACTTCATTCTCCGTCCGGTAATATTGCAGGGGGAACGCAGGGTGGGAATTCTGGTTTCGATGGGTAGCAGAGCCTCTGCCCCGTATACCAGGCCGAACGGGGTCTGACCCGTGGACTCTTTTCGGGTGGTCCTGATTGACCAGAGTATACTAGGCAGCTCGTCGGCCCATCTGCCTTTGAGGTCATCTACCATCTTTTTGAGACCGTTCAGGATCTGTTTGTTGGCTGCCTCTGCCTGTCCGTTGGTTTGAGGGTGGCAGACGGCAGAGTAGGCAACTACAACGCCATGGCCTTCCAACCAGATCCTCAGAGGGTCGTTATCAAATTGCCTTCCATGATCAAATACTAACATCTTTGGTAGGCCGAATCTGGTGATGATATTCCTCCATATCACCTTCCGGACTGCAGGCTCAGTGATGTTAGGCACTGCCTCAGCCTCTACCCACTTGGTGAAGTAGTCTATTGCCACAATCAAGAATTTTCTGCCCCCGGTCGCCACTGCAAAAGGACCTAGTATGTCCATCCCCCATTGAGCGAAGGGGATGGGGGATAGGATTGGTCTGAGTTCTTGGGCCGGGGCATGGATAGATGGGGCAAAGAGTTAACATTTCCTTCATTTTTGAGTCAAGTCTTTCGCGTCGGCCAGTAGGGTCGGCCAGTAGTATCCCGCCCTTAAGGCCTTGTGCGCCAACGACTTTCCTCCTATGTGATGACCACATATTCCTGAATGGATGTCATCCAAGACCTCCGCCGCCTGCTCTGCCCCCAGACATTCGAGCAGGGGAGTCGAGAACGATTTTTTGTATAAATCCTCTCCGATTAGTATGAACCATGCAGCTCTTGCCGGCATCTTTCTCTTTTGTACAGGGTCAGGTGGCAAAACTCCAAATTTTTTGAATCGGATGATGGGGGTCATCCAATCCTCAGGCCCTGTCTCTTCTACGGCGCCGACTGTTTGGCAGGGAGTGGTGGATTTTTCTTGGATGACGTCTACCCAAACTGACCTCCGTATATCCTGCAGGCTGGAACTTGCTAATTTTGACAGGGCATCCGCCCGACTGTTCTGGGACCGGGGGATCTGTCTGACTTCATACGACTTGAGGCCTGACAACTCTCTCTTCACCTTTTCCAGGTATGCGGCCATCGTCTGATCCCTGGCCTCATATTCTCCATTAATTTGGTTAGCGATGAGTTGGGAGTCTGTCGCCAGGACAATCCTTTCTACGCCTGCGAGTACTGCCTCGTACTCGGCTTCCTTGTTTGATGCTGGGAAAACAAATCTGAGTGCGTGCTCAAAGTCAGCCCCCTCTGGGCTGGTTAGCACGACTCCGACCCCTGCACCGTTAGCCGTGGAAGACCCGTCGGTGTACACCACCCACTCGTCGGCAGGCGGGCTATCCTTCTCAGAGTGGGAGCATTCTGCTAAGAAGTCGGCCAGAGCCTGCGCTTTGATAGCTGTTCTAGACTGGTATGTTATCCCTAGCCCACTCAGCTCGATGGCCCATTTTAGCAGCCTGCCTGATTTCTCGAACTTTTCTAGCACTTTCTCTAGAGGTTGGTCTGTCAGTACCACGACAGGGTGTGCATCAAAGTATGGCCTTAATTTCCTGGCTGCTATGACAACTGCGTAGGCTGCTTTTTCGACCATAGGATAGTTCTTTTCCGCTGCCCCAGGGCATGACTTAAAAAGTATATAGGCTGTTGTGCGCCTGCTTCTTCTCTTAGGATGACTGCGCTTACTGTCACATGGGTTACAACAATGTAGAGGAAGAGTTTTTCCCCTGCTACTGGTCTTGCCAGGGTGGGGAGTTTTTTCAGATGTTCCTTCAACTGTTCAAAGGCTTCTCTTTGCTCATCCTCCCATTTAAACTGGTTGTTGCCCTTCAATACTTTGAAGAATGGAGTCGACTTGTCTGCTGACCTGGCAATGAAGCGAGCCAGGGCGGCCATCCGGCCTGTCAGACGTTGGATGTCCCTTATGGTTCTGGGTTCAGGAAGGTCCAGAACAGCCTGAACTTTCTCAGGGTTAGCGTCTATCCCTCGAGAGCTGACCAGAAAACCCAAGAACTTGCCAGAGCGAACTCCGAACGTGCATTTCTTTGGATTGAGTTTCATCTTGTAGGCGCGCAGGGAGGAGAAGGTCTCCTGCAGGTCTACCAAGTGTTCATCGTCTTCTTTACTTTTCACGATAGCGTCGTCGACATAAGCTTCTAGGTTTCTGCCTTTTTGATTTTCGAAAACCTTGTCGACCAGGCGCTGGTATGTGGCCTCTGCGTTTTTAAGCCCAAACGGCATCATTTTGTACATGTAGGTGCCTGAGCTGGTGATGAAGGCACACTTCACCCTGTCCGGCTGCCATAAGTACACTTGATGATATCCTGAGAAGGCGTCCAGGAAGCTCGGCATAGAATATCCACTGGTAGCGTCTACCAGTTGGTCAATCCTGGGGAGTGGGTAGCAGTCTTTCGGGCAGGCCTTGTTAAGGCTTGTAAAGTCCACGCACATTCTCCATGCGCCCGAGGATTTCTTGACCATGACTACATTTGCTAACCATTCTGGGTAGTCGCAAACCTCAATAAAATCTGCCTTCAGAAGTTTTTCAATTTCTTCTTTAATCGCCATGTCCTTCTCTGCGGACATATTTCGCTTTTTCTGCTTTACAGGGCGGGCGTCCGCGTTTACGTTCAGCCTGTGAACGATACATGCTGGATCAACCGCTGGCATCTCGTCCGCCGAGTAGGCGAATACATCCTTGTTATCCTTTAGTAACTTGATCAGTTCAGCCTGGTAGGACTCTTCCAGGTCAGCTCCTATAAGGACCTGTCTCCATGGTTCCAGGTCCACCAGCATGCTCTCCCCCCAGGTTCCAGGTGGTCGGATGCCTGATTACCGGCTGGAATCTCGCCTTCCCTGCTGGGGGAACTGTCAGCTTTTCTCTTTCCTTTTCTTTCACTTTCATGGGTTTGCAGGGCCACAGAGTAGCACTGCCTGGCCGACTCATGGCCTCGGTGCACTTTACCTTCAAGGCCGAAATCCGTAACATAGGCTACGGTGAGAGCCCTGATTGATACGGCCGCTTCAATCTTTTCCAGGGTGGCCCTGCCAATCAGGGCGTTGTACGCGGACCTTGCATCTACTACAACAAACGACGCCCTGATATTTCTGGCAGAGGTCCCCTCCCCGAATGTCACAGGCAGATCTATAATTCCCATGGGCAGTATGCCTGCCCCGCTGAACCCGTACAATGATCCAGGGGCAGGTCGCAGATGCCTCTTTTCTAGGCCCATTATATCAAAGGCCTCCTTGTATAGCAGGTTCGTGTATGCGCCGGTATCCACCATGCATCTCCGCACAATATGGTTACTGATTTCTAGGGATAGTACCAAGGGATCGCTATGGGGATACACCACTCGCCCTGCATCCTCAGGGGTGATGCTCAGCGTCATTCCCTTCGGGCTTCCTGCCCTTTCAGCATAACAGATTTGGTTCCTCAGTTCACGAATCTGCCTCTTCTGACTTCTTCTGCTGGTTTGGCCCTCTGCATCTCCTGACACCACATGGATTATCAGGCGGTTCTGCGCTGAGCCTTCAGGTTTTTCAGGCGTTTCCTTCTGAGATTTATTCCTTATTGCGTAGTTGGCCAGCCAGCCATTCCTGATTAACTTCTCGATCTCGTCGTTCAGGTGGCGGCACTCCTCGGTGGTATGGCCTACGCAATCATGGAAGGTACAAAACTTCTTGGGGTCCCCCTTTGGGCTGCGTGGTTTGCTCGGACGGTTCCACTTGGCAGTCTCCTTTTCTAGTTCGAAGATCTCTGCCCTGGACTTGTTGAGGGCGGTATAGCTGTCGAATCTAGGTTGGTAAACTGTGCGCTCCTTTTTAGGGGTATCCCCTTCTTCAGCTCTCTGCTTTCCGGATTCATTTCTGTCGCGACCACCCTGCGGTCCCCCCTGCTGCCTGGTAGGGCCTGCGGGGGTATCCGGCAGGCTTTGGAACTCCTCTTGCAGCATAAACCCTTCTGCGATTTTCCTGGCCTTGGCCAGAGTCTCCGGCTGGGCCCTGATCAGCTGGTTCTTCATCTCTCCGGGGAGCAGGGAGTTAGTCAGTGCGTACGTCCCCGTCGCATCGTCTATCTCTTTGACTTGTTGGAAGGACAAGTCAAACCTCTTCAGGTATTCCCTGACAGACTCACCCTTCTTCTGCCTGAGGGTCATTAAGTCGAACCGAGTAAGACGTCGCCTCTTGTTTCCCGCGTACTGGTCAAGGAAGGCTTCAGCCAACTCGATGAAGAAACAGATTGACTCCTGCGGCAAATCTCTAAACCAACCCTGGGCTAGACCCACTAGGGTGGTTGGAAAAATCTTGCACCAAACCGCGTCGTCGGCGTCATACATGCCCATATGGCTTTCGTATGCCGCCAAGTGATCCTCTGGGTCAGTCGTGCCGTCAAACTTAACAGAGGGCATCTTAATTTTTGGGATAGGATATCCCTGCACCTCAGGGTGGAGCGGGGTCTTGCTCGGCATGCCCACCATTCTCGACCTGCTCACGCTAGAGTAGTGACCGTGGTCGTCCCTTCTGTCAGGGGTCGGTCTCCTACTTTCAGGGGAGCGGTACCTAGACGGGCGCCTGCTTATCGCTTCGTCGTCCCTAGGAGGGGAATGATACCGTGAGCGCTTCTTTTGAGCAGGCTCGAGGTTATCATCCTGACAGTGCCTTGACTTTAGAGGCTGACCATTGTTAAGTCTGGACTGCAGGCTTTGGGACAGTCCTGGTGCAGGCTGCGATTCTTCAACTGGTGTCAGCCTGGAGAACACATCTCCCTGTTTCTCCCCCAGGCGTTTGGACACTGGCTCCTTATGCCTCATACGATTCCTCAGGTCTTGGGATAAGCCCCTTCTTTCACGAGCAGCCGTGGACTCTGTTGTGTGAATGGAGAATACCTCTTCGGGACCAGCAGCCTCTCGCTGCGCATGCGGCTCTTGACAGACTCCCGTGACCCGCCTTTGCACCTGGGCATACGCATGAGCCATCTTCCTGGCCTTTCTCTGAATGTTTCTAGCGGCGGTCCGCTTTGAGCCCCCGGTTCCCTCCCCACTTTCAAAGTGAAGCAACCTGGGGGTCGTAGCGACCCTGCCTACCAGATCGTCTGGAGTAAACTCCTGATTCAACATTGCTGAGAAAAATGCCGCAGTCTGCATCATCTGGGCAGGGGTGAGATTTAGAGTTTGCCTTGGGTTTGCCCCCTGCCCTGCCATGGCAGCTACCCCTTGACCCGGTGCTCCCTGGAGGCTGGCTCGTCCCACGCCTGGAATCGTGGCGGCGGGTGTTACCTCTGGCGGCATGCCATATAGGGGAGCGTTGGGGGGATTTGCCGCAGAGCTGGCATCAAAAATTTCAGGCATGTTTGATTGTAATTGGTTAATTTTGTATTTGAGAATGGTTGATTTTGTGGGTAATTTCGTGGGTACAACCGTATTCTTCCCCACAGACGGCGCCAAATTGTTCCGGTACGGATAATTAACCCGACTTCTTATTCGGGTCGTATGTTCGATATGTTGCTTGATAATTGCTCGTCCGATTTCCTTTAGTCTCTCCTTTCTCCCACTCCGATGATCAGACCTTCCCGGCGAAATGAGCCTGCTCCCTACACAGTGAACGCACAGGGCCTCGGAGGTTGTCCGAGGGAACCCTCTCCGATGCCTAAGTCAGTCTGTGAAATGCCTTGATGAACCTAGTTCGTGAGGAGCTAGGTGGCGTTTTTAGGAGTGGGAGTCTAGAGAGAGAAAATTAAACCCCTCTCAAGTGGGAAATGTGTGGGTATTTATACCTTCCCACAAGAGAGAGAGGAGGAGAGGGAAAAAGAGCGGGAGAATGGGTGGATAGCAAAGCGACACGTGGATCCGTCTTGTCCACCCATTCTCTTTTACCTTAGGCGAAATGACGGAGGGGCCCCCAGTAACCTCTGCCCTGCTTGGGGGAGAGGTCCCCTGGAGACAGGCGAGCAGGGGGCCTTCGAAGGCCTTGCTTGGCGGGCCACATCGCCCTGCTGGGCAGGCGGCCTGCCTGAAGCTATCCCCTTGGAGAATTCCCGTTGGCTTGTCCTAACAGTCTGCTGGGTAGGCTATTTGATCCCTCGGATCGGGTCGTTATGGGGCCTGATAGGTGGGTGACCTGGCGCAGGTTTCCGATCCCCATCAATAATAATAATAATAATAATAATAATAGTAATAATAATAATAATAATATTAGTAGTAATAATAATAATAATAATAATAATAATAATAATAATAATAATAATAATAATAACGGAAATTTCCCATGGTACCCTCGAACTATGTCACATTACACATGGTACCCCTGCTTTTAAGTTTGTTCCCATGGTAACCTTGTGTTTTATAGTTTAGTTCCCGATTTGCCCTTACCCAATTTTCTGTCATGACGCCGTTAAATTATGACCAAAAGTTGAATGATTAATTGTTAATTAATTTTGAAGGGAAAAGTAATTACATCACCTAACAACTACTTTTTCCCATGGTACCCCTAAGTTTTCATACCCATGGTACCCCTAAGTTTTCATAGTTGTTCCCATGGTACCCCTGAAA
>OY288258.1:11893371-11988371 GCA_958450325.1 Agrostemma githago
TTACATGTATTGCAGTTGTATTCATGTAGATGCCTGCTGAATTAGTTTTCAGTACTATGACGGGAAAATGTGTAATTTCTTGGACTTCCATGATCACAAGCTATAGGTCTCACAAGCTATGTTCTTGTTCAAGTTAATGATGAGTTCTGGCCGAAAACCAAATCACATAACCTTGCTTAATGTGTTACCCAGTACAGTTTATGTATTCAAATAGATGAGTTTTACAGTTAGATTATGTTGTGACCTTCACAATGTCAAGCTCAGTTGGTCACTTTAAATCGGTACATCATTGCATTTAATAAAGACTACGCCTTTTAGAAACAACAACAACAACATAATAATAATAATAATAATAAAGAGATTCGAGATTGCATTAATATGAACAACAATTGAACAAGAAGAAATTTTATTACGAGTCATTCGTTGCAAATTGCAACGAGGAACAATGGTTACATCAATCAATCAATATTTTTCCAAATCATTACAAAAGAGAGCTCCTAGATTACCTACTATTCTCAACCTCACTATTTACTGAAAAAAAAAAAACAAATAGTTTACGGAGTACTTTCTTATGGTTGTACTTTACAAAATCTTCCCCCTAAACAAATACTCCCTCAGAATCAAACCTAAGTTAACTGAATTCAGTTAGGCCAAAGTTGTATACAAAATCTCACTGATTTTCATAAACAGATGAATATGATATAACGAATAAAAGAATAATGAATGATATGTGAATGTGAGTGGATCATACAACAATGAACTGATGAGCAGCAACATTAAAACCCTTAAACCCCATCACCTGTTCATCCTTCCTAAAATCGTCAACCTCAAATTGTATCAAGAGGTTATGCAGATCATCCTCCGTTTCCATCCCACTTTCAACATTGTTATCAAATCCCAACAAACCCTGATAATCATCATCATTATCACCGAAATTCAAGAGCCCACATTCATCAGCACCCCACAAACAGTGATTATCATTCTTATAAAAACAAGTAGAGTCCATCCCACATTCATCAGCAGGGCTTTGACAGAAACTCTGAGCAGCATTCATATCAGACCAAGAAGAAGAGTTGATCCCACGTTCAGCAGCAGTAGCAGGGGTTTCACAGTTAATAACATCTTCTTCTTCTTCTTCTTCAATCCCCAACAAACTCAAAACATAATTAAGAATTGAGGCCACACCCAACAACAGGATCTTGAAATCCAATCAAACTCTCAAGGGTACCTTGTTGATGAGAGTAATTAAACCCTCCAAATGATCCCAAATCACCCAGATTGAACCAATCAACACAATCCATATCCATATTATTAGGACACTCCAATGAGGGTGTGTAAGTATTATCACCACAGGGGATAACATCAGGAAACTCATACACTGAAGGTTGATTAATAGAGTAAACACCCACACCCACACCCAACTTCTTCATCGACTTAATTATGTGCGTAACATGTTCAAGTTTGGTCGGCAAAGAACGAGCTAATAAGTTGTTCAAATCATGAATACCCAAATTATGAATAAACCCATTATTATCAGATTCACACATAATACCTGTTGTGACAATTGGACAGAAATCTAACGAAAGTGAGGGAGAGGAGAAGAGGTAACTGAGAGCGTGAATTTGCAGCAACGAGGTAAGGAGGCCTCTGCCTTGAAAACTATTTTCCGATTCGACCGAGGTGGCGATCAGCAAGTACCGGTAGTTCCCCAAGGTTGACACTGCAGCACCGAGACTCACCCACTTGAGGATCAGAGCTATGAAACGACAGAAATGCAATACCCAGAAATCATTATTGTGAAAGATGGAAGAAAGAAGAAGGATTAATGGTGTTGTTGTGTTTTGAAGTGCTGCGTAGCTGCTGCCACATTTGACTGAGCACAACAGACAACACACAAAAACCCTAAAACCAAACCGAGTCAGGCCCAAAAAGAAAGGCACAGCCCGCCGCAGGTGATTTGCCGAATCCCGAATCTCGAATCCGGATCCGGGCCGGGCCCAAGCACGCGCGCGCGTGTGTGAGCTGAATTAAGCACCTCGTAGGGCCATATAAAATGACCCCCTTTCACCACTAGTGATACCCATAGTTTGAGTAGTGTATATAAACAACATAAGACACTAGTACTCTTCCTATGTGGGATAATTAGAGATAAGGACTTAGCCCCTATTTTTCAACAATCCCCCACTAGGGGCTACAAAACAGATAGAGAGAGATTTCTGGGTAAAGGAAGGGTGGATACTTAGGTATCAATATCTTTCGATTTGAATTGACACTTTAGTGAGGTGAGGAAACAACTTACTTTCAGTGAGTGAATATCTTTCAATTTGAATTCCTAACTGAGCTTCGGTTGTTACCCCCCACAACACATATCATACCTTCGAAATTAAGGTCGTTCCGCGATTTCAATGTGTAACGCGCTCTTAAAAGCCATGCGTTTACCTTGGTACTTATAAGTGTAATCATAGGACTTATCATAGTCTTATGACTGTTACACCTATGCAGGTGGCTCAAGTGCTTCTCAATAGCACTTCTCACGTCAGCCATTAAGGACATATGTCCAACCTAGTGTATAGTTCATCAAGTGCGTCTCAAAAGCACCACCATTAAGGCAATGAACCCATACAATGCCATAGAAATGGAGACTTTTGACCTAGTCAAGTATCACTCTTTAACTTGACTTAAGGACCTAAGCCCCATTCCCCTCGACAAGTCAACAACTTGTCTCCTAGGCAACCCCTTAGTGAGGATATCAGCAAGATTGCATTTGTACTTCACATAGTCCACAGCTATTACTCCATTTTCAAGGAGTTGTCTTACTGCAGCGTGTCTAATTCGCATATGCCTCTTTTTTGCATTATAGACACTATTTTTTGCAACTCCAATGGCTGCTTGGCAGTCATAGTGTAGGGAGATCGGTGTCTGCCGACTTCCTCACATAGGCACATCGGCTAGTAGGTTTCTCAACCAATCAGACTCCTGTCCTGCTAACTCAAGAGCTATGAACTCTGACTCCATGGTAGAGCGTGCCATACGAGTATGTTTAGAGGACTTCCACGATACAGCACCTCCACCCATGGTAAACACATAACCACTAGTAGAAAAAATTTGATCGTTTCCTGTAACCCAATTCGCATCACTATATCCTTCCAATACAGCTGGAAATTTATTGTAATGCAAACACAGATCAGCTGTTCCTTTTAGGTATCTTAGTAAACGATGAAGTGCACCAATGTTCAGAACTAGGGTTATGTGTGTAACGACTCAGTCTACTAACGGCATAACCAATGTCTGGTCATGTACAGTTCATAAGAAACATCACACTACCTAGAATTTTAGCATACTCTTCTTGGGAAACACTCTTACCCAAGTTTTTACACAAAGATATACTAGGATCATAGGGTGTTCTAGCAGGCTCGATATCAAAACAGTCAAATTTTTTCAACACCTTTTCAACATAATGACATTGACTCAAAGATATTCCTTTAGAGTTTCGGGTAACCTTAACTCCTAGGATTACATCAGCTTCTCCTAGGTCCTTCATCTCAAATTGTGATGACAAAATCTTTGGTTTTAATTACTACATCCACATTATTACCAAAAATTGGCATATCATCAACATACAGGCATATGATCACATAGTCAGATTCAAACATTTTCGAATACACACATGAATCAGAATTGTTAACCATATAGCCATTTGTTATCAAAGTGTTGTTAAATTTCTCATACCACTGTTTTGGTGCTTGTTTTAGACCATAAAGTGATTTGTTCAGTTTACACACTTTATTCTCTTGACCTTTGACCACAAATCCTTCAGGTTGTGTCATATAAATTTCTTCTCTTAAATCACCATTCAAAAAAGCAGTTTTAACATCCATCTGATGTATAACTAGGTTATGAATAGCAGCTAACGCAATCAGAATTCTTATAGTCAAGATTTTGGTCATAGGTGAATAAGTATCGAAATAATCAATATCTTCCTTTTGTGTAAAGCCTCTAACTACAAGTCTAGCTTTGAACCTTTCTATTGAACCGTCAGGTCTCATTTTCTTTCTAAACACCCATTTACTGCTAATGGGTTTGCTACCTTTGGGTAAATCAGTTAACTCCCAAGTCTGATTATAAGCAATAGACTCAAGTTCATTTTTAATAGCATCTTTCCAAAAATTAGCATCAATAGATTTCATGGCTTCATCATACGTTTTTGGATCCTCTTCTATTAAAAAAGCAAACACAAACTCTTCACTAGCACAGATAGAGTAACCATGTTCAGATAGGAATGTTGAGACAAAATCATCACCAAAGTTCTTTGCACATCTAGTTCTTTTACTTCTTCTAGGTTCAACATTATGATCAGTAGAAGTGCTAGCATGTGAAGACATATCAACAGATGTAACAGGTAAAACAGAAGGTGATTCAACATTCTTCTTTAATGGAAAAACATGTTCAAAAAATTCAGCATCTCTAGCTTAAGATATAGAACGATCATTTAAAGACATGAATCTATAAGCCAAGCTATTCTGTGCATATCCGATAAACACACAATCGTAGGTTTTTGGTCCAATTGTGGGTCTCCTAAACTCAGGTAAACCCACCTTAGCTAAACAACCTCATACCCTAAGGAAGCTCAGGTTAGGAGGATAGCCCTTCCAAATCTCGTAGGGGGTCTTATCTATTTTCTTATAGGAACACGGTTAAGAATATGACAAGCCGATAAAATCGCTTCCCCCCCACATGTCGTCAGAAAGACCAGAACTTAAGAGCATAGCATTCATCATTTCTTTTAAAGTTCTGTTTTTACGTTCAGCTACACCATTAGACTGAGGTAACTAAGGTGGACTATACTCATGAATTAATCCGTTTTTCTCACAGAAATCAACTAAGTAATCGGACCTATACTCGCCTCCTCTGTCGGACCTTACCCTTTTTATTTTTCTGTCGAGCTGATTTTCGACTTCGGTTTTAAAGTTTATAAACGATTGTTCTGCTTCGTCTTTAGTCCTAAGCAGATATACTCTAGTGTATCTCGAACAGTCGTCTATAAAGGTGACATAATAATGCTTACCGTCTCTACTTGAAGTATTCTTGAAATCAGCTAGGTCGGTGTGAATTAATTCAAGAAGACTCGTACTCCTAGCACAAACTGGTTTACTAGGTTTTTTAGTGAATTTAGCCTCAACGCAGCTAGCACATTTCGAGAATTCTTTATCACTTAAGCTTGGAATTAGACTCATCTTTCTAAGCTTTTTAATATAATCTACATTCACGTGACCCAATCTACCATGCCGGATATCAAGAGATTCAACGATATAAGCAGAAGTGGAAGCAATATTATTAAAATCAAAATCAGTGTTCAAAATAAATAAACCTCCAGACAAATATCCCTTCCCGACAAAGTCCCCATTACGCGACATTACGACCTTGTCAGCTTCAAAAACAAGCTTCAAACCAGCTTTGTTAAGTAAAGCACCAGACATGAGGTTTCGACGTAAAGAAGGAACATACAACACATTTGTCAGGGCAAGAGTTTTTCCTGAGGAGAGTTTGAGAAAGATCTTGCCTTTTCCGGAGATCACCGCAGATGAAGAATTACCCATGTAGACACATTCTTCGTTGGCCACTTCCTCGAACTCAGCGAACATCCCCCTTTCAGCACAGAGGTGTCTTGAAGCGCCAGTATCCAGCACCCACTCAGCAGCATTTCCCACCAAATTAGCCTCAACAACCACAGCAGCAATGACTTCATCATCAGTAACAACAACATTTGCTTTAGCAGTTTTCTTGTGAGTACACTGGTAAGCCTTGTGACCGCTTTTCCCACACACGTAGCAGACAAGAGTACCTTGAGGTTTTTGGATTTTGGGAACGGGTTTGGTGTGTTTTCCTGGACCATTTTTCTTACCCTGACTCTGACCCTGACCTTGACCTTGACTCTGACCATTCCTATTTTCCCCCTTATTCTTTCCCTTGGACTTGTCAGCATTAGACGGACCACCAGACTCAACTACGACCATATTAACTTTAGCAGCATTAACAGGTAGAGCAACTGGTTTATCTTTAAGACGATTAGCCTCTTCGGTCCTCATATGACCTACAAGTTCTTGGAGGGACAAATCCTTTTTCTTATGTTTAAGGTGATTTCTATAGTCAGACCAGGAAGGAGGGAATTTTTTGAGTAGTACATTAGCAAGAAAAACATCACACAGTTTCATCCCTTCATTTATGACATCAGCACACAAATTTTCATAAATATGCACTTGCTCCATAATTGGTTTACCATCCTCCATAACAAATTCCAGCCATTTTCCAACAACATATTTCTTTTTTCCAGCATCATCAGACCCATATTTTGACTCTAACGTCTCCCAAATAGTTTTAGAGGACTTATTAGGAGCAAATAAATCAAACAGGGTGTTAGTCATGTTGTTTAGAATATGACAACGAGCAGTCTTATTATCTTTTTCGTACTTTTTGATAGCATCATCATTAGACTTGATAACAGACGCGACAGGAGGAGTGGCCTCGACAGTAGTGGACGCAGCAACATGGACGGGACAGTCCTCAGACAACACATAATCAATATCGAGTTGTTCAAAAAATATCAGCAGTTTCTGAGACCATCTTTTGTAATTGTTACCATCCAGTTGTTCAATTTTAGACAAATCAGGAACCAATTTCGACACAACAGACATTGTTACAGCAACAAAAAATAGTTTTCAAATTGTTGTGACAATTGGACAGAAATCTAACGAGAGTGAGGGAGAGGAGAAGAGGTAACTGAGAGCGTGAATTTTCAGCAATGAGGTAAGGAGGCCTCTGCCTTGAAAACTATTTTCCGGTTTGACCGAGGTGGCGATCAGCAAGTACCGGTAGTTCCCCAAGGTTGACACTACAGCACCGAGACTCACCCATTTGAGGATCGGAGCTATGGAACGACAGAAATGCAATACCCAGAAATCAATATTGTGAAAGATGGAAGAAAGAAGAAGGATTAATGGTGTTGTTGTGTTTTGAAGTGCTGCGTAGCTGCTACTATTTAAAGGCAGGGAAGGAGGAGTTGAAGAACCGTTCCTGATAAGCAGCAGCAGGCTACGATTGTGGAGAGAATAACTCCCCACAAATAGTCACATTTGACTGAGCACAACAGACAACACACAAAAACTCTAAAGCCAAACCGAGTCAGGCCCAAAAAGAAAGGCACAGCCCGCCGCAGGCGATTTGCCAAATCTCAAATCCCAAATCCGGGCCCAGGCACGCGTGCGCGTGTGCGAGCTGAATTAAGCACCTCGCAGGGCCATATAAAATGACCCCCTTTCACCACTAGTGATACCCATAGTTAGAGTAGTGTATATAAACAACATAAGATACTAGTACTCTTTCTATGTGGGACAATTAGAGATAAGGACTTAGCGCCTATTTTCCAACAATACCCATCACTTTCTTGGAATTGGAATCGAAAATTGGGAGTTGAGAATTGTTGTTGTTCTTACCGAGCTTGTTGTGAGTGAGATAGCGAGAGATAATTTCGAAGGCACCCTCGGGTTTGGAACACCATACTTTCGGTTGTGACAGTGGATGTGCATCAGGGTACATGATGATCAGAAGATCAGCATCACAGAGAACAGACAACTCTTTAGCTTTCTTAAACACAGTTGTTTTCCTTACGCCCAAGCTCTTCATCTCCTTCATCTTCATCTTCTCCATCTCCTTCATCTTCGTCTTTCCCATCTCCTTCACCATCACCTTACAAACCATCTTTATCCTTCTCTTTATCTTTTTTTTCTTTCTCTCTGATTTTTTCTTTTTTTTTCCTTCTCTTCTCCTTCTATATATATAGACTCCATTTCTGTTGTCGGTGGGTAGTAAAAGAACGAAATTACTTTTTCCTAACGATGCTTTACTCAATCCTAACGAAATTTTCATAATTTTTCCAACTTTACCCTCTATGCTTTTATCCTCTTTTGTCATTCTCCCCTAATTCAATTTAACCTAGTTCTATCAAACACTTCCGAATTCGATTATTAATGATGCAATATTAATTTACTTATTTACGTAATTATTTATTCAAATGGACGATTCAATTATACTACTCGCTCAAAGATTCAACTGATAGAGTTTTGATTTTATGGCCTAATAAAATTATGAAACTAATAAACAATATTAATAGTAAAGATGAATTCAATTAATTAGAAGAAGATCTTGGGTATTATGGGTCACTGTCACAATCAGTAACAAATGACAATGTATTTATGGTATTTAGTCGGTGGAAATGATGGTGGTGATTTAGGTGTTTAGGGTTTTTGGATGGTGGTCGCCGGTGTTAATGGAGTGGGTGAATTTGGGGATTTTTTTTCTAGAGAGAAAATCAATTATTTTGGGTTAAATGACGAGGATAAATTAGTAAAAAGTCGTTAGGATTGAGTAAAAGCTCGTTAGGAAAAAGTACGACCCAAAAAGAAAGAGCGGGAAAAAGACGATTTGGAATAAAGAACGGAAAAAGAGTCAAGACTCAAGATGTTACTTAGTCGGTTTAAGTAATGAATTTGTTTTTTTTGGTTGAAAAGTAAAAAATACGTGAACAAAAAGAATTTGTTCTATTGTGAGACACACTAATAGAAAAGTAAAAATACGTAGTAAAGATAAGTACTTTAGATGTGAGAGGTCTCACAATAAATTTACGGTGAAACTGTCTCATACAAAAATTTGTGAAATCGATGAGAGTATATATATTCTAAAGCAGATTAATTTTGAAACTACTCCCTTCGGTCACTATTTTTTGTCTCATTTCATTAAAATACTCACAAATATTTAGATAATGGGGCCAAAAATAATGACTGGGGGTACCTTTCTGTTATTTTGAATCATGATTTCTTAACAATTGGATCCATCATGAATATTGTGTCTAAAAATGAACTAAAAAAATACACCGTAAGTTATTGTAAATCTTTTTTCTATTTGCATAATAAATGATATGCATTCATTAAAATAGTAGCTACACGTTTATGCAAAATTATACACATCAAATGTGGAAATCAAATATAGTACACCCACCAACATTAAACGACGGTCATCTTGAAGAGAAAAACCAATTTTCAAAATATTGCTTTGCAAAAAAAAACTCAGACGGTACAGCCCGAGCATTGTCAGGCAAAAAACTAGTTATAAATAAAAACAATCATTTTTCATAGATATTGACTAACAATATTTTATTTAAGTAAAAAAAAAACTCCCAAGATTTAATTAAGTAAAAATTATCACACGTCAAAAAGTCATGATGTGATGATAAATCTATATATATATATATATATATATATATATATATATATCCCCTATTCACTAAAACAAAAACCAAAGGGCAAAACCGTCTTTTCAACTTTCCCGCCTAAAAACTCTTCCTAAATTATTGGGCTGCTGCAAAGTAGGCTTCGGAAACTGCTAATTAAAGCCCAATTCAGCCAATATTAAATAATACGTACAAACAACATATAAGCATCCAATTATACATAAAATTAACCCAATTAGCCCAATGCCCCAATTAAGTCAACATAAGCATCCAATTATACGATTTATTTTGCTACTTTTTTAGGAACAAATATATTTCCTAACAAAAATACAATATACATTGATGTTTTAGAAGAAATTTGTAAGGATGTTAATCTCAAGAAAATATTATGATACCTAAGTAATTTTTGTCCAAATTCATTAAATAAAACTCAATTGTGTATGATTCATTCATCCAGTTATAACATTTAGGAAAAAAATAAAGTATACTTTTAGACATAATATATTGTGATTACATTTACAAATATAATCAAATGTTATAAAGTATTTTATTAAATTACAAAATATACATTAAAAATATTAGACAGGAAAAATGTCAAACTGACGGTATATATTATAACTCATGCATTCATCGTTGTTACACACCTTCACTATTAAAAAATGTCTCTTGCTCTCCGAAGAATTAATACGATCTCTGAAATCGCACTAACAAAAGAGACCTGGCGAATTCAAGGTAGACTACTGCGTGTTTGCTATATAGATCGTATTTAATATTTAATATATTCGCTATAATGGTCGGTGATAAAATAAATATAGTTACGTCATGGGGTTAATGAAACTCGAAATATAAATATGAAACAAAAAATAATGAAAAAACCGTGCGTATGCACGGGTTTTGTACTAGTATATTAATAAAGCAGGAACTTTTCGAACAATATGATTGGTCCAAATTTTTTAATATATTTTTTAAGTTAAATAAAGAATAATGAAAAAAAATCCTACTCCACCTAAGAATCGATTTTTTTTTAAATTTAAATAAAGAATATAGAAATTTGTATAGGAAAAAAACAATCATAATCCATTTAAGATTCAAAATTTTACAACTATATAAACCGACGATTATCACCTCATAAAGCAACAAAAATTGGACAACGATAGCGTGAAACGCTTAGTCAATTCTGTTTGATAATTATTTTAATATTTATTTATTTACCCTCAAAAAATATATAGTAATTAAAATTTTGAATTTTTAAAATAATTAATAATAATAATTATTATAGTTTTAATATAATTTTTAAATAAAGAATATATACTAAAAATTTGTGTGGGTAAAAAATAATATCGTGATGAAATTCTGTATAAATAAAAACAATAATTCGTTCGTAGATATCAACCAACAATCTTTTGACTTATAAAAAAGTTTATAAGATTACAAACTTGAGTAAAACTTATCCCACATCGAAAAATTATGATTAGGTGATGAAATTCTATAAAAATAAAAGCAATTATTCGTTCTTAGATATCAACCAACAATCTTTTGAGTCTTAATCAAACGTTAAGAGCAATTATTCTTTCTTAATTATCAACCAGAAATTTTTTGAGTCTTAAAAAAAGCTCCGAAGATTATAAAGGCAATAGAAATGGTAACATATAACGAGTTTCATGTTATATAAGGAGCTCCTTAACCGTTGAGCGGGAGAATAAAGAGCTCCTTATATGAAACCGGTTTCTAAAGTAAGGAACCGGTTTCATATATATAAATTAGATAAAAAGGGGACTCACAATAAATATATGAAACTTTTACCATTGAAGTGAGATAGAAAGTTTCATACATGGTTAGATGTGCTTTGGTGACAATGAAAATATGGTGTATGAAATTGAAACTACAACCATTGCTATTGACCTAAACTTGGTAAAAATTATTTCACATCGAAAAAACTATTATGGAGTGATGAAATTTTATATTACAAATAAGAGCCATCATTCATTCTTAGATATCGATGCGATCAACCATCTTTTGAGTCTTAACAAAGCTTCTAAGATTATAAACTTAAGTAATACTATCCCACGTCGATAAATTATGATAAAGTGATGAAATTCTATATTAATAAGAGCAATTAGGGCTGTGCGCCGGTCCAGGACCGGACCAGAATTCAAAAAAATCTGGATCGGACCCGGACCGGAATCTAAAAATTTCGGACCGGGACCAGACCGGTTGGACCAGAAATTTTCAATTTTTTTTTAAATTTAGGTCCGAAATTTCGGAACGATTAGACCCAGTTAGACCAAATGTTTTTATCAAATAAATATAATTCTGGTCTTTTCGGTCCAAACTGGTCCGAACCGGACCTGCCCGGAACCCGGAATCGCCAAAAATGATGGACCTGAGACCGGACCAAAAAAATTTATTCCGAGTCCGTTCCTGTCCGGTCCATTTTTCCGATCCGGCCGAATTTCGCACACCCCTAAGAGCAATCATTCATTCTTAGTTATCAGCAGTAGGTTGATGAAATTTTATATTATAAATTAAGATCAATCATTCGTTCTTAGTTATGAACTAACAATCTTCTGAGTCTTAAAAAAGCTCATAAGATTATGAACTTAAGTAAAACTTATCCACATAAAAAATTATGATACTTTGTATATGTATTTGATACTTTTTTCGAGCGATATGATTGATCTGTGAAATTCTATATCATAAATAAGAAAGAATAGTCGTTTTTAGATATCAACCAAAAATATTTTTGAATCTTATAACAGCTCTTAAGAACATAAATCTATACTAATATATAATACAGAAACCACACATTTGGTTTTTTGGCGCCAAAAACACTTTCTTAATATATCACATTTTCCATATTAATCTAATACACCATATAAATAAGATATTTTTGTATATACTTTCTTAAAACGACATAGACATAGGTTTAAAATATTCTGATAGTAATGTAATTTATTTAAACGAGTTAAAATATCTGAAAATAGGGTAGGTATACACCTGTGGATAAAACAACTTATCACGTTTATTGTGATTGAAATTATTTTCATATGATAATCGAACGTATATAGATTAAACATTGTCGAAAATATCCTTATCACACAATTTTCTAACATATAAACAAATATACATAAATCTAAACATTTTTTATACTCTATATAACGTAACTAATCGGTATAATTACTGATAAAATAACATGAAATAGATAAAAAAAAATCTATATCTATAAAATATATTAGTATCAGTGACGAATAACAATTTCCAAAAAAATGGATATTAGTTATGAAAAATTAATATAGGTAAGTTTCATCTAATGTAGTACTCCGTATATAATACAGAGTAGTAACCAGACTTCTTTGAAATATATTGAAATTGGAAAATATAACACACTTTACATATTACACGACTCTATAGTAGTACTCAGTAATCTCTATATGAGTAATTGTTACATTAAATAATTTTATTTTATTATTAATTTACGAGATAATAATCAATTATTTTTTAATGGTACACTTTGATTTTCACGAGGCGGTTCCAATTAGATGTCTATTTTTTATTCGCAATTTTCTTGAAATGTTTTGTGTTATGGTTTTTGTATTAAGTTAGTTATACTGAGATTAAATTTTACATTATTTAAAAAAACATAAGTTAAAACTAATTTACTCAATCAATAATTGTATCAAATGTACGAGATATGCGTACAATATGTTAAAAGATATATACAGGTCAAACATGTATATTTGCATTGATTTCATGTGTGGATGTTTCATGTTGATTTTAAGCATACACTTTTTTCATTTTAAAATCTATTCGTGTTAAAGATTTAATATCCAAATAAGATTATCTACATAATTTTTTTATTTATACCCGTGCAACTTTGCACGGGTACTAACCTAGTTTAAGTAGAATTATCACACATCGAAAAATTATGATGAGCTGATGAAATTATAATTTATACTATATCATAAATAAGAGAAATCATTCGTTTTAGATATTAACCAGAAAAATCTATTGAATATTATAACAACTCTTAAGGCTATAAATTGAAGTAAAATTATCCACATCGAGAAATTATAATAAAACGATGAAATTCTATTATATAAATAAAAGTCCGTCAACCAGTATCTCACCAATTTATGTAATTCTCTAACTTTGTGTCATTATTATTGTCACTAAAAATCGGCCCGTGCATCGCACGAGCTTTCCAACTAGTTCTATATTAATAAGAGCAATCATCCGTTATATCAACCAAAAATTAAAAATTATCTTAAATTTCCCAAATCCTACGTAAATAATAGCAATCATTCGTTCTTAGATACGGAGTATCAACCAATAATATTTCGAGTTTTAAAAAAAGATCATAAGATTATAAACTCTGGAAAAAAAGTTCCCTCATCAAAAAATTATAATAGGGTGATGAATTATGTATTACTCCTAAGATAAATAAGAGCAATCAATCTTTTGAGTCTTAAAAAAGTTACTAAGATTGTAAACTTACGTAAAAATTAAATCACATCGAAAAATTATGATGAGATGAGGTGATGAAATTCTTTATTATAAATAAGAGTAATAATTCATTTTTAGATATCAATAAACAATCTTTCGAGTCTTAAAAAAAGTTTATACAATGGAGGTTTATACAATAGTAAAGAGTAGCCCCAAAATTATCGTAACAAAAATATACAAATGAAATAGTTAGATTTCGTGGTAGAAAATGTTTTCATTAGAGTATAAATTTCATACTCCGTATTATTTACTCGAAAAAGTGATGAATCTATTACGGAGTATTACATTTACAAAAAAAAGTAAAATTATGTCCTATAATAAAGTGATAGAATTCTAATATATAAATGGAAATAATGTTTCATGCTTAGATATCGACAAAAAAAAAATCTTTTTAAGGGGGTGTTTGTTTGAGTATTTAGGAGTGGATTGGAATGAATTATAATTCATTCCAATGTTTGGTTGAGCCTTTTTAGGGTGAATGGCTTGGTCTCAGAGATCCTACATAACCGCTGCCAAAATAGAGTCAGCTAGCGAAGTCTTAACTACCGGGAGGTGTAGCCGCAATAGCACCCGTTTTTAGACAAAGAAGAATGAGAAGTTCACTTGCTTTGGGGCCGGACGCCCGGCTCTAGACGAAGCTGCGGGGGTTACCACCACATCGGGCAATTAAAGAAAAGCGGGCATTTCCAGGCTCGTGAAAGGACACAGGCACTGAAATCTTTCTTGGCGCATCGCAGATTTCGGTTCTCGTGCTTTTAGAAGTTGGAACAAAGGGGTTGTAAATCCACTCCAATCGCTTGAAATCACAATCCCTCCCCACCTCACGATTCTAACTCCATAACCATATTCATACACAGTACTCTATAAGTTTACAATCATATTACAACCCCCTAGGTTAGTGGAAACAAAAAGGGGAGAAAAAAAAATTAAAAATTGTGAACCAAACAACCATTAATAATAAGTATAAGGTTCTAATTCCATCCCTTCTCTCTGTTAGAATCCATTCCATTTCATTCTATTTGAACCAAACGGCCCTTAATAAGTCTTAAAAAGGGTTGTTAAGATTTAAGATTATAAACTTAAGTTAAATTATTCCAAAGTGAAGATTTATTATTATAATTCTATAAATAAGAGTAATTATTCGCCCTTAAATATCAACAAAAAAAATCTGTTCCGGTTATGGAATCAATTAACCCGACTTTGGATTCGGGTCTTAGGATGTGGTGTAATTAGTATGACAATTGCTTGACTTCCTTTGGTCTCCACTTCCCTTCACTCCGATGATCGGACCTCCCCGGCGGAAATGGTCTGCTCCCTGCACAATGAACGCACAGGGCCTCGGAAGTGTCCGAGGGAACCCTCTTCGATGCCTAAGTCAGTCCGTGAAAGTGCCTTGATGAACCTAGTTCGAGAGGAGTTAGGTGGCAATTTTAGAGTGAAAGTCTAGAGAGAGAAAGTCCAACCTTTTGTATGTGGGAGGAAGGAAAGTATTTATACCTTCCTCCAAGAGAGAGAAATGAGAAAGAAATAGGAGGTGAATGAGTGGACATCGAAGCGACACGTGGATCCATTATGTTCACTCATTCTCCTTTACCTTAGGCAAAAAGACGGAGGAGTCCCTGGTTTCCCCTGGCCCTGCCCGGGGGAGAGTCCCCTGGGGACAGGCAGGCAGGGGGCTTGATGGTGCTGCCCGACAGGCGGCATGGCCCTGCCGGGCACTCAGCTTGCTAAGGCTGCCCACTTGGGCGCTCTTTTAGTGATCTCGCCTGACGGCCTACTGGGCAGGCACTCTCTTGCTCTTTGGGTCGGGCCGTCTCGGGGCCTAATTGACAGGCAACCCGATGCAGGCTACCTACCCCCATCAATTGGCCCTCGCCGGCTGGGGGGAAGCAGGGCTTCTCCTCGGCAGGCGACCTCTTGATTTGGATGGTGGGAGGTTAACTTTTGAGCTTCACTTTTGCATTGAATGCGTCGCATATTCCCGAGGGTGGGGACTTAACCGTAATGGGCATGCAAAGAGTCGGAATGTCCTTCCTAATGATTACTTTTCTCGTAAAGCGACCTCTTTGAGCAGCGTGCAAGATTGGCTTTCCTTCTCACAGGGGTGGTTGAGACGCCATTAATGTTGCGTTTTGCTTTTGTATAAATTTCGTTCTCCTTCGCCATTTTCACAACGTGTGTCCACCTTTCTTCTATTCTCCTCTCAAAGAAAAATGTCTTGGATCAAGAAAACAGTTTTTCGTTGCGGGGTCCCTGTGGACGTTCGTTGCTTCAGGGGGCGCTGGAGACTGAAGTACTCCAGGGCGGCCTTTCTGGCCCTGCGTCGCAGCAGGCGGCCTCGTTCTCGCTCTTCTCTGAATGCCAGGAGGAGAGCTTCTGCCAGGGCGGGCAAGCGCCCTGCAAAGTCCTCATCTCCAGTTGGGCCCATGCCTAGGCGCTGCTCCAGGTGGGAGGCTGTTTTTATAGGGGATGCCACAAGTGCTTCCCTTGGCTACATCCTGAGCAGTTTGATCCCAGCTGCCCTGAACTGCACTCTTCTCCTGAGTCAGGTCCCTCCTCCCCTCTGATGAGGAGGGTGGGCTATGGCTCTTGTGATGGTGTCAGGGCAGTCCCTTATGGCAGGGACTGGGACACAAGCAGTCATGACTCCGGAGACAGTGAAGGCCGGGGCTACTCCTCTGGTAGGAATGAAGATGAAGGCCCTGATGACCCATTCAAAGACTCTGATGACTGGGACTGGGGATCCGATGCCGGCGACCATGATAGCCCTGGGGACTACTCTTCAAGTTTTGACGATGATTAGGCTTTGCTCTGCAAATGCAGGCTGGTTGAGCCTAACTGTCAGGCTCTTTTTTGTAATCTACTTCTCCTGTCCGGTTTGTAACTCTTGGCCATTTTTTGGCTTTTTCTAATGGAAAATGAGGCAGACTTTTTTTTACTTGTGTTTTTTTTTTTACGAATGAATGAATGGATGGACGAATGACGTCATGCAATGATTACGCTCTTCACTTTTGTTGCCTTTTCAAGGTTTCTTGGGAAGTGATGGGTATTTGGGTTTTTGAAAGTGTGACACGTGGGGGCTTTTCTCGGGAAGGTCTTCAGGATGGGAGATCTTTCGTCTGCTCTTGCCTATAAAAGCATCCCCTCTCCTCCTATTTCCCCTTTTACACTTTTGCAAACCCAGAAAAACCCTTTCTCACAATCTTCCTTTGCTAAAACACTCTAGACTGAAGAACTGCTTTCTTGCGCCTTCGTCTGTTCGGCCATCAATTTAGGTCAGAATCCTCTTTCTCAATCATCATCTTTTCATTTCTTCGCTTTTATTCTCCTTAGTCATCATGGGCAGCCGTCGTGCTCGTATTCTTACCTTTACTGACCCCTCGGCTGAAAAGGCGGAGGGTAGGGATAGGGTTAGAACTGACTTTGCCTCCTCCTCTGGGGGGCCTAATGTTAGGATGGCCGAGGAGGATCACCCGGAGGGGAGTGGAGGCGCCAACTCTCCTGACCCTGCCCCCTTCGACGTCATCGATTCTGATGACGAGGCGGGGGAGATTGACCCCTCCACCATTGTCGGTCCACTTATCCCTAGGGAGTCGGGGAGGACCTATTACTTAGACAAGACCAAGTTTCAAGTTCCTTTAAAAACCTACCCGGAGTCCAAGAACCGGGACTTGATTCTAGAAAACAACGCTGCTGAGGCCCTCGAGCATTTTTACCATTTTGGGGAAGGGTATACAATCGTTGTCCCTGGGGACAGAGACACTGTTTGCTGCCCTCCTGACGGCTGCATTGCCGTCTATCATAAGTGCCTGGAATTTGGCTTGCGTTTCCCCCTGCACCTCTTCTTGGAGGAGACTTTTAGGCGGATGAACGTGGCCATCGCCCAGTTGACCGCCGTGGCAGTCAGGTCGCTGATAGCTTACACATGGACCTGCCTGTTCCATGGTGAGGGCCCCTCAATTGATGCTCTGAGATATATGGTCGGCCTGCAGATAGTGTCCTCTTCTTGGGGTGAGGGTTCCCCTGGATATTGGTCTATCCAAAGGCAGAAGGGATACAATCTGGTCTGGCCGGTTCTAAATAGCTTGAAAGACTGGAAAAACAACTTCCTGTACGTGCACAGCGCCATAGGGTGGAAAATTCCTCGGTACTTCAGGAATCACATTTACACTCGACTAGAAACTTGCCAGGAATACCACCCTGGCGTTGGGGGGAGGGCCCTTGAGGTGAAATTGAATGACAAGGACCAGGAGCTGGTGAAAAAATTCGTCGCTCTTGTAGACAAATCAGGCGTATGTGGCTCTGGTTTCTGGCTTCCTAATGCGGAGCTCATAGCTATTGATGACTATCTGACTCGAGTGGGTTTGACTCCCGGCCTTGATGGAGGTAGTTTGGGGACATTACTGGCATTGTCCCCTTCCAGCCCTACCTTTCTATATTTTTCTAACTGATTTTCTTTTGCTCTGCAGACCTCGCCACCCGTTTCTGGTCAAAAAGAGAGGTGAGGAACCTTGGACTAGACGACGACTTCACCATCGTTACTAAACGTCCCTCCCTTCCTTCCAGCTACCAAGAAAGGTGAGAAAAACCTGATGAAATACGTGAAGGGTATCCTTGCCAACCGAGTGAGACTTCCTCTCCCTCCTAGGCTGACACCTGCAAAGCCGGCGGTTCCCCCTCCTGCTGCCCGCGGCGTGGAGACGGAGGCTGCCTCAGAGGCCACCCCATCCCCTGCCGACAGGCAGGGAGGCTCTCCTGTAGGGGCTCGTACTCCCCTGGGACCACAACCTGCTGGCTCTGAGGAAACCGGGGAGAGCGTTCCCCTGGAGAGCGGGAAGAAGAGGAACAGGGAGCCCACAGACACCCTGCACGTGGTGGACCTAGAGGCCGATGCTGACACACCTGCCCCCAAGCGCCCTGCTCACGATGTTCCAGGCGCCCTCTTTTCAGAGGAGAATACTGAGTTCCACTATACTGCTGGCGACAGTCTTGACGTGTCCGCCCTGCTTTCTGACTCCAGTGCTGTGTTGGCGGATCACCTCACTAAGTCTGTAACCTCCACTACTAATTAGGTGATCCAGTACATTCAACGTACTTCCAGGGTGTTCCATGCCTCTGCTGAGCTGGCGGCCCTTAGCCGTCTGAGCGATGAGGAGCTAGTTGTTACTCCTGGGCTCCCGCTCTCTGATCGCCTGGCAATGGTTGAGAGGGATGTTTCTCTTATCACCAATTTGAAGGACCAGTTGGCAAAACAGGAGGGCGACTTGGAGGAGGCCAAGGGTCAGGCGGCCCGCTGGAAGACTCGGGGCGAAAGGGCTGTGAGGGAGGCATCCCAACTGGAGACGGAGCTGAAAGAGGTCAGGCAGGCGGTGGTTGAGCTAGAGCAGGCTAAGAAAGCGGTGGTTGAGCTAGAGCATACTAAAAGAAGGGTGATTGACCTAGAGGAGCGCCTGTCCAAAGCTGACTCAGACTTTCAGAAGGCCCAGGATGACTTGAAGGAAAACAGCGAGGAATGGCAGAAGGAGAAAGATGCCATAATTCAGAAGGCTAACGCTGCAGTGGAAACGAGCTTTAATGATGGCGCTTCCTCTTCCTTGCAGTTTGTTATGGAGGTTATTAGGGAAATGTTTCCTGATTTTAATGAGGATGCCTTCAGAGACCTCTATGCTGCTAAGAATGAAGCCCGGGCAAACAGGTCGCCTGGAGAGGCTACAGGCCCTGGTCAAGATGCTCCCAATGTTTAACATGCAGGGCAGTCGTCCTCTGAGGGTTCTTGCCCCTATCCTGCTGCGCCTTTGTTTCCTCGCTGATATTCTAATCTTTTTTGCGCATCGGGCCCTGATGTGGCCGGCTGCCATTTTGATGTAATATTTTTAACTCTTTTGTTCCTGGATTCTTAGCGTTCCTTTGTCAAACTCTTTCATTTGTTTATGAATGTATCTTCTTTGTTTCTACTTTGCCTGTTTTTTTTCCAAGGTCAGGTCCAACCCTGGCTCCCGGCCGAAGTCCAGGGGGCCTGCCCCCTGCCTGCTCAGAGGTAGGCAGGGGGACTTAGCGGTTTTTATACAAGGTTGGGGGATGCCCCCAGTCCTTGTTCATTTGGCACGTGGGGCCCGACCTGACCCTGGCTTCTGGTCGAAGTCCAGAGGGCCTGCCCCCTGCCTGCTGTTGTGTGCCAAATTTGGACCGTTTTTCCTCCTATTTAGACCCATTTTTCCTCCGTTTTGCGAGACTTGAGTGCGATTATCGCCATATTTTGCGTAATTCTCGCATTAGTGTCTCTCTTTTGCATTTTACTGTTTTTGGTAGTTTTCTGTCTATTTTGTTAGGATTTTCGACCGAAAACATGTTTGAGCTTCTACGAGCAAGAAAGAGATACGGTCCAAGAGCAAAGCACACAACTGAAAATTCGAGTAATCCAATTGATCGACAAAGAAAAAGACCGGAAAAGAGCCAGAAGGCCACCGGGTGAAATTTCGCCCGGTGAGTCATCACCGGGCGAAGTTTCGCTCGACGACATTTTTTCCACCCCCGAAGATTTTCACGGCACGCACGACCGGGAGACATGACCCGGCGGGGCGAAATTTCGCCCGATGGAGAAACCGGGCCGAAAACGCAAAAATCGAAGAAAATCTCACCGGGTGAAATTTCACCCGGTGGGATTATTATGTCAAGCCGCGGGGCGAAATTTCACCCCATGAAGATGCAAAGGGTGAAGGTCTAGCTAAATGAAGGGAAATCGGATTATGGGCCTTGAAGTTTGTGCAACCCATTAAGAACTCTATATATACTCCTCCTAGAGTTTTGTGCCTCCTTGAGCCTTAAGTGTGCCTCTTAGGAGTAGGAGTAGTTTAGGGGATTTCTAGAGTAGTTTAGAGGATTCTTAGTAGTAGTAGTTTGTAGTAAGCTCTCTTAGTAAAAATCTCTACAAACAATTAGTAGATCTACTTAGTATTAGTATAATTCTCCTATAATTAGTAGTAAAGCTTCCATCTTTGTTGAAGATTGTGCTTTATTGTTGAAGATTCAAGGCTTTTGCAAAGGTTTATGTGACAAAACTCTTACTTTATTTCTTGAAGATTCATATTTCTCTTATTGAAGATTGAATATTTATGCATGGATTGGTGACAAATTCTTGTGTATTTCTCCAAGATTCAATCTTTTATATTAATCTTCATCTTCTATCTTAGTTTCCTCCATTGTTGGTAAAATTCTTTCCTCTCCCTTTTCTCCATTAGTATAATTTATTAGTGTAGTTTTTATGCATGTTTTAGACAACTTCTCTTTTATTAGTATTCTATTGTTAATCATCATGACTAGTGAGTAGATTTTCTTTGTTGGGGAATTAGGGAGGAGGATTTGGATTATTTGATGTAAGGGATGTTGGTGGGTTGTTTACTTGTTGATTATCAATTTTAAGGTTTTTGTGTCTTTGTTGACTTAGAATCGCGACTAGGACGACCTTGACTCATTTCTATCAATATGGGGAAACTCGGGGTGGAAATTACCTTAATTTGAGACTTACCCTTTCGTCGCGAAAGCGAGTTTAGGTAGGTTGGGTGAAGAAACCGAAAGGTGGAAATCTCTCTTTTTAACGTTGTAACAAAAACTCGATCCCGAGACTCTAAGACCCCATTTCCGAATTCCGACTCTTCCCCAACACCTTTCCTATTTATTGACCCTAGCCTACGTAGAATAGCTCATTAGAAATAGTTCGACCTCTCTCGACCCAAAACCCCCATCTCAATCTCAACCACGATTTGACTCTAGACTTGACCAATATCGCTTAACCCATCTCCCTGCGGATCGATCCCGACCTACCACTAGTACATTAGTTAGGTTTCTCGGAGTTAAAAATATTGTTTGATTGTACGGGTCGCAACGCCCGCGCATCAAAAGTCGTACAGGAACTTTGTCGAGGATATACACAATCGCTGGAGCGATTTTGAGTTTGATGGCAACCAATACACCTATCAATGGAGCCACGAGAATCATGGATTGGTTCGCATCGAGGTTATTTTCTTCTAAGAAATTTGTGTGTTTGATGGATGACCTTGATCTCATTAAAAAGATGCCGCGGAGACGGCGAAGGCGACAAAGGAGGCGGTGAAGGTGGCGGCGAAGGCGTCAAAGGCGTCAAAGAAAGCCGAGTTACTAGTGGTAGAGGCGGTGATAGTGACTGCTGAGGCAGCGGCTTAGGCTGCGGAGGCGGCGAGAGCGGCTCAGGCTGCGGAGGCGGCGAGAGCGGCTCAGACTGCGGAGGCGGCGAGAGCGGCTCAGACCGCGGAGACTGGAGTGGCTGAGCCGGACTGTTGCGTTTCGCTGACATATTATCCGGGTGGTACGCTCAAAATTTAGAGAAGTTTAAATTGAAAAGTAAATTGACGAATCTGCGGAAGAAATTTGTTCGTCCAATTGGATCTCCAATTGTTGGATCTCAGATTGAAGAAATGTCGGGAAATCTTCGGCGTGATATAAGCAAGCATGTCAGACATGAACTGGAGAAGCATCTTCACAGGCTGTCATTTCTAAACAAAAAAACCTACTAGAAATTTGCGGCCAAGGTTTACAAACGGTACCGCTGCAAGAATTTTATCTCTAGGTAATATTTTTACAAGTGTTTGTGATTGATGTTAATCGCACCCCAAATCTTTTTGGGATTAGAGCTTTGATGTTGCTGTTTTTCCCAGATCAAGTGGCTACGGCGGAACATCTGAAACGTGGCGGACGTTCGGGTTGGTGGTCCATTTCGGTGAGAAACTTTCTCAAGCTTCATCAGTCATATCACAGCTTCCAAGGTGCTGGAGTATCCTTCCGGCTCGTTAAGGTAGGAAGTTATTTTTTGCTTCACGAACTTTTGTTACATATTCATACGGATATGAGCCCCGCACCCATCCCTCATTCCAGAAATATATTTTCGGGTACTGAAATAGAATATCCTTTTGACGCGGATATTATATTCCGCAACCTTTAGAGCCGTAGGACTTTCTTTTGTTAGTCTCTGGCAACTCTATCCGTCGCCCTCATCGGCATCTGTGCTGTTCTTGCACTTACTTTTGCGGACATTTTCGAGAAGAGTAGTTTTGAATAATTTGAAATATCAGTTTGTTGGTATTTGTGTAGTGGTTTAGCCATTTGTCTTGTACTCAATTTCTTAGGGGTTCGATCCTTGTTCATAACATTTTATTGTTAACTAGTATAGGCCCCGTGCATAAATGCACGGTATACATAAAATTTACTTTGTAGCATACTAATTAAAGATTTTATATTGGAGTATATATATTAATGTTTACATTCCTCAATTTTGTGAAAATAATTTCAAATTGATAAGCAAATCGAGGTAATGGAGTAAAATTAGTAAATGTATGTTGAGATGAAAATATTATATCTACAAAGTATATTTCTATTTATGTTATTCTCATATTTCGAAACACTTAATTCCATATATATTTGAATTAATACTAAGAATTGAACAACCATATGATACATTTGTTTTTAAATGGTTTAATAGTACTTTTTTGTTTTATGAAATAGAAATTGGACTATTTCCACATTTTTATAAAAATTAATGTTTAGAGATTCAACTCGAAAAACAAAACCTTAATTAGAAAAAAAAGAACCGAATATATTTTTCTAGTGTGAAGCTAAGAATCGCTATACTATAAATTTATCATTTTGATGATTTTATCATCATCCATGAAATGTAATGGGTTACCAATTTATTTTAAAGTACTCTTTGTTTACCTTCCATCTTTAGAAATAAAGCAATGCATTTTGGAAGGAAAATTTTAGAAATTTGAGACTTACCCTTTCGTCGCGAAAGCGAAGAAACCGAAAGGTGGAAATCTCCCTTTTTAACGTTGTAACAAAAACTCGATCCCGAGACTCTAAGACCCCATTTCCGAATCCCGACTTTCCCCAACACCTTTCCTATTTATTGACTCTAGCCTACGTAGAATAGCTCATTAGCAATAGTTCGACCTCTCTCGACCCAAAACCCCCATCTCAATCCCAACCACGATTTGACTCTAGACTTGACCAATATCGCTTAACCCATCTCCCTGCGGATCGATCCCGACCTACCATTACTACATTAGTTAGGTTTGTCGGAGTTAAAAATATTGTTTGATTGTACGGGTCGCGACGCCCGCGCATCACCTGCCCAGAGGTAGGTAGGGGGATTTATCGTTTTTTATACAAGGTTGGGGGATGCCCCCAGTCCTTGTTCATTCGGCACATGAGGCCCGGCCTGACCCTGGCTTCTGGTCGAAGTCTAGGGGGCATGCCCCCTGCCTGCCCAGAGACAGGCAGGAGGACTTTGCGTTTTTTATACAAGGTTGGGAGGTGCCCCCAGTCCTTGTTCATTCAGCACGTGGGGCCCGGCCTGACCCTGGCTTCTGGTCGAAGTCCAGGGGGCCTGTCCCCTGCCTGCCCAGAGACAGGTAGGAGGACTTGGAATTTTGTTGGGGGGTCCATTTTTCCTGGTCTTGGCAATAGGGGGGCCTCCCCCTATTGCCCCATGCTCGTTTGTGTGTGAAAACGCCATTTTGAACAGACAACGAGTATAAACTTCAGACTTTTCATTTCTTGTAGTAAAAACTTTAAAAATAGCTTTGGTCGGAGCCGTCGACATTCTATTCTGACCGTCCTCCGCCAATTTTTCTGAAAAGAAAACTACTTAGTTTCCTAGTGCTAGACATAGTACTTCTTTAGAGTGTCCGCGTTCCAGTGGGCAGCCAACTCCTGGCCTTCAAGATTAGCAATTTTGTAGGTACCTGGCCCCATAATCCGGGTTACCTCATATGGGCCTTCCCAATTGGCGCTCAATTTTCCATGCTCTCTTGACTTTCCCACCGCCTGCGTTTTTCTCAAGACCAAGTCCCCTACTTGGAAACTTCTTTCATTCACCTTCTTGTTATATGCTTTCCTCATCCGCTGCTGGTAGGCGGCTATGTTAACGCCGGCCTCCTGCCTTACTTCACTGACCAGGTCCAAAGCCTCGGTCATTGCTGCTTCGTTATCCGCCCTGTTATACTGTTGGGATCGCAGGGTGGGGATTCGTGCCTCAATGGGCAGCAGGGCCTCCGCCCCGTAAACCAGGCCAAAGGGTGTTTGCCTCGTGGACTCTTTCCGAGTGGTCCTAATTGACCAAAGTATGCTTGGCAATTCGTCTGCCCACCTGCCCTTGAGTTCGTCCACCATCTTCTTGAGTCCGCTCAGAATTTGTTTGTTGGCAGCCTCAGCCTGCCCGTTGGTTTGGGGATGGCAGACAACAGAGTAGGCGACCGCTATGTCATGGCTTTCCAGCCAAGCTCTCAGGGGGTCGTTGTCGAATTGTCTTCCGTGATCGAACACCAGCATTTTTGGGGGTATATTACTCGTCCTGCATCCTCAAGGGTGATGCTTAGGGTCATGCCCTTTGGGCTTCCTGCCCTCTCAGCATAGCAAATTTGATTCCGTAATTCCCGGATTTGCTTTTTCTGGCCTCCCCTGCTCGTCTGGCCCTCTGCATCCCCTGATATCACGTGGATTATCAGGCGATTCTGTGCCGATCCTTCGGGCTTTTCCACCGTTTCCTTCTGGTTTTTGTTTCTTGCGGCATAGTTGCTCAGCCAGCCATTCATAATGAGCTTTTCAATCTCGTCTTTTAGGTGGCGGCATTCTTCGGTGGTGTGCCCTACACAGTCATGGAACGTGCAGAATTTCTTCGGATCACCTTTCGGGCTGCGCGGCTTGCTTGGACGATTCCATTTGGCTGTTTCTTTTTCTAGCTCAAAGATTTCTGCCCTAGATTTGTTGAGAGCTGTATAGCTATCAAATCTGGGCTGGTAAGCTACGCGTTCCTTTCTGGGGCTGTCTCCCTCCTCGGCTCTCTGCTTCCCTGCGTCGGCCCTGCCGCGTCCACCCTGCGGTCCCCCCTGCGGCCTGGCATGGCCTGCGGGGGTGTCCGGCAGGCTGTGGAATTCCTCCTGCAGCATAAAACCTTCTGCAATTTTTCGGGCCTTGGCCAGAGTTTCTGGCTGAGCTCTAATCATTTGGTTTTTCATTTCTCCAGGGAGCAAAGAGTTGGTCAAGGCGTATGCTGCTGTCGGATCATCTATCTCCTTTACCTGCTGGAAGGACAGATCGAACCTTTTCAAGTACTCCCTGACTGTTTCGCCCTTCTTCTGTCTAAGGGTCATCAGGTCAAAACGGGCGAGACAACGTCTTTAGTTTCCGGCATACTGGTCTAGAAAAGGTTCGGCTAGTTCGATAAAGTAGCTGATTGAACCTTGTGGTAGATCCCTGAACCACCCCTGGGCCAAACCCACCAGGGTGGTGGGAAAGATTTTACACCAGACCGCATCGTCGGCGTCGTACATACCCATGTGACTTTCATATGCAGCCAGATGATCCTCTGGGTCGGTAGTGCCATCGAACTTAACGGACGGCATTTTGATTTTCGGAATGGGATACCCCTGCACTTCCGGGTGAAGTGGGGTCCTGGTAGGTCTGCCTGCCATCCTTGACCTGCTCCCGACGGAGTGGCAACCGTGGTCGTCCCATTTGTCAGGGGTCGGTTTCCTACTGCCGGGGGAGCGGTGTCTGGGCGGCTGCCTACTTATTGCTTCGTCATCTCTGGCAGGGGAGTGATATCGCGAGCGTTTTTTCTGGGCAGGCTCGAGATTATCGCCCTGACGATGTCTTGACTTCATGGGTTGCCCATGGTTGAGTCTTGACTGTAGGCTTTGAGACAACCCTGGCGCTGGCTGTGACTCTGCCATAGGTGTCAACCTGGAGAAGACATCACCCTGCTTTTCTCCCAGGCGTTTGGACGCAGGCTCTTTGTGCCTCATTCGATCTCGCAGATCTTGGGACAAGCCCTTTTTCTCGTGGGCAGCTGTAAATTCAGTAGTGTGTATGGAGAATGCCTGCTGTTGAGCAGGCTGCTCCTGATTACCTGCTGTAATACGCTTCTGCACTTGCGCATACACCTGAGCCGTTTTTTTTGCTTTCCTTTGGATTTTCCTGGCGGCGGTCCGCTTCATGCCCCCAGTCCCTTCCCCACTTTCAAAGTGAAGTTGTCTGGGGGTCGTCGCGACCCTGCCCACCAGATCCTCTGGAGTGAACTCTTGGTTGAGCATCGCCGAGAAGAAGGCCGCTGTTTGCGCCATCTGAGCAGGGGTGAGGTTCAAGTTGTGCCTCTGATGTCCAGCCTGCCCAGCTACGACAGCGGCGTCCTTACCGGATGCTCTCTGAAGACTGGCCCGCCCTACCCCTGGAATTGTGGCGGCGGGCGTTTTCTCCGGCAACGGCATGCCATACAGGGGGGCCTCCGGTGGTACCGTCGGACCTGCCCCAGAACTGGCGTCAACGATTTCAGGCATGATTTTTTTAACTGGTTGATTTCTTGTGGGTTACTCGTGAGCACAACCAAATTCTCCCCACAGACGGCGCCAAATTGTTCCGGTTATGGAATCAATTAACCCGACTTTGGATTCGAGTCTTAGGATGTGGTGTCATTAGTATGACAATTGCTTGACTTCCTTTGGTCTCCCCTTCCCTTCACTCCGATGATCGGACCTCCCCGGCGGAAATGATCTGCTCCCTGCACAATGAACGCATAGGGCCTCGGAGGTGTCCGAGGGAACCCTCTCCGATGCCTAAGTCAGTCTGTGAAAGTGCCTTGATGAACCTAGTTCGGGAGGAGCTAGGTGGCGATTTTAGAGTGAAAGTCTAGAGAGAGAAAGTCCAACCTTTTGTATGTGGGAGGAAGGAAAGTATTTATACCTTCCTCCAAGAGAGAGAAATGAGAAAGAAAGAAAGAGGAGGTGAATGAGTGGACATCGAAGCGACACGTGGATCCATTATGTCCACTCATTCTCCTTTACCTTAGGCAAAAAGACGGAGGAGTCCATGGTTTCCCCTGGCCCTGCCTGGGGGAGAGTCCCCTGGGGACAGGCAGGCAGGGGGCTTGATGGTGCTGCCCGACAGGCGGCATGGCCCTGCCGGGCAGTCAGCTTGCTAAGGCTGCCCACTTGGGCGCTCTTTTAGTGATCTCGCCTGACGGCCTGCTGGGCAAGCACTCTCTGGCTCTTTGGGTCGGGCCGTCTCGGGGCCTAATTGACAGGCGACCCGATGCAGGCTACCTACCCCCATCAAAATCTTTTTAAGTCTTAAAAAGAGTGCTCTTATGAATATAAACTTTAAATTAAACTGTCTCACATTGAAAAATTATAATACACTGTTGCGCAGTTTCACCAATTTATGCAATAATCCAACTTCGTATCCTTATCAACGTTACTAACAAGCGGCCCGTGCATTGCACGGCTTTTCCAACTAATATTTTGTACGTAGATAATAGTACAACTCTGAAGAACTCTCTTTAAGACGATGCTTAAGAGACTCCAAGTTGAAAAGGTGACTCTTATTTCTATTAGAAGAATCACCTCAACTTAACTAATACGGAGTATTTTCACTTGAGACACTTTTTCTATTATATAAAGAAAAACGACCACATTTCACTATTGTTTAGATGTAGGACAAGCCACATTACAACAAAATACATCATCTTATTTCCGCACCTAGTTCGACATTCGACCCGTGTCTCAAATGCGAACAATTGATAGTCATTATTCCTAACAGAACGGAGGGAGTACTATTTAATGTTGACTCAATTACTCCATGTTGTCGACATTTTTTTACTACTATAAAAAGAGAGGAGTTAGTTTTTGCGTAATTTTGACATTCTTAATGTACCCATGACATTTGTGAAAGTTTCAACTTTGCCAACTTATTCAGATATAATAAATCAAATAATTCAAAACAACTTACCTCCCACTAACCCGAGAAAACATTCAAATATATGTCCGACTCTTCATTCTGAATCAAAGAATGAATAAAAATCGGAATGTTTCATGATCTTATTGAATTGAACAAGCCATGAGATGATCATCTTAGGGTGATCCTTTTGTCACTCTTTAACCAGAAGAAATTCGATTATGCAACATGTGTCGAAATTAAATTCTCTCACCCAATTTTACTCCTCCCTAATAAAAATGTAACTTTCACATTCATCCCTCTCATCAAACACATCCAACTCATTGGTTTTTTATTTTGTGGTCAAACTTTGACAAAAAAGTGGTGTTTCGTGAAAGATATTTTTTAATGGTTGTTTTTCATCAACTTTTTATATTAAAGATAAAGAAAACGGTTTTATGAAAGATCGTGTTCCCTAAAAAAGCTGTTCATAGTTTTTCCACCTTTATCTCATAATACTCTTATTTTTTTACCCATTTTCTTAAAACATATTCACCATTGGATTGCGATTGGAGAGGAGAAAGTATTAACTCAAGTGTTTCCGGAGGTATACTATTTTCCAAGTGGTTTCCCATGTACGTAGTAAAACAATTTTATTAGAATAGGCGAGTAGCTACGGATTTCATATAGGGAGTAATTTTTTGAGCTATTGGATTAGTTTCCCTGCAGATGTATTTGGGTCATGGCAACTTGAGCCAGAAGTTACTTTCAGAAGGAGAATTCAAAATAGTGGCAAGTGGTTGGATTACACCACTTCAGCTCAAAGAGATCGCTGAACTTGCGTGCATACTCTTTAGCAAAAGAGACGATGCATTTGTAGAAGGGGAGTTTATCAAGCTGGCAAAAAAAATCTCAAAGAAAGCATGGTTTATACGACCACAGCTAACATAAGAACATTCATTTCACTGGAAAAGACTCAACTACATCGAAATTTCCTGCCACCGCCTGATTAACTTGCTTTCATGCCTTTCAACTTAACATAACGCCAAAGGCGCCCTAGAACAAGTCCATGATCAAATTGAGTTTGTGCAAAGCAGTAGTGATGACATCCACCATCTCCGGAAATTATCCCATGCCTCTAACATATTGATCAAGGGTTGTGTTGAACAGCTCCGTCCTACAAGATTGTGGACATATTTGCACAATTAATAACTACTCAAAATATATACTGAAAATGAGATTTATATACTATGGCGAAGGCGTTATGACTTATGAGAACAAGATTTAGCTCCATGTTCCAGTAAAAAAAACTTCCATCATATTTTTTAGCTTTCATGTAAGTGGTGTCATAATTATAGCCCAGGTCTACGAGGCACTAAACCAAATCTTCCCACCAAGGTTGTGATTAGAGCGGACAAACAATGACATAGCCCGAAAACCCAACAAAACCCATGATAAATGAGCTTCTGATTCCCATTATACTATTTGGCTCATGTTTAAATTAAGGGTATTACTGTTCTATCCCTACTACTCCGTATCCTTTAAAACTAAATTTTAGTCAATGAGGACACAAAAGGGTGTGTTTGGATTGAAGGATTTAGAGAAAAAGAGAGGGGGAGGGAAAGGGAGGTAGACAAAATCATTTGTTTGGATAACAAAAAGTGGGTGAAGGATATGGAGGAAGGGGAGCAAATGGATCCCTCCATTTCCCTCCTCCAAGCCAACTTATTCTTCCCCTCCCATCTCGTCCTTCCTTTTTTCTCCCCTCCCTTTCCATCCTATTTTTGTATCCAAACAACCCTAAAAGTGGAAAGAAGGGACTATCATTTTGGGTGGGTTAATAGGGTTGAGTAATTTTTTTCTAATATTATTCATTCCAACATGTGCAGAAAATGAGAAGAGAACAAATTGCTCCCACCAACTGCAGAAATGCGAATTATGAGTATAAAATTAAATTGACCAGCCTTTTCTTGTAGGATTAGTAAAAACAACTCTAGCAATTATGAATCCATATGATTAACTTTCATTAAAAAAAAATTAAATGAAAACAAACTACTGCGTGAGGTAAACCACTAACCGAATAGGAGTTCCGGGTGAATAAAGAGGATTTTTCACTACATATTCGACATACATGTTGTAAATATACTTCAGTGATTCCCGCAGATCACCGGTTCTAGGATGAGTGACCAGAATGAGCTGTATTTTACAAACACAGAAAATATATCAGAATCGGTGAATGAAAACAGCTTGTATATCAAGGACTGCACAAGAAACGGTACGCTAGATAGATAGCTATAGAGTTTTGGATATAATTTACATATAATAGATGCAAAAACAGTGAAGAAAAGATGATAGATAATCTGTTTAGTTTGATTGAAATAGATGATAATCCAGGGAAAAAATGTGACTCAAGATGATAATACAAGGGAAAATGTGATAATAATCCTTCTGATCTCCTAATACAGGGAAGTATGTGACCATAAGATAAGAGACCGGAGAACAAAGTTGACCAAATGCAAACTGAGATGACGAGTTTGTTAAAAAGACAAACTTAAAGTCCAAACAACCAACCTACCTTTATTCCAGATGGTGTTTCCATGAAATTAAGCTTATAAGTATTGGTCCGAAAACTATGAAAAGAGCATCCCTGGCCTGGCAATTGCGGCACCCCAAGATTGACCTTTTCCACACTGCCTCAACAACATAAACCATAGACATCATAGATGGCTTATCTACTCAATCTTACATTCAATAAGAAATGCAACTTATGCAACATTGTCTAAGGCTGGTGATCTAGATAAATTTTAAGATGCAGTACATTGCACAAAAGCTCATC
Organism: Agrostemma githago; assembly: GCA_958450325.1. NCBI lineage: Eukaryota > Viridiplantae > Streptophyta > Magnoliopsida > Caryophyllales > Caryophyllaceae > Agrostemma > Agrostemma githago. The sequence goes on from OY288258.1 coordinate 11,924,733, forward strand.
ACAGAGAAAACATTTTGTTTGCAACCTTCTACCATTGGCTAGCTTGTGTTAATAGATTTTGACTTGACTTAAAATGGGACTTGACACCTTAGTTTGAAAAGGCGCACCGAGGCGTTAAGGGGGCGAGGGGACAAGGCGCAAGGCGAAGGCACGCTTCTTTGAGTGCGACGCACTCTATTTTTAATAACAAATTTGTATTATCCAAATACGAGTAACATTTTGGACAACAATATCCTTTTTAGGATTTTTTTGGTTGGCAAACATGTAAAGGAGTAAATCGGGAATAATGGGAAAAAGAAATGACATAATCAACGATGTAGCTGAAAAAGATTTGGAAAGGGGCACACTAGTGAGTCTTCTTAAGTGAGACATGTAAAACTAAGCTGGACACACAAATATGGTTATTACATTTGGACACTTCAAGACAAAAACAAAAGTTAATCATAAAACAGTTGAGCCCGATATCTAAGACACATGTGGGTTCAATACTGCTAAGGGCTAACCAAGTTGAGGTAACTAATAAATGAATAAATTCCTCCCTGCCCCTATGCGAACTGAATAAGACAGTAACCATTCTTCAAGGAGGAAGCGTAAATGTCACCAAACAGTATTCTGTCCAAACAACCTGTGTATTTATTTCTCCTTGGACTTGATAAAACAAGGCAGCAATCTCCAGCTATTTAGTTTTCAGCCATCTATATTTTTAATTCTTCAATAAAATCCCTCCAAATTTAATGCATGTTATAGCCAAGACTGGTTTCCTTCGGTTTGAGGATGTTTCAGTAAGTTCATATGTAAGCTGAAAGAGAACCTAACCACATAGCAATGAGATTTTGCGAGTGTCTAATCGCCATGTTCTGTATTTGTTCGAGATTAATAGGATCACTATTTCAATCTAATACTCCTATTATCTCTAAAGAAATAACGGCATGTCACATTGAACTCTATTAAATGAGCTTCCTTACATCAATACCAAAAGGGTTGAAGAGAGATAAAAGCAATCATCTAATCAATAAGCACAACTACCCATCAGCCTGAATCCAAATAGTCTAAAGTTCTAAACTTATCAATAGTTTACTATCAACAAAAAGATCAAACAAGTGTGATTCACTTGATTCATCCGAATCCCGTTATATAGACTAACCCCATATTTCTCCAACAAACAAAGCACGGAAGTGGTGAGTTAGATAGATCAATAGCCAATCCGGTCATCCAATCAACCAGCACAACAACCACCCTTCATCCCGAAACCAATAATCTCTACATACACCAAAAACAAAGAAAACAGTTTTCTGAGTTGGAATTCATCTTCATTCATCAGTATCTCCATTACACTGTCAGCACTTCAATAATCAATCTCCCCACAAGAATCCAAAATCCAACAAAAAACCCACGATACAAGCAGGAGGCTCCATATATATAAATATGGTTTAACATGAGATTATGAATCGGTTAGACTATAATACTCCCCAAAGTTTTAATCATGAACTGATACAAAATAGAAGAGGAGATGATTACCAAGTGGGGTCCATCTTAGCAGTAAGGGATTTTAAGGAAAAGAGCAGTCCAAACATGAGCTTGTGATCTTGTTGAGGATCTAGAGTGTGAAGTTGACGATTCCATTCCCTATAAAGCAAACAAACCCCATTTCTATTGAAGATATACATCATATGTGCATTGTTTCCCGATGCTGTTATTGCTGGTGGTGATGGATTTACTTCTGTTGCCCCAAAAAACTGCATTTTTCACTCCTCTAATTTCTAAATCAACCAAATTCAATGTTGCACCTTGATCACCCAGATGCGATTCAGAACTACACGAAAAAACCGAAAATATTACCCGTAATTAATCCTCAAAAACTAATTATATCTTCAAATTAATAATGAAGAACAAAATCAATTTCACTCTTAAATACATCAATTTCAAGAGAAAAATCCACCAACTAATGGTTACAAACTAATTATATTTTCAAATTAATAATAAAAATATTGATTGTTTATTTACCCCCAAAAACATCGACACTTATTAAAAACAATATGCTAATTAATCACTGTAAACTAATTACCTTTACATTAATATATATAAAAAAAGGAATACTAATCCTCTATACAATCTAGTTAAAAAGCAATTTTATAAAATTAATTATTGCCACGTGTCATCAATTGTACTAAAAATTATCGGGGGTTTGGAAAGTGAAACATTAAAATTAAATGACCAATAAAGTAAGGTTTAATTTCGACTTATTTATGTCCTCCAATGGCTAATTACCATTATCATAACCACTCCAAACTAATCGCAAGCGTAATCATAATCATCATAAGTTCATCGCTACAGTTTTAACACAATCATCACTAAATTCATCCTAATCGTGGGAAAAAAGTAGGCATTCCAACAAAAAATCTTCACAATCCAGCAATTCACAAGATTAACACAACAATACAATCATAATCAATTCGAATTAATAACATACTTGACCATAATCAATAACAAACCCTCAAAATTCAATTGGAAACGTTAAAAGTTAAAAAAAAGTAGTTAAATTTACAATAATTAAAAGGAGACGAATAATACTTACATTAATTAAAAGTAGATGATTAAAAAGCGAAAACCCTATCAATTAAACTTGATTGGGCTGAATTTGATCATCTTTTGGTAGGTTGAAGAAAAAAGGAAGATGAGAGAGTGAGAAAACGTGAGATCTTGAAACTGAGAGAGTGAAAGGAGACAAATGGATTTCAGAATGACATGGGTCTAGATGTCATTTGTATTTGGGCTTGTTTAGTAAGGTCTAAATTTAGCTGTATTCGACAAAATACAAATCCACAAATTATTTTGGTTCCAAACAAAGTATTTGGGCCAAATCCATATTTCAAAATGAAATTATGGTTTCCAAACGGACCATAAAGGGAATTCCAACAGGAATTTACCATTAAAAGGGAAACGAATATGAAAAAAACGACATTGCAAACCTAACAATACTTGTCTACTTGCTCGAGAATGTGCAGTTTTTGACCATTTTGTATTTCCACCTTCAGAGCCTTCCCATTTGCTTACCGTTTGTGCTTCCACTTGCATGTATATGACCATGCTCGAGAGTAAATAAAGAGAACGAGAAATACTCGGCAATGCTCTTGGATATGCAGTTTTTATTATGTAAAGTGATACAGGGTAAAGAGCTAATCACACCAATTACTACCCCACCTAAGATACCAAGTATTAAACCAAAATGAAGCACATCAAACAAAAATATGTATGAAGACCTTAAGCTTAAGCTTTAAGTATGAAGAACATGTACTACTACACTATTTTATAGAACACACAAAGCTTTATGATAAGGTCAAATAGAAATGTGTAATGAGACAGAGTATTCATATTTCAATTGTGCTCGTACATGAAGTAGATGAAAAATCCTAACTAGTTGAACAACACTGAATAAATCTCATTTGAAACGAACAAGTGCAAATAAAATGCAAGAGAAATTCAGAAAATATCCAAAACTGCACAGATATTCCCTGGCTCTCACAATTCTACAAATAATAATTCTACATGCATGTATAAATTCTTGAAAAGAGATCAATCAGTTCAATACTAAGATCAACATTCTTCGGAAACATGTTATCAAGTTAGCGTGAATAGTATGACAAACATGCCCAATTAAGGCGGCTCATCAATATATACATCAAGATGAAAACGAAATCAAGGTTATCCCGACACGACACGATATCGATTTCACACGTAAACCGCATTGACTCGTTTACCACGTCTACTATCAACATCAATTTGAGAATCGATTTGACTCATCTTTTTGAATGCAAAATTATATGGTAAGAATGTCATCATGATCCGAATGGAGTATATGATATCTGATGTAGTGATTCAGTTTCTTTTGTTGCTTGATTCATGTTCCTGATCTGTAATCGCGATATCTTCTTTTATTTTGTTTGTTTTCTAGAGTTGTCGCACTGTATTGTGAAAGTCAGAGCTATGTATAGTTTGTGATATATGACCTGCAAAAGGCTATGTATACACGAGCAGAAAATGAGATGTAGAACAAGAATGCTTATCTAGCAATTACCCAATTCAGATTAGGTAGTTGATAAACTAGATATTCACTCACTACTCCAGCCTCATTATAACTCCCAATATTATTCTGATCCTCCTCCTCATCATACCCAATCAAATACCCACCACCACCGTCTCTGTCGCAAGAACCACTAAACAAATTTACTTACTAGCATCATTATGTGGTGTTAATAGTGTTAAGACGCAGAACAGAGACAATACTACAACCCATAACATTTCGCGAACCCATAACAGCCCAGAAGAATACCTAAACCCAGACGAATATCTAAAATTTCGCGACGAATAAAATCAAAATATCATCAATGTCAAGCTTATCTGATTAGCCATATCTACCCAATACTCCGTATGAGCTAACTAAACGATTCGAATACAAATCTAGCCCAATGAGAATTCAAATTTGCTAGTATAAACAAATCTTAAAACAATTTTCATCCAGCCAGATTTAAATAAAAGTAAGAAAGTTTCAGCAGCTGACAACAGTTTTGACAGACTTAAACAAAAAAAAAAAAAAATAGATATGCGTAGAGAATCAAACATAAGTTGAAACAATCTACTTATTCATCAGGCAGATATATCTATATTCCATATCAATTTATTTGAATTATTAGTTAGATAAACAATTGTTACAACTTACAAGAAGAATTAAAATTTCTTCAAAAGCTCAAAACAGTAAAATTAATCTGAGCTTGATTCAGAATAATTCAGTATGTAGTATTTATATAGATGAATCTTTTCGATTAATCATTTGAATATACAACTAGAGCATAAACAAAATCAGGATAAGTCAAATTTCCACTTGATCATAAGTATTCCTAAAGCAAAAATCAGCGGTACTGGCATAATCGAATCAATCAAATTACTATACACCATGGTTTTCACAAGCTAAAGCAACAGATCAAATACAAAAAACTTGCAAATTCAAGAGCAAAACTATGATCTAAGTAAATCAAACCTTCTAAATTAGAGTGCAACATGAGTCCGTATTATCAAACAACAGATCTGAGCTCAAATTCACAAAGTAAATTGTTTAATTTTTCGATTCGAGAAGAAGAAACTAAAATGGAGAGAGATAGACATACCGAAAAATCAGATAAGCCCAGAACAAACCTAAACCCGTGATGGCCGATCGTCCTATTTCGCGAACAGATGGACGAGCGATCAACCGGTGATTGCGTCGTGATGACGATGATGGGGTTGCGTGGTGATGGTGAGGATGATGGTGAATAGACACTGTGAATCTGTAATTAGAATTATTAGATACTATACGAGTCACCCCTGTCCTGCTCCGTATCTCTTTTTTTTTGGGAAGTAAAAATTCTCGAGTTGGATTTTATATAAATCAATCAACGCTAAATAATCTCTCTTCTCACTAAACCCTTCTCCCTCCTTCGAAGAAAACCCTAATCTAAAAAAAAAAAAAAAAACAATTGGGGCTTCTACCAATTAATGGTGGTAAGCCCCCAATTAATTAATTATATAGCTTTAATATCTATTATTATTATATCTACAATAATTGTCCTCTTCTTTTGGAGAGATTCGTCCCCATTAATTAATGGGTTTCGCTCTCTCTTTTAGGAGAGATGTTATTTCTTTGATAGCGGAGAGGACGCGGAAGATCAGTGCCTCAACGGTTCATTATATGACATCTCAATTCATGTCAGACTGTCGGCCGCAATCTATCAAGTTAGATAAAATCAATTCTCTTTAAAACCTTGGAAGATCCAAAGACCCTCTTGTGAAAAGCTGTATCATTAAACAACGATATGTTGAAAGAGGATGTGCAGAAGCAGAGATCAAAATCTTAGTGAGAGATCTTTGTTTTAATGAGAATTTATTTTACTCAAATTTTATGGTATTGTATTCGTTCAGTTTTGATATAAGTTTTAGATGTTGTATGACTTTTTATTAATGAAATGATCTTTTCGCTCAAAAAATAAAAATAAAAATATCAATCAACGCTAAGTCCAAAATGACTTGCGGGAAGTTCGAGTACATAACTAATTCCGAGTTCATATCTGTCACGTAGCGGGCCATGAGGTGGGCTACGGAGTTCCCATTCCGCTTAGTGTGCTTACAGGTAGATTCAACACATGAAGATAACAACAACGTAATCTCATCGAGGCACAAACCGAGGGGGCTCTTAACAGTAGCTTTATTGGTGATCACCCGGACCACGGAAAGAGAATCGCTTTCCAGAATTACATGAGCATGCCCAGCTTCCAAGGCCTTCCTCAAACCCCATGCGGTCGCCATAGCCTCGGCCGTCTCTTGGTCCCACCGTGCACAACCTCGCCTGCAGCCTGCAATAACAATCGCACCTTTGCTATTTCTACCAACGAAACCCAACCACGTACCACGATCTCCGTAAACTGCAGCATCAACGTTTACTTTGATGAAACCGGCGACCTGGCACACCCAATGATTCGATCCCACTAGCCCGTCTCTCAAAACACGACTATGCACCCGAGTTGAGTATTTTTACCGTAATCAAGCACCAAAGCTGTAAAGCTCGCGACTCTCAGCTGCCAAACACACTCACCCTCCTCAAAAATCTTTGTATTTCGAGTAGCCCAAACATCCCACAATATTGCCAACACCCAACCTCGCACTTTTCCCTGTGTTTTCTCTAACAACCACTGTATAAGTTGCGCCCCGTCTTCTCTTGGAGCGTCCTAGACCAGGTCGTTAAAGTCACTCTGTGCCCAAATTAAATGTGTTGCAGGGCAGTCGAGTAAGGCATGGATGACCGTCTCCATCTCGACACCACAAAGGCTACACACCGCTGAGTCAAAACAATGTCTACGCACGAGTTGTTGTCTCACCGGCAAACTTTCAGATACGACCCGCCATAGGAAATGGAAAAGCTTTGGTGGGACCTTCAATGACCAGATAACTCTCCACAACTCCGCCGCCACTAGTCTTTGCCCTGAAATCGTCCCTCTGGAATCCCGTATGCCCAACTGGTAGGCGGACTTAACGGAGAAAATTCCATCTTTAATCGGCCACCAGAATAATGCATCATCAACATTGCCAGGATAAATCGGTAGTTCGAGTACCAAATTGACATCCTCTGGTACCAGAACAAAGTACAATTTATCGACCTTCCAGCAGCGATGATCCGCATCAATCAACTCATCAACCTTCATATTGGGGTCGGCATTAAGATATGGAGCCGGGACTCGGTTGGACGAAGATCCTGGTAACCACGAATCCGACCACACATTTATACTCTTACCATTTCCGACCCTCCATTTGAGACCCTCGAGGAGTAAAGACTTCGCTCCCCAAAGGCTTCTCCAACAATAACTAGGGTTATGGCCTCGCCGTGCCTCGAGAATAGAAGAGTTCTTGAAATATCGGGCTTTAAAGATACGGGCTACAAGGGCATTCGGGTTTATCAGCATACGCCAAATTTGTTTCGCAAGAAGGGCCTGGTTGAATACTTTTAAATTCCGAAACCCCATCCCACCCTTCCCCTTCGGCCTGCAGAGTTTTACCCATGACATCTAGTGCAATTTCCGATTATTTTTAGAGGCGCCCCACCAAAACCTGGCTAGCATCCGGTGCATTTCATCGATGATTCCATCCGGGATAGCAAAAATGCTCATCATATAGGCCAGGATGGCCTGAGCTATAGCTTTGATAAGGATTTCCTTACCCGGTCTCGACAACAATTTCTCTTTCCAGCCCTGCACTTTCTTCCTTAGCTTCTCTGTAAGATTAGCAAAGATGGTTTTTTTGGACTGTCCGATGATCGTAGGTAACCCCAGATATTTTTCGTGGCATGTGACCTCTCGTACCCCCAGAGCTGCTACAATATCTTCGCGTGTCTGACTAGTGACCTGTTTACTAAACACGACTTCTGACTTAGCATAATTTATCTTCTGTCTCGAAGCTCCTTCGTACTGACTAATTATATTAGCTATGGTGGAGCATTCTTCTAGAGTCGCTCTAGCAAATAAGATACTATCATCGGCGAAAAATAAATTACAGACACGAGGAGCACCTCGACATACCCGGAATCCGTGTACCAAGTCCTGGGCGACAGCTCACCTTAATAAATATGAGAAGGCGTCTGCGCAGATGAGGAATAGACATGGCGAGATAGAATCGCCCTGTCTTAAACCTCGGCTCGGAACAATGACATCCGAATTAACCCCATTAATTTTCAGGGAATGCGAAACCGAAGTAACCCCCTCCATAATACGGTCCACCCAGAACGCGTCGAAGCCCAACACATTCATCATTTCACGCAAAAAAGGCCATTCTACCCGATCATAGGCCTTGTTCATGTCGAGCTTGAGGGCCACGTTCCCGTGTCGTCCTTCCCCATGTCTTTTCATGGCATGGAAAATTTCGAATGCAAACATGACATTATCCGAAATTAGCCTTCCTGGTGTAAAAGCGCTTTGATCCTCAGTAATAATCTCATTAATAAAAACACGAAGTCTATTTGTCAATGTTTTCGAAATAATCTTATAGATAACGTTAGATTGACTGATCGGTCTAAACTCCGTGACTTTACGCGGGTTGGACTTTTTGGAATCAACACAACATAGTTTTTATTTATAGGGCTCAGGTCTCGCTCCCCCCGCCACCACGCATGAACGAACGCAAAAATATCCGGCCATACTATATCCCAGTGCTTTTGAAAGAAGAGGACATGCATACTGTCAGGCTCCGGAGCTTTGTTTGGATGCATCCCGAATAAAGCAGCCTGAACCTTGTGGTCAGAAAGAGGCTTAGTAAGGCTTGCATTCATCTTGGGTCTAACCCATTTTGGCACCGCATTGAGTACATTCTCCCTGTCTATCGTGAATAGAGCAGTGAAGTAGTCTCTCGAGATAGCCAGAACCTCGTGCTCTCCAGCGCACCAAGACCCAGCATCCCGTTCGAGACCTTTTATCTCATTCCTTTTCTTTCTTTGGCTCACCTTGTGGTGAAAGTACTTCGTATTTTTATCCCCGCCCCGTAATTCATTAGCTCGAGCTCGTGTAAACCAGTAAGTTTCCTCCTATTTTCGTAACAATTTAAGCTCACCAATCACTCGATTACAAGCATCTATCATGTCAGCGGACGACTCTCGCTTCTGCCAATTTTCGAGCTCATTTTCATTGTCTCATATGGAACGTTTCACATAACCAAAAGTGTCGCGAGCCTATATTTTTGGATGGGAAGCGCATCGTGAGACCTTAGAAGTAATCGAATCGCCATTTGTCTCGCTCCATGCGTCATGAACCACCTCCATGCATTTCTTGTGAGAGAGCCACAAAGGTTCAAAACGAAACCTACGGGCCGGGGGCGCCGTCTTTGTCGAGAAGGTTCACTAGAGATAATAATAGGAGCATGGTCAGAAGCGTTGGCTCGACTTTTCGTGAGCCTCCAAATTACAATATTTATCCACTTCTAACACAAACTAGTAGTTAGTGAAAGTAGGGGTCGAACCCACAAGGAAGGTGATTATGCCGTTTAAGTGTATGTAAATCTATATAATTTAGTAACCGAATGGGGGGATTTTAAGGTGTTGATTCTAAATCTAATAGTCTAATTAAATAACTTAACAAAATAAAATAAACTAATATGAATAAACGATGCAACAAATATGAGAAAAATACTTGGACCAAGCAATATCCACCATCAAGTTTACGAATTGATCATTGACTCTTCTACTTTACAATTTATATTAGAATACTTTGCTATGAAGGTTAATCGACTTCCAATTCCACTCATTAATAGTTATAAGATATGAGAAGCATGCTCAAATAACTCTTACGATATTGTCAATTTAAATCAAGCGTCTAAATCGTATCAATATGTAGATTAAAAACGATGGAATTTAGCATAGATGAGAATGATTACTCAAGCGGTATCACTTTGTTTCATACAAGTTTAATCCTTATAACTCAACAACGATGAAAAACATACGAATTAGTGAATTATATTTGCTACTTGGATATAGTTAAACAAACAAAAGATTCATTTAACTAATTTAGCAATGGTTTATCAATAACAAAAACTAGGTGATCAAGCTAGAAGATGAATTAACAAACCAAGAAATAATGCAAATTAAACTTGATATTCTAATATAAAAATAAAATAGAAATGAGTCTTACAATTCACTAACTTGAAAGGCTTCAACTACTTGTTCCAAGAATAAGAACTTAGTCCACCATACAAAAGAACTACTTGCAAAATAAACTAGAAAATATGTGTGTTTTTTTGAGAATTACAAATGATATTTGATGTCTTCGATGATGAAAATGATGGTGAACTTCTCCTCTTTATATAGTCATCCATGGAGCATCTTCATCAATGGCTCATAAAGCCTCATAAAATGCCTCATAACAATGACCATCATAAAGGAGAAGAGTAATGTTCATGAGTAAAGAAGAGAAAAAAGAATCCAATGCAAAATAGAATCCTAGAAGGAATCCTATGCATAAAAGTGAGCCTCCACCTGTGGCAGAAATGCCTCCACCTGTGGCAAACTGTCAAAGCCTCCACCCGTGGCCAAAAGTAGCAAAAAGTGCCGCTGCCTGTGGCAACTTAATCCTTCACTTTTTTCTTGTCTTTGGGCTTCCACTTGTAACTTGGGCTCCATGTGTCTTCACTTTGAATATCTTGTCATCTATTAGCCCAAAACACACCCCATTTGATATCCTACTCCCTTTTCACTACTTAATCCACTTAATTACACATTTTCATACCTTAGTCCATCAATTTGGACATATACACAATAATCCTTCAAAACACACCCAAAACTATAAAATAGTCAACTAAATGACCCTTATTAATCCTTACTAATTAAACTAGACTAATCAAACATCCCCACGCTTAGACCTTTACTCGTCCTCGAGTAAATTATATTAAAATAACGTTCCTCCACAAGGTCTATACAGCGAAGCATTGGTAGCTTGATACAACCACTAGATGCTCTCGACTCTCACACCCTGCCTTATATCATCCCTCTAAAAATATATGGTCAAAGAAATAGAATAACCTATTCACTAAGACCATATTACATTCAATGCTCATTCACCACCAATCACAATATCAATTACATACAAAATTTTGACAAATAAAACATGGTGTAGTTGATATCCACTTATCACTCCAACTCTAAGATGATCCTAAACCCGAACCACCCTTCAAACCTCCTTATGACTCCCAATTCATGAAGAAATAGCAAAAATAGTAATCAAAGTAATGATTTTATTTTTCCTAATCCCTCATTTTGCCTAAACCGCCCGCTCTTGCGGGTTTTCGATTTAGCTTTTATTCCTCACTTCTACTCTCATGGCTCGCTTCTCGTTTCTTCTTTTTACCCGGAGCGCCCTTTTGGGTTTTCACTCCGTCCTCGGGCATATACCCATTTTTGCCTAGGCGCTCGCCCTTGCGAGTTTTCACCTAGCCGGGTTCTTTATTATTATTTTTTTTTTAATTTTTTTTTCCTTTTTTTTTTTGCAAATTAAATAGCATATATATACAAATGTATTCCCCTCCCCACGCTTAATCTTCACATTGTCCTCAAGGTGAGAAACAATAAAGAAAAAGACAAATAAAAGAAGAAATAAGAACATACCAAAGCAATCAAGTATCGGGGGGAATCTTGCTTGATGGAAATTGTTGAGAATCCGGGAACCGTGCCAAGAGAGCACGAGACAATGTTCTCATCAAATCTCTAGTTTCCAAAGTAGCGGTATGAGTCTCCTCCACTCGAGCATGAAGTGGATCTAACCGAGCGTCGGTCGTGGCACACCAAACATCTAGCTCTGATTTTGTCATCTCTCCTTTCATAACATGGGCATCTACATTCACAACATGATTTTGCTCCTCACTCACTTTTTCTCCAACACCCTCACTCCCTTCACCATCCTCACTCTCATCATCATCATCAATGTCATCAATGTCACGATCCCGAGGGACAAAGAAATCCTCCGATACCTCACCATAAACCAAAGGATCATCCTCGGGTCTAGGCAGTTGTAAATAAGAATCATGATTTTTTCCCCAACGATAAAAATAGGAATTCGTTCCCTTCGATCGAGGCCGTAACATTTTTGAGTGAATCAAACAAGGAATATGCAAAAGATAGTTATCAAGTAATGGATTTTCACCCTCCGCCACATCCAAATCCAAATGATTCATAATGAGACACCATCCCGCCTCCACCTATAACTCCCCCATCTTTCGCACCCAAAGCTATGCAAGACTTGACAAAAAGATCAACCCAATCGGGAACACCTTCTCCATCCGGCATCATAGCATTTAAGTAACCAAAATGGGATCGAGGAAGCTTATTAGGTTCCCCCTTACATAGGAACGAGTTGGCTATAACGCGATGGACAAGTCTAAGACATGGATTAGGAAGGTTTGAACTTATTTCACCGGCTTTACCACCCAATTCTAACCCAGTTACTTCCCTCCACCATGTTTTGTCATCTTCCAACACCTTATATACTTGCCCCATTATTTCCCGAATACCAAAGGCTTCTCTCAATTCCTCATAAGTTAACTCACGAGCCTTCCCATTTAATCGAAAGCTAATTGCCGGGACATATTTGTTGCTATTTTTAGACATCGATATGGTGGACATGAATTCAAGTGTGTACCTACGAAAAGTATGAGCCCTTTTCTCCATGAATCCTTCCAAACCCACACGTGTTATCAATTTTGTCACGACATCAAGCATACCTAATTTCTCAAGAGTAGAACGACAAATAAATCGAGTACCTCTCATCTCCTTCATGTACAACCTATCCCAAATTTTGGTTTGAGCTTTAGTTAAACAAGTTGGTTTCGAAACGGGAATGTGCTTAGGATGAACGGGTTTGGATGGAACTTTCTTAGTGACGGTTTTGGATTTTTTTGGTGGTGGTATGGTAGCGGGGTTGGTGTTTTGTCTCTTAGCTCTCGCCATGTCTCAACTCTTGAACAAGTATCACCAAAAAGTCCCTCAAACTCACAAAAACAACTACACTTTGATCCTCAATTTCACAATTCAACCACCAAATTTCTCACAACAACATTAGCAACATCAATTCCACAAAAGAAATCAAATAACACAAGGAGGAAGAAAGAAAAACCCAAAAAATTGAAGCAAGAACAAAATTCAAGCTACTATCTTAAAGGCAAGAGGTAAATTCAAAGAATTTTTAAAATGAAAACAACAATTATGCCTCTTAAGGATGAATAGAAGATGAATGAATTCCCTCCTTGTGTTAATGAGAATCAAATTTTACCCAATTTGAAAAAAAATGAAATTCGTTTTTCTTGACCCTAGGGCTAGAAAAACTTGAATTTTTGATGTTTTGGGCAAAATTAAGTGTTTAAATGATGTTTTATGGAATGGGTAATGATAATGGAGTAAAATTGAATGATTTTGAACCAATTTTGAAGCAATTTGAGTGAGTTTTGATGGAGTTTGTGGTAGAATTTATGTGCTGAATTTTTTTACTTTTGAATGAAGAAGAGGAGTGTGGAAGGAGAATAAGAAAAAAAAAATAAAACTTACCTGATTAGTGATGTAGACCCGCCACCAGCGGCAGGTGAGCCGCGCCCAGCGGCCAGGTGAGCCGCGCCCAGCGGCCAGGTGAGCCTCAACCAGCGGCCGACAGTGCAAGTTCCTCCACCCTCTGGCCTACATCCGCGACCAGCTGCTGTAAGGCCACCACCAGCGGAAAGTCGCCACGCCTGCTGCAGCCAGCGGCCAACAACGCCACAGCCAGCGGCCTGTGGACGATAACTCTTTATTTTTATTTTAACTCGAGTTATAAAATCGAATTACGTCGATTTCATATCTGAGAATCGTACCTACAAAATAGGAAAAGGAAATTAATTAGAAAAATTAAAATAACTGAAAATAAATAAAATGATGAAAAAAATAAAATAAAGGAAAAGACGAGTTGCCTCCCGACAAGCGCCTTAGTTAACATCGTGGCTCGACGTAAAGAGAACGGACTCAGTCTTCATAAATTGGGTTGGAGATGTCGATTTCCTCGACTATTTCCTTCTGAAATCCATCATAATGCGGCTTAAGACGATGTCCGTTCACTTTAAAAATCTTATCCGTAGAAAAACTACGAATCTCCACCGCTCCATGTGGATATACTTGAGTGACTTCAAACGGACCAATCCACCGGGATCGCAATTTTCCCGGGAATAACCGAAGACGGGACATAAAAAGCAACACTTTTTGTCCCACAGTGAAGGTTTTCCGAGCCAACATTTTATCGTGCCACGCTTTGGTTCGATCTTTAAATATCGCGGCATTCTCATAGGACTCGTTCCTAATCTCCTCGAGCTCTTGTAGTTGCAATTTCCGATACACGCCCGATTCATTCATCCTCATATTCAAATTTTTCACCGCCCAATAGGCCTTGTGCTCAAGTTCAACCGGGAGGTGACAAGACTTACCGAAGACTAATCGATACGGTGACATACCAATCGGAGTCTTATAAGCCGTTCTATAGACCCATAAAGCGTCATCGAGCCTCATGCTCCAATCTTTCCGATTTGGGTTTACCGTCTTCTCCAATATAGATTTCACCTCTCGATTAGACACCTCGGCTTGCCCATTGGTTTGAGGATGATAAGCGGTGGACACCTTGTGAGTAACAAAGTATTTCTTCAACAATGCGCCAACCGTCCTATTGCAAAAATGGGTGCCTCTATCACTTATCAAAGCCCGGGGAATTCCGAACCTAGAAAAAATGTTATATTTCACAAAATCTGCAACAACCTTAGAATCGTTAGTCCTAGTGGGTTTAGCTTCCACCCACTTCGAGACATAATCAACCGCAAGAAGAATATACAAATACCCATGAGACACGGGAAATGGACCCATAAAATCAATACCCCATACATCAAAAATTTCACAATAAATCATAGGGGTTTGAGGCATCTCATTTCGACGTGAAATGTTACCGCTCATTTGGAAATTGTCACAAGTCTTAACAAAGCCATGAGCATCACGAAACAAGCTAGGCCAATAAAAACCACAACCTAGTACCTTTCGTGCGGTACGTCTAGCTCCAAAATGGCATCCACAAGCATATGAATGACAAAAGGCAAGGATAGAGCTTACCTCACTCTCCGGTACACACCTCCGTACTATTTGGTCCGCACAATGTTTCCATAGGTAAGGATCATCCCAAACATAGTATTTAGCATCACTACGAATCTTCTCCTTTTGGGATTTTGAAAAACCTGTAGGAAATTCATTGGAAACAAGAAAGGTAACAATGTTTGCATACCAAGGAAGAACGGAAGTAAGAGCAAAGAGTGTCTCATCGGGAAATGAACCCCGAATAGGCTCCACTAGCCTATCTTGATTTACCAATCGACTTAAGTGGTCGGCGACCACATTCTCGGCTCCTTTCTTATCTTTGACCTCTAAGTCAAATTCACTCAACAATAGAACCCATCGAATGAGTCTTGGTTTGGCCTCCTTCTTTGTCATCAAGTACCTAAGAGCGGCGTGATCGGTGTAAACCACCACCTTGGTACCAAGTAAGTAAGAACGGAACTTCTCTAAAGCAAACACTACCGCCAACATCTCCTTCTCGGTAGTAGAGTAGTTCTTTTGAGCCTCGTTAAGGGTCAAAGATGCATAGTAAATCACATGAGGTATCCTTCCAACTCTTTGTCCCAAAACGGCACCGATGGCATAGTCACTTGCATCACACATGAGTTCAAATGGGAGTGACCAATCCGGAGCTTTGATTATCGGTGCCGAGGTTAACTTCTCCTTCAACTTGTCAAACGCCTCCTTGCATGCCAAATCAAACTCAAAATCTACCTCCTTTTGCAACAACTTGCATAATGGTGAAGCCATTTTAGAGAAATCCTTGATAAATCTCCTATAGAAACCTGCATGACCAAGAAAAGAACGAACTTCACGCACATTAGTTGGATAAGGAAGAGATTGAATTGTGTCAATTTTGGCTTTATCGACCTCAATACCTCTAGATGAAACCACATGACCTAGGACAATACCTTGTTCTACCATGAAATGACATTTTTCCGAATTAAGAACAAGGTTAGATTCAATGCATCTCTTAAGCACAAGAGACAAATGAAATAAGCAACTATCAAACGAGTCACCATGCACGGTAAAGTCATCCATGAAAACTTCAATGAAATTCTCTACATATTCCGAAAATATACTAACCATGCATCGTTGAAAAGTTGCGGGGGCATTAAATAGCCCAAATGGCATGCGTCGATATGCAAAAGTACCAAATGGACAAGTAAATGTGGTTTTCTCTTGATCCTCGGGCGCAATTGCTACTTGAAAATAGCCCGAGTAACCATCTAAAAAGCAATAAAAGGCCTTACCGGCAAGCCTCTCTAGCATTTGATCGATGAAAGGTAGAGGGAAATGGTCCTTCCTAGTCACCGCATTGAGTCGACGGTAATCAATGCAAACGCGCCACCCATTTTGAATATGGGTGGGAACCAACTCTCCATGTTGATTCTCTACTACCGTTACTCCACTCTTCTTTGGCACAACTTGTGTGGGACTCACCCACTTGCTATCCGAGATTGGGTAAATTATACCCACTTACAAGAGCTTCAAGATCTCCTTCTTCACCACCTCCATCATAGGTGGGTTCAATCTCCTTTGGGGTTGCCTCACCGGTTTGGCATCTTCTTCTAAGAAAATGTGATGCATACAAGTGGTTGGACTAATGCCTTTGATGTCGGCTATAGTCCATCCAATTGCTAACTTATTCTCCTTAAGAACCTCGACTAGTCTTGCCTCTTGCTCCTCCGTGAGCTTGTTAGAAATGATGACGGGTAAGGTCCCACCATCTCCTAGAAACACATACTTCAAATGATCCGGCAAGGGTTTTAATTCTACCACGGGTGCCTGCACAACTGAAGGTAACAATTTCTCACGAGGAAAAGTTAGTGTTAGTGATTTAGAAAAAGACGACATAATAGGTGAAGTCTCCATCTTGGATAAGGAAGCCACAACCTCCTGCAAGTCACTAGAAAGAGTTAGATCCAAATCATTACAATATAAGCTATTATCAATAGCCACAATCAAGTCATCTTCTCCTTCTAGGTTGAACACATCTTGCACTATGGGCTCCAAAACATCAATCATGTAGCAAGAATGGTCGTCACGTGGATATTTCATTGAATCATAGATGTTAAAATTAACCACTTGACCATTAGCCTCCATAGTGAGTGAACCATTAGACACATCGATTTTAGAGCTTTCGGTTTTCAAAAATGGCCTACCTAAAAGTATAGGGGTCGCATGTGAATCATGTTCCATTTCAAGCACATAAAAATCGGCGGGGAAAATAAGTTTGTCCACCATTACTAGGACATCCTCAACAACCCCTTTGGGGTAAGCATTAGAACGATCGGCTAATTGCATTACCACCCCCGTTTTAATTAAAGGACCCAATTTCAAAGATTTATATAATGAATATGGAAGTACATTTATCGATGCACCTAAGTCAAGCATAGCATTAGGAAATGTGGTGTCTCCTACGGTGCAAGGAACGGTAAACATACCCGGGTCACTACATTTAGGTGGTAATTTATATTGAAACAAAGCCGACACATGTTCATTGACTTTAACTTTTTGGACTCCCTTAAGCTTTTGATTCCTCTTGATAGTACACAACTCCTTAAGAAATTTAGCATATCTAGGAACACTTTTCAATAAATCAAGTAAGGGGATGTTTACCTCACATTTCCAGAAAGTTTCATAGACATCTTTATCTTGTATGGGCCGAGTCTTCCTTTTGAGTGCCTCCGGAAATGGTGGTGGGTCCACATGAGCGGGTGTCACTATTGGTGAATATGCTTCTTGCTCCACCGGGGTTGGAATGGTGTTTTCAACCTCAAGCTCTTCTTTCTCTTGCTCCACAATTTCCCGAATCCTATCCTGTGGACCGGGTAATTCTTTCCCACTTCGTAAAGTAATAGCACTAGCATTAGCATTAGGTGGGAGAATAGGTTGGGATGGAAGTTTCTCCGAATCCCGAGCCTCAAGTCTCCCTATAGCACTAGACATTTGACCCATTTGATGTTCTAGGTTTTGAATGCTAGTTTTAGTGTCATGTTGGAATTGGGCTTGGTTTGCTTGCATTGTAGCAACATTAGAGGTTAAAGCCCGGATCATGTCCTCCGTGGACATAGTAGGTGTGGTAGTTTGGGCTTGTGGGGTGAAGGTGTTTGGGACTTGGTTTCTAGGAATGAAACGGGGTCGGACTTGACCAAATTGTTGGCCAAAGGATTGGTCTTGAGGTTGATTAAAAATTTGACCTTGAGGTTGTAAGCCTCCTTGTGGGTTTCCATATTGGAACCCGGGATGGTCTCTTCTCATATAAAAATTATCATACCTCTTTTGGCCAAAAGCACCGACCGCATTTACCTCCTCGGTGGCCTCCTCTTCCATAAGCGGACACTTGTCGGCGAAATGCCCATGTGATGAACAAATAGAGCAAGCTTGAACTTGTTGTTGATTCCCCTTCATCATGTCCCTCATCATGGAAGCCAAATCTTCAACCTTCCTTTCAAGTGAAGTGTGAGAACTTGAAGTAGCCATGTTCACCCTTTTTGTGGTAGTTCTCACACTAAATTGGCATGAGCTTTCGGCAAGCTCACTCAATAATGCATAAGCATCATCCGGATTTTTATTAACTATGCCTCCTCCACTAGCGGCATGGACCATTCGGGCATCATCCGGAGATAATCCTCCAACAAAATAGAGGATGAGATCGGTAGCACTATACCCATGATATGGGCAACTTGATAATAATTTTTGGAAGCGCTCCCAATATTGATAAAGTGTTTCCCCATCGTCTTGCTCCACATTGGATATCTCCTTCTTGATACTTGACGATTTGGCGGTGGGGAAGTACTTCTCAAGGGACGCCTTCTTCATTAATTCCCAAGTTGTGATACTACCCGGTGGAAGGTAGTACAACCAATCTCGAGCGGCATCTTTGAGGGAAAATGGAAATGCCCTCAATTTGATTTGCTCTTCGGTAACACCATTGGGTTTCATGCTAGTGCATACAACATGAAACTCGGATAAGTGCTTGTGTGGATCCTCGCCACTTAATCCATGGAATGAAGGTAATAAGTGGATCAAACCCGACTTCAATTCAAAGGTTGCATTTTCCGCCAAGGCCGGAAAAGTAGTGCAAAGTGGTTGTTGAGAAAGATCGGGAGCTTTGATCTCCTTCAAGGTTCTTGTTTCTTTGACCATTTTGATCTCCTTTGTCTCCTCAACTATGTTATCAAAATCGAGCTTCCTCTTGTTTTCCTTCCGAATGCGACAAAGAGTCCGCTCCAATTCTGGATCAAAATCTACTAATTTGTCGTTAGTAGAACGGGTGTTCGGCATAAACCAAACACCAACAAAATAACAATATATAGAAAAACACACAAATAAATAACAAAATTGCCTTCCCCGGCAACGGCGCCAAAATTTGGCTCGACTTGTCGTGAGCCTCCAAATTACAATATTTATCCACTTCTAACACAAACTAGTAGTTAGTGAAAGTAGGGGTCGAACCCACAAAGAAGGTGATTATGCCGTTTAATTGTGTGTAAATCTATATAATTTAGTAACCGAATGGGGGGATTTTAAGGTGTTGATTCTAAATCTAATAGTCTAATTAAATAAATTAACAAAATAAAATAAACTAATATGAATAAACGATGCAACAAATATGAGAAAAATACTTGGACCAAGAAATATCCACCATCAAGTTTACGAATTGATCATTGACTCTTCTACTTTAAAATTTATATTAGAATACTTTGCTATGAAGGTTAATCGACTTCCAATTCCACTCATTAATAGTTATAAGATATGAGAAGCATGCTCAAATAACTCTTACGATATTGTCAATTTAAATCAAGCGTCTAAATCGTATCAATATTTAGATTAAAAACGATGGAATTTAGCATAGACGAGAATGATTACTCAAGCGGTATCACTTTGTTTCATACAAGTTTAATCCTTATAACTCAACAACGATGAAAAACATACGAATTGGTGAATTATATTTGCTACTTGGATATAGTTAAACAAACAAAAGATTCATTTAACTAATTTAGCAATGGTTTATCAATAACAAAAACTAGGTGATCAAGCTAGAAGATGAATTAACAAACCAAGAAATAATGCAAATTAAACTTGATATTCTAATATAAAAATAAAATAGAAATGAGTCTTACAATTCACTAACTTGAAAGGCTTCAACTACTTGTTCCAAGAATAAGAACTAAGCCCTCCATACAAAAGAACTACTTGCAAAATAAACTAGAAAATATGTGTGTTTTTTTGAGAATTACAAATGATATTTGATGTCTTCGATGATGAAAATGATGGTGAACTTCTCCTCTTTATATAGTCATCCATGGAGCATCTTCATCAATGACTCATAATGCCTCATAAAATGCCTCATAACAATGACCATCATAAAGGAGAAGAGTAATGTTCATGAGTAAAGAAGAGAAAAAAGAATCCAATGTAAAATAGAATCCTAGAAGGAATCCTATGCATAAAAGTGAGCCTCCACCTGTGGCAGAAATGCCTCCACCTGTGGCAAACTGTCAAAGCCTCCACCCGTGGCAAAAAGTAGCAAAAAGTGCCGCTGCCTGTGGCAACTTAATCCTTCACTTTCTTCTTGTCTTTGGGATTCCACTCGTACCTTGGGCTCCATGTGTCTTCACTTCGAATATCTTATCATCTATTAGCCCAAAACACACCCCATTTGATATCCTACTCTCTTTTCACTACTTAATCCACTTAATTACACATTTTCATACCTTAGTCCATCAATTTGGACATATACACAATAATCCTTCAAAACACACCCAAAATTACAAAATAGTCAACTAAATGACCCTTATTAATCCTTACTAAACTAGACTAATCAAGCGTGGA
The DNA here is from genome assembly GCA_958450325.1 of Agrostemma githago. Taxonomy (NCBI): domain Eukaryota; kingdom Viridiplantae; phylum Streptophyta; class Magnoliopsida; order Caryophyllales; family Caryophyllaceae; genus Agrostemma; species Agrostemma githago. The sequence continues at coordinate 11,945,743 of OY288258.1, forward strand.
TAGGATAGTGTTGCACATTAACATCAGGGAATAGTTTTTTCCATCCCATGTCTGCCGTTGCTCTGTCAAGCCTTTCCCGGATAATCTGTCCCACTTGTCTGCCTCTGTACCAGGTAAAAACATTCCCTATATACCCCAAATCGTGGAGGTCATAGTCGGTCAATGCCTCACAGAATGCATCCATGTCTCTCTCACTCCGAGGAACGCCTCCCTTCTTTTCCTAACTGCTCAATATTTCATTAAAGTTGCCAAAGCACACAGTTGAAATAGTGCTATCTTGACACAGGCGGCGCAACATATGCCACGTTTGGTACTTATTAGCACGATCAGGCCAACCATAAACACTGATCGCTTGCCAATCTTCATTAGTCTCACTGCCAGAAACTTTGATTCGTATATGATTCTGGTCATATAAGACCAAATTGGCCTCCAAGTTCCTCTACCACAAGCCTAAACCACCCGAACGACCAACACTACTAATACAAAGACCCTTATCAAAACCACACTTACTTCTAACTTTAATTAACTCACTACTCCTAATCATCATTTTCATGACGAAAACGATGTCCGGGCACTCCCTCCAACACCAATCGGAGGGTATTAACCGTTCGAGGATTGCCCAGTCCCCGATAGTTACAACTAAGAATTTTCATTGTTCTTTGCGGGATTGCTCCCCGGCAATCTCCGCTACTTGGGTGTTTGGCCCGACATTGTTTGCTTTTGATACTCCACTGAACTTCTTCCTCTCCCTCACAACTTCCAAATCCTCACCAACCTCACCCCGTTCCTTCTTTTTGTTCACCTCTGTGGCCAGATCACTCAAACCACGGGAATCAGAAACCATAGGCTTATCAGGCTTAGAGCCCCTACGGGCTTTGAAAAGCTTCCTATGCTTTCCACCTCCTAAATCCCGACCCTTTCTGGTACTCCCTTGACCTGTTACAAGTTACAACATGAGGATCAGGTGCACATTGTTTGCACGGGGCTGCCGATGTTGCCTCTGTTTCTAGTGAAGCGGCTCTAGAATTCGTTCTAACATCACTCCCATCCCCACCCTTCCCTTTAATCAACACCCCCAGCATTTCCACCATACGTTATTGTAGATACCCAGATTTGGACCTGGTGGCTGCAGGAGTGCCCGACAAACACCCGATGACGATCGGACTGCAACGCGACACGAGTTTGCGATGTTTTAGATAGTTTTTCTATAGAACGGATCAAATAATTACACGGAAAGATTAAATTAACATCAAGGCAGGCTTAGTCGTGTCATTACGGTCGCGTCGACACTAATTAGAGTCAATTCCGACACCGGGGCCCCGAATCGGTCCCGAAAAATGCAAAGTCAAACCCGAGTCAACGCATCGGGCCGAGCGAACCTCGGGACGCGCACCCGAAGCCCACCTGGCGCTCAACACACTAGAGTTATGGGGAAGCCTTAACCTCCAAAATAACCTAAGATGTGCATCTTCTCCGTTTTGGAAAGTTTTGATATCGGATCTTCAAAATTTTGACAGCCTCAGCTCAGGCGCTTGAAGACTGAACTGCCTCACACCAGGCGCCTGAAGACCGAGCCGCTTGGCCCCGGGCGTCCATATGGGTGACGTGGACCGAAAACACCTATAAATACCTCCCCTCACCTCATTCATTGGACACAATCACGAGTTCGTGCCTACTTCTACACAACTCGTTCTTCCCTCTCTCTTTCTCGCTAAGGGCTCGCACTCCGACACCCGAGGCAAACGATCCACTAGATCGTAGTTCCGATAAAAGCGACATCGACGCTACTCCTCACCTTCGAGCACTCCACTCGATCCCGAGGTGCATGTGTTCAACTAGCTATAGTCTAGTAACGAAGCTTCTGCCGGATTAGCCGCAGAAACGGTCCATAATAACGAAGCTCTGCCGGAGTAGCCGCGGGAAGGGTCAAACGGTAACGGAGCTCTGCCGGAGTCACTGGTCGAGCTAGGAGGATCCGCCTGTTGATCGAGTCGTCACTAGGTTGCCATCTAAACAAAACTTTCCATATTCGTACTTTCTTTTATTATGCACTACGATAATATTAGACATGGACACTAAGTCCATAACACTTACTAAAATACGTAACGTCCCAACTTCAACCACAAACACTAAAACACACTAAATAGATCCGAGTAATCCCGAGATCCGTTCTCAAACTATCTATGCATCGAGTCCCGTTTAGTGTATACTCCGAGGGTACAACTCCTCACTATGTGATTTACTTACATTCGCATTTACAGTTTTTCAAATGATTTATTGCTTTTATGACCTTATAAACGCATGCTAAATCACCTAACACGAAATTCAAAATGTAAAATAACTAAAATTGAACAAAGTGATGGTCGGGTTCCGTATTAATCCCGGTGCTCGCCTTACTAGGTTCGACGCATCCCTATTAATACCGAACCGACGCATCATAAGCAGAATACCAGGTAAGGTATACCACGAGAACGACTAATATCTGTATTATCGCGTTAAAACTGATTTGCTAATACATATAATATTAGTACTCTCTACTCTCATACGTGCAACTTTTCATGGCCTACTTGTTACGTGAAATCGCATGCAAAGAATGTAAACAAAATTACTTTGACGACAAAACTTACTTGTCCTTAAACAACCGACGTAGCAAAAGGTATAGGGTTAAAACAACGGATGTTACAGTACTTCCGCCACAACAAAAGAACTAGGATATCAGCCCACCGATTGATTAGTAGAGGCCGCTATAGTGCGGGCGGGATTGGGTGTTGACTTCTATCGGATGTTGGCTTCCCAATACGTACCCACACCCCATACTCAGAATCGACGGTTTCCGGATGTTCCAAACCATTGTCAATGAGAATCATTCCAGGCATGGAGTGCTTAAGGGTACAAGTCTTTATCTTTAGGTCCCGTGCCACTCAACTTTGAACCGGCAAGGGATCAAAGTTGACTTGAACGGTTTCCGAGTCCCCATAATTGACTCGGTGGCGACTCCAGAGATCAACGACAACTTCAGTTCACTAAAAAGGTTGCCTTACCAAATAAAACGACCTTTAAACATTTACAACCACGACTCGATCGATTTCAAACGGAAACACGGGTCCCCCCCACCCGTCTAGTACAAGTCCGGATCGTCATCCGAATCGAGGTCCAACACTTCGTCCCGTACGTGAGATCGGACAGGCCCCCGGCAGGGATGGGGCCGCGTGGGTGGCCGCCGCCATACGTTGAAAACCGGGTCGGTCCCGCGCGGGGCGACGGGCAGTGCGGACGGGACGTCCACAATTTGGCGACTTCGCTGGGGAATTGGAAACTCATTTCCAGAGGTGGTGTAACTTGAACGAGGTCGATGAAACTCATTTCTTAGTTCCTAGTTGTGGTCACTACAGGTTTTGGCCCTAAAAAGCCCACCCTAACCGATATCAGGACCAATCGACCTCTTCGCGGTAAGATCTTTAGAGATACGCGGAGAGATCCTCGATTGACGCTCCGGCCGCTTAACGCGTATCCCTCGGGAATAATAAGCGGATAATTCTGAACGAACGGTATGACACTCATCTCTCCAGATAATTATCAATGCCTAAGTAAAGACTATTCGTGGGCGGTAGCCTACCCTAACCTACCTGAGTCTGCATCCTGCATGAGTGTATGCATTCCTAGTTATGTGTAGCGTGTTTGAACAATCCAGCCCAAATAAAACACTTAAAAACTAGATTCAACCATGCCAACATGTTCAACCGCACCCAATTCCGTTTTCGAAAAATATCTCACCTTTTCAAAAACGACCTTTTAAACACCGATACTTCGGTCAAATCATGATTTCTAAAAAGGGAAAAACATTTTTAGATGCCGTTGTCATGGCAAATTTTACACTCGACATTTTTCGAACAAAATATATTTTTAAACGCCATCACGTGGCTAAAGTAAAACTCGTCAAACAACAAGTACCGTTAATACCACCAAAGCTCCCCATCAATGGGATCAAGGTACACCAAACGGTTACATTTTTATTTTCAAAAAAAAAATGTTTTTTTACACACATACCGTTAACACAACCGAGGCTTCGATTAATGAAGTCAAGGAATCCAAAACGGTCACATTTTCGAAACACTTTTTACTATACATCCTTCCCCACCGTCAAATGCTAGCTAATGCAACCGACAAACGTGGGCCACTCGTTTCAAAAGTTTTTCTAAAAAATGTTGTTCATCACCTATGTTCTTTAATAAGAATTTAGTTACACCCCTAGAGCACCGTCGTTAGACCACTTACACCGCAAATATCGAACTAGCTAATTAATAGTAGTTTCGATAAAAGCATCACGTTGTCATCTTCAAAATTGGTTCCCTAAGAACCATGCTCTTTTAAAAAAAACATTTTACACCTTTGCTATCGCCAGATTCCCGACGCACACACATAGCAACACATTTTCACAAACGATGTCACCACACCATCGTCACCCTAATTTTACAAAATCATTTTTCAGAAAAAAGACTTTCCTCCGCGAGTATTGGTCGTTTTCAAAAGAAAAACATATATCAAAATTCTTTGATCCTGAGCCGGGATCGCGATCAACTTCTTACGTCATACAACCGTGTGATTAACCGTCTATGTTAGTTACTAGGGTCGCCTCTACTCGAGGTCTTACATTTTGGGTCGTCTTATCCCGAGACGTCCTCTTTTAAATCTCACCCCGAGATTAGTGTCAAACCGTCTCGCTCTAGAGACATAAATTCGTTAGGCGTTTCGTCAAATACACCAAAGAATCTAAAGCACTTAAGTCCCTAAACCCGTAACCGTATACACACGCGAGTCAAGGGTCTTATTTCCGTGTCGCTCAATTACGGGCATTCCACGAGTCTTTAAGCCGTGTGGTAGATCCATTCTCATTAATACCACCCCTTCCAGTCATGTCAGGAGATTCAAGCACAGATGCAAATAACCATAGTGGGAACAACGCCGAACAATCTGGGGATAACACTGTAGGAACCCTAGCTAACCTGATCCGGGATTTACAAGCCACCATTATAACGGTGAACGCATCCGTAAATAGCATAGACTCTCGCCTAGGCCATTTGGAAGATAGGACCTCAGATGAACACCATAACCGGGTCCTTAACGAGGTCCTTTTAAATTCCACCCCGCTAAGTGGGGCACCCGTCGGCATCATCCCTAGTGATCCCGTTGCCCTACCTCAAGATGACACCCTCCAATCCGCTATGAACCGCATAGATTTCCTCGAAAGTCAAATGCGCCTAAACCAAGGGAACAACGTTCACCTCAAAAACCATAGGAAATTCGAAATGGTGAATGACCAATTACCCGAAAACTTTTCCCTAGCTGACATACCTAAGTTCAAAGGAACCGAGGACCCCCTCAACCACATCCGGGCCTTTAAGGATTACATGGCCATTAAGGGGGTCAAGCCCAGCCTTTTCGCTAGGATATTCCCATCCTCTTTAGGGGACAGACCCCGATCTTGGTTTATTCACTCGATCCCAAAAAGATATCCACCTGGGACGATATTTCCATAGAATTCACAAAACAATAGGCGGATAATTCCGAAACGCAAGTCACCATTAGAAGCCTCGAAGTCCTTTCCCAAAACGAGAAGGAAGACTTCTCCGAATTTCTGACTAGGTGGAGAAAGGTCAACACCCAATTAGTGAACCGCCCTGACGAGGCCACCTTAGTAGAGAAATTTGTCGATAACCTTAGACCCCCTTACGCCTCTCACCTTAGGTACCAAAACATCCATACCTTCAAGGAACTATCCACCTTAGGAATACGCCTAGAGGGCGATAAGAAAAATGGAGTATTCTCCAAGATAATGGGGAAAGGCTATCAGGGACCAACCACTTCCACGGGAACCCGGCCTTATGGAACATCCGGAAATAACAAAGCCGAGGAAGTACACCTTCTTGAACCAACCACTAGAGGGAAGACGAATTCCACCTCTAGGATATTTTCCAAGCTAGGCATCACATACGCCAAAGCCTTAAAAAGGCTAACTGAGCAAGGAAAGCTCGAGCCAATAGGCCCTACTACGGACCCACCCGCAAACAAGAGGAAAGGGGCATGGGATGCTAATGAATATTGCCATTTCCATCGTGGCAATGGCCATATTACTGAATCTTGTTTTCGGCTCAAGCATACCATACAAGATATGATAGAAAACGAGACGATTCCTTTCCCTCCGCCCGAGAAACCAAACAATATCACAAACCCCTTTAGCATTCACGCTGTCTTTGACGACACCATCGACTGTTCCCACATTGACCCTATAGAGGAGAATGTCCTGAATATCGAGGAAGATCCCGGCAACCCACGGGCGCCCGCCAAGACAAGTAAAATATGTGTCCGAGTCAGAGTCTAGTTCGTCTTAGGGCCTAGACCTAATAATGTAATAAATGTCTTTTTGTTTTTCGCATCAAGTCAGGAGGTACGAAGGGACCTACCCTCCACCTCCCTAAAAACAATGTAACGGGCATGTAGCCCGCTTATTATTATCAATAAAAGAAATAAACTTTTCTTCCTTTATAATGCGCCTCGATAATTGCTTGATTTAATAATGTACTTTCTTGCTTACAACTCGGTACTATGCCATTTATCGATAACAATCAAACATACCTCGAAACAACGAGGAAGTACAAGAACTGAGATCCCGTGTTCTCTTCTTTTACCTATTTCATGTCTGGTGTAGAAAGCCATATAACCATCCCTTAGAACGAGCAGTCCCGAATCCTATGACAAATCTAGATAGTTTCTTAGCTTGTGATCAAAGACGGAAGGCAAACCCATTTCTCATAATAAACACCCCTCGAATAAAGACCGACCAATTCCTACCATAAGTGCTAGTCTGACAAAAAAATAGAAAAAAAAGAAGGGTCTGAAATGGCGATAAAGAGCCAAAGAAAAAAATGAAACCAAGGCCAAACTAAACCGGCCCAATTCAATGATCAAGACCAAACTCAACGGTCAAAATGGAACTCCCAATCATTCAATTATACTTTAAGTGCAAAGTTCGAACAAAAAAAAAAGAAAAAAAATGAACAGGCCAGTCAGCTAGCACCCAAATACTAGCCTCCCTACATTACAACCCTTAAGACCTTTCCGAGACACTTGTTAGGAGACAGTCCGGAATTTTGAGGATTCAAGCTCAATAGGATATCCCCAACCGTTAAGGCCAGACATGGAAATCAGATCCCACGTAATTTACAACCCACCCGATTGAAGTCTGAGTCATTTTTACTCAGCTTCCTCTTTCCTACCACATCACGTAACCGTAGCCCATAGCCCTAACTCCACAAAAATCAAGCTCCAGATTTTGATCTAACAAAACCACTTACTACCTAACTCCACATCCCAAAACCATCCAAGCCAGTCACCCTGACCCAAACACTGTATCTCGGTAATTGTCACTTTCAAGGGGTCACACCCGGTCACTTCATCCGAGTTCTTAAAATAGGGTGAAAACCCGGTGTAACCCTAAGCATCTCACATCGATAATTGGCATAACGAGTCTAAAGTAAAATCACTCACATATAATGAACTACGAACATGGTTTGATTCCGTTTAAAAGCGGATACGTAGGCAACCCTCCTCTGGGTACAACCAAACAGACAAACAAATAAACAAATAAACAAAAAAATCGATTACTCGATTCATGTACAAACCGGGACTCCTTCCACGTCCCGGCTAATGAGTGATGTAAAATGACAAAGCACAAACGATGAGCGAGGACGGGGTGAAAACCAGAAAGGGCGCCCCGGGCAAAATGAAGAAACGAGTTGCGAGCCGTCGTAATAAAAAAGAAAAAATAGAAAAAAAAAAGAAACAAAAGGTGAGCCGAGGACGGAGTGAAAACCCGAAAGGGCGCTCTGGGCAAAATGAAGAATCGAGTTGCGAGCCACCAAAAAAGATAATAAAAAAAAATGTGCTTCTCAATAATAAAAAAAACATCAGTCAAACCAAGCCTTTGTCGAGGCCCTTTACATCGAGCATCCGAAATTCGGCTACCCCGGAAAATGACGACGCGTCAAGCAAAACCCTACAAAAAACTAGTACTAATACGCCACATAATATCAATTAATACAACATAGTACTAAACGGCTGGGCTCTACGGGTCCAACTTTTCCTTCCCCTTGCCATTCGGGTATGCCTGCTTGGGTCTCTCACCATTGACCCTCCTAACGCAAGCTTCCACCTCCCTAGCCAAAAGCGAGCCCAGCCAATCTCAGTTCCCCTCCTCACTCACATTTTCAATATGGGTCTTGTCGGTCTCGGCCCGTGTAGATGAACTGACGAACGCTAGGATCAGTAACGCCATCTTCGGTCGGGCACTTAGCGACATTTGCCCGCATAGTTTCCTTATTCTGTAGTACGGTCATCTCCACAATCCTTAACCTTTCTCTCACACCCGACAACCTCATACGTCAGGAACGACCTCCTGAAGTCGCTAAACCTCTTTCCAACAACCGAAATGCCCACGCAAGAGTGTCAGGTCCACACGGACGGTACATTTTGTCCACCGGATCCACCAGACTTAGATGTCTTTTCATTTTTTCTTTTAGGGGGATAAGCTACCCCACCTAGGCGTGTTATAGCCTTTAACGGTTGATGTCAAGTCGCGTCTATAAGCCCAGTACGACATTGTCTTGAAATATACAAAAAAGTGGTCTAACTTTTTTAAAAAAAAGTGGTATAACATTTTTTTTCAAAATATATTATATTTTGGCTTCAGCCTCATTATGAATGTCGAAACAACTACATTTGCATTCTAGTGCACTCGATCATAGCACGTTGACCTCTTACATTTCGTCCATCTCGAGTCAAAATGTTTTAATCAACGTACTATCTGATCCAATTCCCGGCTCAAACTAACGCATTTCAAAAATCCGAAAAACCGCTTTCGTACTCTCATGCAACCCTAACGCATTTTAAAACGTCCTAAACTACGATGAAATCACGAAAATAACCATGAAGTGATTACTTGTCAATTTAGGTCAGCATTTCACAAAACAAAAATGCAAAGACTAAACTAAAACAACTCAAATACTAAAAAGTTAAATCGAGTTCACAAACTGGGGAAGACCCCTAGAAGCCGCGCCAATGGCCATCACGACCTCACAAATACTGTAATCCAAACCTAGATCCTCCAAGTCTAGGAGAGAAGACTCACTACCATTTATTCCCGACAACATGTCTAGGGTAACCGTCTCGGGAACTTCTCCAACATCCTCAGTAGCACCCGTAGCCTCAACCTCAGCTTCTCTCTCTCCCTCTGACCCCGATGCCTAGCCTCACCCTGCGAGGAGGTGCCTTGAGACCGAGCCAGCCGCTCCTTAAGTCGAGCAATCTCATCGGCCCAAGATTGCAGGAGCTGTCGCGCCTCAGCCGCTTCCACCTCAAGCTCGGTCACCCGAGTCTCCAGCTGTCCCACCATATCGAGAATGTCCTCCAAACATAACCCGCACTTGAAGAAAACACACAAACAATCTAAGAGCCAACCCTAGGCACACACACATACCGATCGATGTCCCGAAGTATCACGGGAGACCCTCGAAGCAGTTGGCAGCCTGCCACAACCGCTGATGGCAAACCGGCAAAACCTGAAAGGTGAAACCACGCAAGTTAGCCAAACAAAACCTAACCCTTAGAATCCGAAAACAGAAACTGAAACTTACCCGGTGTACTCGGTCACGCCACTCCATCCCAGCCTCCATCTCCTCAGCGAAACACGGGGAAAGAGGCTATGTAAAGGCTACCCCAGCCACATTGACCCTGAGCAGTGTTAAGGGGAAATCTGGGGGCTGAACAGCATCAGCCGAATCGGCCAGCTAAAAGAAAAGCGAACCGTTCAAAATGAAAGCAAACACTAGACCATAGGACAAAACAAGCGATAAAACCAAAACCGACACTTCAATAATCCTAAACCTTAGGGGCTACTAAATAAAATAAACTGTAAGAAAGAAACTTACATCTGCAAGGCACAGCTAGTTCACCAGCACATTCTCCGACGAGTAGTGACTCATCGTGCTCTTAGCCTAAGCCAACCTCCATTCAATCCCCGTCGGAAACCTAACCGGACGAGCACACACCGTCTTAGATGCCAATCGAGGGAGTTAGGAGTAAATTCAAACCCATAAAGCAAGCCTTAAAACCTCCTCTAGTCGAAATCGACCCCCAGCAATAAATAAGAATGCTCGCGCTTGACCGCGTGATAAAACGAACAAAACAAATCTACAATACGATTAATAAGAATGCTCGCGCTTGACCGTGTGATAAGGCGAACAAAAGAAATCTACAATCCTAAAGCACTCGAAGCAATCTGTTAGACTAAAACAGGCCCCAAAGCACTCGGAGCAATCTGTTATCCTAGCAAGTCCCTCAGCACACTCAATTCACATCCCAGAGGGATTATTATTTTAGCACATTCCCGGAATAATTCACTAAGCAAATGCAAGCCCAAGAACTAATGCAAAATACTTACACATCAACACTAGTAATTTAAAGACAATACAATCACTAAATCCAAACAGCCACTCATCAAAAGACCAGGGTTAGTTAGAAACTTTCCCAAAGAAATCAGTAGACCAGGGTTAGTTAGAAACTTTCCTAAAGAATCTAACGCAGCCACCCGAGAGGGATAAAACTAACGCAGCCACCCGAGAGGGATAAATCTAACGCAGCCATCCGGGGATAAAACTAACGCAGCCACCCGAGAGGGATAAAACTAACACAGCCACCCGAGAGGGATAAAACTAACGCAGCCACCGAGAGGGATAAAACTAACGCAGCCACCCGAGAAGGATAAAACTAACGCAGCCACCCGAGAGGGATAAATATAACGCAACCACCCGAGAGGGATAAAACTAACGCAGCCACCCCAGAGGGATACATCTGACGCAGCCACCCCAGAGGGATACATCTAACGCAGCCACCCGAGAGGGATAAAACTAACGCAGCCACCCAAGAGGGATAAATCTAACGCAGCCACCCGAGATGGATATATCTAACGCAACCACCCGAGAGGGATAAATCTAACGCAGCCACCCGAGAAGGATAAAACTAACGCAGCCATCCGAGATGGATAAATCTAACGTAGCCATCCGAGATGGATAAATCTAACGCAGCCACCCGAGAGGGATAAATCTAACGCAGCCACCCGAGAGGGATAAATCTAACGCAGCCACCCGAGAGGGATAAATCTAACGCAGCCACCCGAGAAGGATAAAACTAACGCAGCCACCCGAGAGGGATAAATCTGACGCAACCACCCGAGAGGGATAAATCTGACGCAGCCACACGAGAGGGATAAATCTGACGCAGCCACCCGAGAAGGATAAATCTGACGCAGCCACCCGAGAGGTATAAATCTAATGCAGCCACCCGAGAGGGATAAATCCAATGCAGCCACCCGGGAGGGATAAATCTAACGCAACCACCCGAGAGGGATAAATCTAGACTTAATGCAACCACCCACCAGGGATTAAATCAATACTAAGACACCAATAAATACTTAAGTGAAACGTCCGAAATTACTAAAACAACAAACCCGAGACGAGATGACAAGTACGGGCCTGGGCCCCGACAGGCAACCACAGGCGAAGACGTCAGGTATGATTTCTAAGCTTTGGCTGGCGAGCCTCACCACGTAGTCTAACAGACTTAAAACGACCCGACCGGACAGCCACCAGGTCGTAATCCTCGATTGACCTGGGTGGCTATACTTTGACTTTCGCTTTGTCCAAGCCTCAGTCAAAGTGAGGGCTTCTGTAGACACCCAGATTTGGACCTGGTGGCTGCAGAAGTGCCTGACAAACACCCGATGACGATCGGACTGCAACGCGACACGAGTTTGCGATGTTTTAGATAGTTTTTCTGTAGAACGGATCAAATAATTACACGGAAAGATTAAATTAACATCAAGGCAGGCTTAGTCGTGTCATTACGGTCGCGTCGACACTAATTAGAGTCAATTCCGACACAGGGGCCCCGAATCGGTCCCGAAATATGCAAAGTCAAAACCGAGTCAACGCGTCGGGCTGAGCGAACCTTGGGACGCGCACCCGAAGCCCACCTGGCGCTCAACACACTAGGGTTAAGGGGAAGCCTTAACCTCCAAGATAACCTAAGATGTGCATCTTCTCCGTTTTGGAAAGTTTTGATATCGGATCTTCGAAATTTCGACAGCCTTAGCTCAGGCGCTTGAAGACTGAACTGCCTCACACCAGGCGCCTGAAGACCGAGCCGCTTGACCCCGGGCGTCCATATGGGTGACATGGACCGAAAACACCTATAAATACCCCCCACCTTATTCATTGGACACAATCACGAGTTCGTGCCTACTTCTACACAACTCGTTCTTCCCTCTCTCTTTCTCGCTAAGGGCTCGCACTACGACACCCAAGGCAAACGATCCACTCGATCGTAGTTCCGATAAAAGTGACATCGACGCTACTCCTCACCTTCGAGCACTCCACTCGATCCCGAGGTGCCTGTGTTCGACTAGCTATAGTCTAGTAACGAAGTTCAGACGGGTTAGCCGCAGAAACGGTCCATAGTAACGAAGCTCTGCCGGAGTAGTCGTGTGTAGACACCCACATTTTGACTGTCAAGTGTCTATAGCAGCTTCCGACAAACACCCGATGATGATCGGACGCAAACGTGCTTTAACATACTCAGAAACGGGCTCAAAATCATTGGCATTTGGCTTGGGCTCATTATAGAGTACATATCTCACAAAACCAACCTCAAAATCAGGCCCAGTGGGTCATTTCGAGTCAAATAAGACTAATTTGGGTCGATTCCGACACCAGGGGTAAAACCGTCTTTTAGCGACCGAGTCAAAACCCGGTCAAAGATTTTCCCGAGACACGTGAGTCAGCCGTGACACCTCACACGGCTGATTATACTCCAATCCTACGAAAAATCAGCTTCACAAAGTACTAAACAAATCCGTTTAAGGATAGAATTCGATCTCAAGTAAGAATTCTATCCGAAAACCGTATCAAACACCCGACCGAGTGCAAATACTCGGCCGAGTAGCCTACCCACCAGCCGCTTCCCTTTCTTCCTTCACAAGAAAGCGGAATTCTCATTCCTCTCAAATTCCTACGTTTCCTATCCTAAACGGTAGTTCAAACTCTCCTAGCCAAGGTCAGGAACTCCCTATAAATAGCCCCTTGCATACAACACTTTAAGGACATCAATTATCATTCATTATCTATCAAACACACACACAGATAATCGATCTATATTCATACACACATACATCAATTTCTACACTTAACAACGAGAAACCGATATTATACCCGAAGGAAACCGGCCCGATACCCGACACCCTTCACACGTCACACCAAACCGAGCCACCATAACTCACCGACATCCACTCGACGCTCTTGTGCCCAAGCCACGTCCCGACGAGCCCCGATCCGAGAAAACAGAAGCATGTAGGTTGAGGGTGTAACAAACCCGACTTCTCTTTGTCTTCTCTTCTCCTCCTCGTCGTCCGCTTTTCTTACGGGTCTTGTGTCGGTCCTTTTTATTACGGGTCGTTCGTCGTCTTTTTATTTTTTTTTCTAATATCGATATTACTAAAAACTATTTTCATACATCGAACATTCTTAAAAATATGATATCAACTCTATAGTTGAATATCGTATCAAAAAGAATTATATTAAATCTCGTCGAAGCTAAGAAAATCGTTACATCTTTCTTTTTTTTTTAGAAAATACAACGATTTTAAACGCGGAGAGAATTAACATCTTTTCGTTCAAAAAATAATTTTACAAAACTTTTTATAAAATTCATTCCGAATATTCGATATCGATTTCATAATCGAATATCGGATACGACGAATATCGAAAACATAAATCAAGTACAAATTAATTCGTATTTATACGCAATTTATCAAAATTAACAATTTTCGAACAACAACGGAACCGGGGCAGACCCGCACGCGAGTCGCGCCCCTCCCAGGCGACTCGCGCACGGGCCTGAAACCCGAACCCTTGTTTTAGATTTTTCGTTCGTTTTATTATTTATTCTACGAAACGATTTCTAAAATTTATATCTTTTTCTAAAACTATTCGAAGTATTTGATATTGATTTTGTAGTCAATTATCGAATATAACAAATATCGAAAATATTAGATCGAGTGCAAATTATGCGATATTTGTACGCGATTTAATAAAAGCATCGAATTTTCAAAAAACCGATTTCAAAAACAGGCCGTCACGCGACCCGCCGGCATCCCGGGCGAGCCGCGCGGCCGGCCGTCACACGACACGTCTTTCCTTTTTTATTTTATTTCTCGAACTTCGTTTTTTATACAAAACCGCATCTTTTAGCAATATTTTCAGATTTCGATCTCGTATATTTATTATATTTGCTATATTTCACAAACCAATACTAACTCGTTTGTTTATCTTTTTTAGCAAATTCATATCTTTTTCATCGTTTGTTTTATTATACTAAAACGAATCTCACATGCTAAATTCAAATTTGATGTTAAATTTTTCATGTATTAAACCGACTTAGCAACCCATTCAATTCCTCGCATGTTTAGGAAAACAATGTTTGCATATCATTCATCGTATTACTAACGCGCGTATTAAAAATCATTCGATATCCTAGTAGAGGCCGCTAATGTGCGGGCGGGGATGGGTGTTCTTAGTGAACTTCCCAACACGTACCCTCACCCCTTACTCAGAACCGTGGTTTCCGGATGTCCGAATCCATTGGCAACGAGAGTCATTCAATATACGATTAACCGATCAAGTCGGCATCAGTATCGAACTGCAAAGGGACGAGCCCAATAAACTCTGACATCGGAAATGGGCCGTATTTTGTGTACGGCCCACTACGACATAGAGTGGGCTCGAACGGTTCCGAATACGCATAAAATTCGGTGGCGACTCCAACTTCGATTTAAATTTCAATTTGACCATCTCATATGGAGATTCATTCGCCTCCCCAAACCCGCGCGTGGCCGCGTCGGGGTGGACCTATGTCATGTCCACAATTTGGCGACTCCGCTGGGGATTAGCTGATACGTTACTGACCTTCAGCATCCTCAGGGTGAGACTCGAATAGAAATCGTTTGACTAGTACGATACGCGTTTTAGTTTTACGGTTCATGCATAACCCCATATTTTCCCGGGCCGGTACTAGTGACCGACGTCCCACTATACTATCGATGTAGTCCAAATTGGACATGTCAAAGGTGTCCATTAGCCGATTCGTATGGGTTTTACCGCATGTTCTAAGCTCAACTCGACTTAGGAAGTCTGCCCCGATTCTCGATAGGCTGTGTACACTGGTATAGACCCTTTCAGACTGACCGAGACTTAGAATTAGAGCATACATGGCGTCGTTATACTGTTTCCATGACTACTTGCTACCTAATTCACAAGTTTTTTGTCAAAACCGTCATTTTCAAAATTGCATCCTTTTCAAAATATCCAATTTCAAAACCTGGGACATATACCGAATTTAGGATCCACGATTTTACTCAAAATAGCCTATTTTTAGCCGGTATTATGCCCATTTCAAAACTCGAAAATATCTTCGAACTTTCAAATCCCTCCCCGGTCCGCCTTTCCGTTTTCTTTTTCGAAAAAAAAGGGCCGGGCTCCTCTCCCCGATTTTACTCGGGCTTTCAAAAATCAATTTCAAAACCTTCCTCTTCTTAGGACTTCCCGTATTTAGCAGTGTCGGGTCGTGTCATAAATCGTCAAGGTCTTCTAGCGTCGAAACTCCGTCGATCTTATATCACGGATTTCCTCCCTATCCCAGTCCGCCTTATTAGACTAAGGCAAGGCCCACCTACGTAGGACATACTCCTACAAGGGTCGGCCCGTCTACACAATCGAGTCTAGAAGTCTGGGGAATGTCTCACGTGAACCTCCTTCCGAACAGGGCCCAGCCCACACAGCTGGATCCTAAAGGAGGCCCACCTCTCACAAGTCATCCGTCTAGATGTCTTTTCCGAGTCATTTCCTCTCTAGTTTCCCTTTTCCTTGCTCGGGATGTACTTTAGTTCTATGATTTGGGCTAGTCGCTGATTACGTGGTGTTCTTACAGACAGGCCACCTCACACCCGAACCATGACTAAGGACTCAATTGATCAACTGAATGCCTCATTGGCCAAGATCCAAGAACAACTCGACCAAATCAGGGGCGACCAGATCGCCATTGTTACCCGGGTTAGCGCCATAGAGCAGGACAGGCCGAGGGATGAAGATGAAACTCATGGGCCTTTAGCCGAATTGACTAGCGCAGTCCTCAAGCTACAAGAGCAGGTCCACTTGTCGACCCACAACTCGATTCACACGGAGAATGCTCGGACTTATGCGTCTCTAACCAACGAATTGCCCGCCAATCTCAACCTCACGGGCCTCCCAATGTTCGACGGAACTGAAGACCCGGTATTACATATCCGGGCTTTCAAGGAATTTATGGCCCTTAAGGGGGTTAAGTCAAACATGTTCAAAAAATTTGTTTGCCTCCTCGCTCGAGAAGCACCCGAATGCCTGGTACTACAGGCTTGACTCCAAGAAATACAAAACTTGGGACGATGTCGCAACGGAGTTCGCCCGAAACTATGCGGACAATACTGAGATCCAAACGACCATGCGTACTCTGGAGGTCATGGCCCAAGAGCCAAAGGAGGGTTTCACCAAATACATCCAAAGGTGGAGGGCCGAAAGTGTCAAGCTGGTCGACAAGCCCAGCGTACTAGTGGAGGCCTTTGTGAAAAATCTCCTCCCATCTTACCGGATCCATCTCCGGTACGCTATCATACCCAATTTCGCCACCTTAACCGAGATGGGTACAAGAATCGAAGACGATTTAAGGTAAGAGAGCCTTACCAAGGCCTCTACAAAGGGTTATCAAGGAGCCAGTTCATCTTCAGGCAAGCCCGCAACTACAAGTGCGGTCCGAAGCATCTTCGATGAGGTTAATTTGCTAGACACCTCAACCAAAAAGAATACTCCAGCCCGAGTATTCACTGACATAAGGACTACTTATGCCGACGCCTTACAAAGGCTATCCTCTAAGGGCCTGATCCAGCCAATAGGCCCAATGCCGGAGGTTCCTGTCGAGAAACGGTCCAAAAGCTACAACGCTCAGGCCTATTGCCACTTTCACCAAGGCAACGGGCATGACACCGAACAATGCTGGAAGTTAAAGCATCTCATTCAAGATCTGATCGAGAGTGGGAAGATACCGTTACCCAGCGATAAGCCAAGTAACAAAAACAACCCTCTTGCTACTCACGCCATTTTTACTGGAGAAATAGTCGATTGCACTCATCTCATTTCCCCTTTCATTCCCCAAATCAACGGGATATGGAATGACGATGAAGACGATGTTTACTTGGCTAAGGGGGAGACCGTCCCCATCACTGTCGAAGAGATCCGAAAGGCCAAAATCAAGGCCCTGGCCGGCGCCCATGTCATCAAGGCCGGACCTTCGGCCCCATAATCCGTCACTGAACCCGCCAAGACGGACTCTATACTTGAAGAACCAGACACCGACACGACCCTAATCAAACAACTGAAGAGGGTCCGAACCGATCTTACCATATGGCAGCTTCTGGTCAGTTCTCAAGAACATCGGGCAGCACTTACTAAGGCTCTCGATGAAATCAAGGTAGACTCACTGGTTACCCCCACTGAAATGGTAGCTACTATTCTGCCTCACCTCAAGGGAAAGTCCAAAGGAGAAGGCCCACTTATCACCTTCTCTGAATCCGATATGCCACCATTTGGGACCACCCACAACCTGGCCCTATATATTACGGTGATTTGCCGGGGCAAATATCTACCCATGACCCTAATCGATGACGGGTCAGCTGTAAATGTCCTTCCTTTGAGGACTGCAAAGGCTCTCGGCATTACCGAGGCTGACTACCTTCCTACCTCGCAAACTATCCAGGCTTTCGATGGAAGCCCAAAATCAGTTGCTGGGGCCGTCAAACTAACCATCATAACCGGCCCAATTGAAAAAGAACTAGAATTCCAAGTGATCGATGTCACCTCATCGTTCAATCTGCTACTTGGAAGACCCTGGATCCACGCGGTCAAAGCCGTGTCCTCCACTCTCCACAGAAAGGTCAAGCTACCTTTGCAAGACGGGGTCATCACCCTCGAAGCTACTCCCATAGTCGTGTCAAGCTGCAACACGACTGGCTCAATCGACCCACGAGGCTTCAATTTTGTGAGAATGATCGATGAAGAGTATCTCTTCAGGCCCTATTTCACCACCAGCATCAACACAATGTTGAAAAACTTGGGCTACCTGCCAGGGGCTACTTCAAGGCCCGGTCTCCCAGCTGGCAAAGTCATCGACGTCTTAAGCAATAAGGACGCGAAATTCGGTTTAGGGTATGCCTTAACCCCGGAAAACGTGGTCCAGGCCGGCATCCAAAAGGCCTGCAACATTCTCAAGGGTACCTACTTGGACCCTTACAGCCCAAAGCTGACCGATTACTTTGTCTCCCCGGTATTCGGAGCTGTCCAGACGGGTCTCTATCGGCCCACTATAACTTATCCTGAGGTCAATTTCATCCCAGATGATATCTTTGCTCTCATCCAGGCCGAATCGAAAGAAGATTCAAACCAAGCCGAGCCCATGCTGGGGATCTTGTTCGGGGAAAGCAAGATCATCCCGACTCCTAAGGAGGAATTAGTGAACCTGATCCTCCATAGCAGCAAGTTCGATCCAACCAAGCTGATTTCTGAAGTAGGGGCTGACACTGGAAAGAGGGCTTGGAGGAAGACGATCAAGTGGACCGACAGCGAGGGTCGAGTCTACAAGCTCAGTACCGGCGAAGGAGACATGCAAGGCGACGAGTCCGAATCCGAGTCCGAGTCAGAGTCAGAGTCGGAGTCTGAGTCTAGGTCTAGAAGGTCCAATACTAGGGTCGAGTCTGTACCCCCTTTTCCTTTAGCCGCACCTCCGGGAGCCTCGGAGTCTGTCTCGAGAGCACTCCCTATACCGCCTCTAACCAGCGATCAGATGACTGCTCTCTTTGAGCTATTTTGAAAACTCTCTATCAATAATAACAATAACCGTTCTACTTACGACTTGTCTTATTTTCAAAACGTTTTCAAAAACTTTATTTGCAATGACATTGAGAAACCCGACGAACAGGTGCCATTACCTCCGCATCTAGTCGAGCAGCTCGAGCAAAGGGAATCCCGAGATCCGGTCATTGAAGAAACTGACTCCATCAATGTAGGAACCCCTTTAGAGCCTCAAATGCTTAAGTTAGGTTTATCCTTAGATCCCGAGGAGAAGCAACAATTCATTAAACTCCTCCCCGAATTCAAAGACGTCTTTGCATGGTCCTACAAGGACATGCCGGGAATAGATCGGGAGATAGCCGAACACCGTATACCTATCAATAACGAGTGTAAGCCGGTAAAGCAAAAACTCCGAAGAATGAGGCCCGATTGGTCTCTCAAAGTCAAAGAAGAAGTTGACAAACAATTCAAAGCAGGTTTTATCCAAGTGTCTGAATATCCAGACTGGGTTGCAAATATCGTACCGGTACCCAAGAAAGACGGAAAGGTACGAGTTTGTGTAGATTTTCGGGACCTTAATAAGGCCAGCCCGAAAGACGATTTCCCGTTGCCACACATCGACATACTGGTGGACAACACGGCAAACCATGCCCTTCTATACTTTATGGACGGGTATGCCGGATACAATCAGATCAAAATGGCGAAAGAAGACATGAGTAAGACCACCTTCACTACACCTTGGGGGACTTACTGTTACACCGTTATGCCATTTGGGCTTATCAACGCCGGTGCCACTTATCAACGGACCGCCACTACCTTACTGCATGACATGATGCATAAGGAAGTAGAGGTTTACGTGGACGATATGATCGTTAAGTCCAAAGAACGAAGCGGGCATATTCCGGCCCTTAGGAAGTTCTTCACCCGACTACGCAAGTACAACATGAGGTTAAACCCTCAAAAATGCAGTTTCGGGGTAACATCGGGCAAATTACTGGGCTATATCGTCAGCCAGCGCGGCATCGAGGTTGACCCAGCTAAAATCAAGGCCATTACCGAGATGCGGCTGCCTAAAACCAAAAAGGAGATTAGGGGGTTTCTCAGGAAAGTCCAATATATCAGCAGGTTCATTTCGAAGCTAACCATGGTATGTGAGCCCATTTTCAAAAAACTGAAGATAGGAGAACGGGTACTGTGGGACGACAAATGTCAAGCAGCTTTCGATAAGATCAAAGAGATTCTGTCATCTCCGCCGGTATTAATGCCTCCTCAACACTGCTTACCTTTGTCGTTATATCTGACAACGACCGAGACAACCATGGGGACTATGCTAGCCCAGATAGTCGACTCAGAAGAACGAGCTATTTACTACATCAGTAAAAAGTTCCTAGAGTACGAATGCAAATATACGATGCTCGAAAAGACGTGTCTAGCTCTAGTTTGGGCCACTAAAAAGCTCCGACATTACATGCTTAGCCACGAAGTGCATGTACTATCAAGAATGGATCCAATCAAGTATCTGTTCGAGAAGCCCATCCTCAATGGCAAGATATCTAGATGGACTATAATGCTAGCTGAGTTCGACCTCAAGTTCGTACCGTTAAAAGCCATCAAAGGCCGAGTAGTAGCCGAGTTCCTCGCCGATAGTCCGGTATCTGAAGAGGGACATACCGATACTTGGGCCTTCCCTGACGAAGATATATTCCATACGGACACGGAGACATGGGATCTATATTTTGACGGGGCGTCCAACTTTCGAGGATTTGGTGTCGGGATTTTACTAATCTCACCACAAGGAGAGCACACCCCGTTATCCATCAAGTTAGATTTCGACGTGACTAATAATGCAGCCGAATACGAAGCATGCATTCACGGGTTGCAAGCCGCCGCTGATTTAGGAGTAGCAAACCTCCGGGTCCACGGTGACTCATCATTAGTCATTAATCAAGCACTCCAGAAATGGAAAACTCGAAACGCAAATCTCGTAGCTTACCAAGCGCGAGTAAGGGTTCTCGAAAAACAGTTCGAAAAAGTGGAGTACATCTATCTACCCCGGGAAGAAAACCAGTTTGCAGATGCACTATCCAAATTAGCATCTTTACTGAACATCCCGGAACATCTGACTAGCATGCCGATTTGCGTCGAAAGACGGTCCGAGCCGGCATATATCAACACTATCCAAGACATCGAAATAACTGACGCAGAACCTTGGTACCAGGCTATTCTAACCTACTTGACGTCGGGAGAATATCCTCCGAAATCTGAAAACCGGGCCAAGAAAGCCCTACGAAGATGGGCCACTCAGTTCATCCGCACGGACGATGGACAATTGTACAAAAAGACGGCACATGGGGCTTTGCTCCTATGTATCGACAAAGCGCATGCCGAAAAAGTCATGGCCGAGGTACACGATGGCGAGAACGGTCCACATATGAACGCCCATATGCTAGCTCAAAAAATTGCAAGACTCGGGTACTATTGGAATAGCATGGAGACCGACTGCCAGTTATATGTCAAGCACTGTCACAACTGTCAGATTTTCGGCAACGTCCAGCATATGCCGTCATCCCTGTTATATACTATGACATCACCATGGCCATTCTCGACATGGGGAATTGATATAATCGGAAAGGTGAACCCTTCCGGGACGGGAGGTCACTGCTTCATTCTAGTGGCTATTGACTATTTTACTAAATGGGTTGAAGCCGAGTCATATCGTGTCTTGAACGCCAAGCACGTCGCAAAATTTATCCAAGATAAAATTATATGCCGATACGGGATCCCGCACGAATTCATTAGTGATCACGGGACCCATTTCCAAGCCGAAACCGCTACTTTGCTAGCAAAATATAAAATTCAAAGACATACATCTTCAAATGATGGCAGATAATTATCGGGATTGGCCCGATAAAATCCCTTTTGCCTAATGGGGGTACCGGACATCAATTCGCACCGCAACCGGAGCAACTCCATACTATCTGACATATGGGATGGAGGCGGTCCAGCCAGTCGAGCTTGAGGTACCATCTCTAAGGATTCTACTCGAAAGTCAAGTACCTGAAGCAGATTGGGTCCAAGCCCGATACGACTCGTTGATTCTCTTGGACGAACGACGATCCCGAGCCCTTAATAATATCCAGATATATCAAAAAAGGATAAAACAGGCTTTCAACAAAAGGGTTAGGCCCAGGAATATCAAAGAAGGCGATTTAGTCCTAAAATCTGTCAGGGCTTTGCTACCAGTCGACCCAAGGGGAAAATTCAAACCTAATTGGGCCGACCCGTATCTAGTAAAGAAGGTTTTATCAGGAGGAGCGGTGATGCTAACAGACTTGGATGGGAACGAATTCGTCAACCCAACCAACTTGGACCAGTTGAAGCGTTATTACCCCTAAACCTTATCTCAATGTCATTTGCTAAAAGTTTATCTTTTTATAAAATTTTCAAAAATTAAGCAAGTCAATGAGTTAGGATTACTGATCCTACTGTCGCACATCTCGAACTAATAGTCTTGATGTATTTCGAAAATTGCAAAAATCTATGTCTGAACTACGGTCGGTTTGATTCCACTAATCGTGGATACGTAGGCAACCCCTCAAAAGGGTACAACCACTGCAATAACGAAAAGACATGAACGGTTTTCACTAATATGTCTTTTATTATTTCAAAAAAAAAATGCCTCACGCGAAAATAAATCACACAAAGATCACACAAAAAATAGTAGTAATACTTAAATAATAAAATTTAGGAGACTACTCGTACATTTTTCCCTTCCCCTTATCTTTCGGGTCACGCGGATCCCGAGGCCGACGAGGTGAGGGCGAACGTTCCCTAATCACAAGTGGAACTTCCTTTACTCGAACCCGCTTCTTCGACTTCGGTTTCTCTGTCGCCTGCACAGGTCCGATCCGAGCCCGTACGTGCTCAGGTAGTCTGTCTCGAGGACCAAGTCGGTCCTTAGCTGCCAGTCTTGGACCAAGTCTCCTTTCTAAGTCCGTCTGGGGGCTCATCTTCCCCCATGTACCTTTAGTACTGGACCCTTTAGTCAAAGTCTTGGTCTTCCCTTTCTGGCCTGACATTAGTCGAACCATCGTAGCCGGGGTATCGCCATCATCAAAGAAGCCTCGATTATCCTTAGCCTGTTCTCGGCGCAGCAAGTCAAAGGCTTCATCACTCTTTAAAGCAGCACGCGCTTTAGCAGAATCTGCCTGGGTCCACTTCATATAAGAATCTGATACCCAGATCGAGGGAGAAGCTTTAGAAACGGGCCAAGTGTGTCGGGTATACCATCTTTGCGCCCAAGTATCACACATCACGTCCGTTAGCTGAGTAGATTCACTCACGACCGCTTCGATTTCCGGGATTCTTTGAGCCCGACCATATTGCCTAAGTATGCGATCGGGATAAAGGTGAATCGTCTGCCTGAAAGATAGGATTAGTTGATAACGGGCCCTGTCTCGCAATTCTAACCCGGTCCAGACATAAATGGGCCACCAAGGTACGGTCCAGCGGATCAATGGGCCCCCATGGAAAGACAACAGCTCGTCCCAGAATTTTTGGGTAGTAAGGCGAGAAAAGTCAACAGTCCGTCTTCTCGTCATCACTTGGTTCGGACGATATCGGCTTACATCTAGAGGAGGATCTAAGATCGATAGCCTCTCAAAAAGCCATAGCTGAAAAGTCAAAATTGCGAAAAGTCAAAGTCGTAAAAAAAAAACGAAAAACCGAGAAAAACAGGAAAATTGAGAAAAAAACCGCGAAAACCGCGAGAAAATCGAAGACCGGAAAAAATCGGAAGTTGTAAAAAAATCAAAAAATTGCGAAAATCGAGAAAAAAAAATCAGCTTACCTGTAGAAGACGGGTGCTACCGGTCAGCCTGATCGACGGATCCCTCTTACGATTATCTAAGCCCTGGATGATCTCCCCGGTAATCAGCCAAGCTGGGCTGTGCTCTGTCTCCATCAGGTCAGCTACAGGAAGAAGTCTGACATGGCCCATACAAGATAGCAAATCCATATGACCTTCAAAAGCGTAGACGTGGAGCATGCAGAAAGTAAAGGCCCTATGGCTATATACCGCCCTGACCCGGACGTCATCTAGGTTCATGAATTTCTCAGCCAGATCGATCAAGGAGACTGTATCTCCTTCTGTCATGCGAGATACCTCCATGTGAGAAAGCCCTAGGAATTCTCGTAATTTTCTCCTTATATCACGGACTGAAAACGGGACGGCAGGGCGAAGAATGGGATTCCACCCCCCTACAGCAGCTATTTCCTCAGGAATGGGACAGATTTCGCCTCGAGGAAACCTAAAAACATGATAAGTATCATCCCAGTAGGATAGGCAAGCATCCAAAAAGTGACGATCCACTTGCATCTGGCGGATTGTGGATAGCTGGGTGACGCCATTCTGGTTTAAAATAACTTTATCGGCATCTCTGAAAAATCGGGACCAATCTTGAAACATTTCGACTAATCGATCGATACCCATGATAAATTTCTAAAAAGAGGAGATAAGTATCTCAAGGCTTGTTTTTTCTTTGAAGGGAGAAGAGAATTGTGTGAATTGTGAATAAATTGTGAGCAGGGAGAAGGGTATTTATAGCATGAAATCAAATCCTCCTCCTCACTTTGGGATTCCTAATCCCATGGGATTTAGCATACAGGCCTTTATCCTAGGATCTAGCTAAGTCATCCCGAGCATTCCTATTCCTTTTCGGAGTCAAAATACTTTAATCTTTCAAAATTCTTCCATCCAAAAATCCAAAAAATCTTCTTCAAAAATTTTATTCCCCAGCACGAGTCATTTCTCCTAAAAAATGTGTTACATGCAAATTTTTGCATAAATCATTATACAGGACGACTCAAGCAAAACCGTGCAAACAACTCCCCAACGGCATAGACCTATACGACAAGTCCGATTCCCCACGGAGTTATCATCGTCAACTCAGGTACATTTCTAGTCTCCGGCCGGCGGGCCCTCCACGCAGGTCTAATGGACCTTAAACGACCCGACCGGAAGCTGCCAGGTTTTAATCTTTGATTGACCTGGTGGCTACTCTGAATTTCGCCCTGTCCAAGCCTCAGTCAGAGTGGGGGCTCTGTAGACACCCACATTTTGACTGCCAGGTGTCTATAGCAGCTTCCGACAAACACCCGATGATGATCGGACGCAAACGTGCTTTAACATACTCAGAAACGGGCTCAAAATCATTGGCATTTGGCTTGGGCTCATTATAGAGTACATATCTCACAAAACCAACCTCAAAATCAGGCCCAGTGGGTCGTTTCGAGTCAAATAAGACTAATTTGGGTCGATTCCGACACCAGGGGTAAAACCGTCTTTTAGCGACCGAGTCAAAACCCGGTCAAAGATTTTCCCGAGACACGTGAGTCAGCCGTGACACCTCACACGGCTGATTATACTCCAATCCTACGAAAAATCAGCTTCACAAAGTACTAAACAAATCCGTTTAAGGATAGAATTCGATCTCAAGTAGGAATTCTATCCGAAAACCGTATCAAACACCCGACCGAGTGCAAATACTCGGCCAAGTAGCCTACCCACCAGCCGGTTCCCTTTCTTCCTTCACAAGAAAGCGGAATTCTCATTCCTCTCAAATTCCTACGTTTCCTATCCTAAACGGTAGTTCAAACTCTCCTAGCCAAGGTCGGGAACTCCCTATAAATAGCCCCTTGCATACAACACTTTAAGGACATCAATTATCATTCATTATCTATCAAACACACACACAGATCATCGATCTATATTCATACACACATACATCAATTTCTACACTTAACAACGAGAAACCGATATTATACCCGAAGGAAACCGGTCCGATACCCGACACCCTTCACACGTCACACCAAACCGAGCCACCATAACTCACCGACATCCACTCGACGCTCTTGTGCCCAAGCCACGTCCCGACGAGCCCCGATCCGAGTAAACAGAAGCATGTAGGTTGAGGGTGTAACAAACCCGACTTCTCTTTGTCTTCTCTTCTCCTCCTCGTCGTCCGCTTTTCTTACGGGTCTCGTGTCGGTCCTTTTTATTACGGGTCGTTCGTCGTCTTTTTATTTTTTTTCTAATATCGATATTACTAAAAACTATTTTCATACATCGAACATTCTTAAAAATATGATATCAACTCTATAGTTGAATATCGTATCAAAAAGAATTATATTAAATCTCGTCGAAGCTAAGAAAATCGTTACATCTTTCTTTTTTTTACAAAATACAACGATTTTAAACACGGAGAGAATTAACATCTTTTCGTTCAAAAAATAATTTTACAAAACTTTTTATAAAATTCATTCCGAATATTCGATATCGATTTCAGAATCGAATATCAGATACGACGAATATCGAAAACATAAATCAAGTACAAATTAATTCGTATTTATACGCAATTTATCAAAATTAACAATTTTCGAACAACAACGGAACCGGGGCAGACCCGCACGCGAGTCGCGCCCCTCCCAGGCGACTCGCGCATGGGCCTGAAACCCGAACCCTTGTTTTAGCTTTTTCGTTCGTTTTATTATTTATTCTACGAAACGATTTCTAAAATTTATATCTTTTTCTAAAACTATTCGAAGTATTTGATATTGATTTTGTAGTCAATTATCGAATATAACAAATATCGAAAATATTAGATTGAGTGCAAATTATGCGATATTTGTACGCGATTTAATAAAAGCATCGAATTTTCAAAAAACCGATTTCAAAAACAGGCCGTCACGCGACCCGCCGGCATCCCGGGCGAGCCGCGCGGCCGGCCGTCACACGACACGTCTTTCCTTTTTTATTTTATTTCTCGAACTTCGTTTTTTATACAAAACCGCATCTTTTAGCAATATTTTCAGATTTCGATCTCGTATATTTATTATATTTGCTATATTTCACAAACCAATACTAACTCGTTTGTTTATCTTTTGTAGCAAATTCATATCTTTTTCATTGTTTGTTTTATTATACTAAAACGAATCTCACATGCTAAATTCAACTTTGACGTTAAATTTTTCATGCATTAAACCGACTTAGCAACCCATTCAATTTCTCGCATGTTTAAGAAAACAATGTTTGCATATCATTCATCGTATTACTAACGCGCGTATTAAAAAATCATTCGATATCCTAGTAGAGGCCGCTAATGTGCGGGCGGGGTTGGGTGTTCTTAGTGAACTTCCCAACACGTACCCTCACCCCTTACTCAGAACCGTGGTTTCCGGATGTCCGAATCCATTGGCAACGAGAGTCATTCAATATACGATTAACCGATCAAGTTGGCATCACTATCGAACTGCAAAGGGACGAGCCCAATAAACTCTGACATCGGAAATGGGCCGTATTTTGTATACGACCCACTACGACATAGAGTGGGCTCGAACGGTTCCGAATAACCATAAAATTCGGTGGCGACTCCAACTTCGATTTAAATTTCAATTCGACCATCTCATATGGAGATTCATTCGCCTCCCCAACCCCGCGCGTGGCCGCGTCGGGGTGGACCTATGTCATGTCCACACCGTGGGAAGGGTCAAACGGTAATGGAGCTCTGCCGGAGTCACTAGTCGAGCTAGGAGGATCCGTCTGTTGATCGAGTCGTCACTAGGTTGCCATGTAAACAAAACTTTCCATATTCGTACTTTCTTTTATTATGCACTACGATAATATTAGACATGGACACTAAGTCCATAACACTTACTAAAATACGTAACGTCCCAACTTCAACCACAAACACTAAAACACACTAAATAGACCCGAGTAATCCCGAGATCCGTTCTCAAACTATCTATGCATCGAGTCCCGTCTAGTGTATACTCCGAGGGGGCAACTCCTCACTATGTGATTTACTTACATTCGCATTTACAGTTTTTCAAATGATTTATTGCTTTTATGACCTTATAAACGCATGCTAAATTACCTAACACGGAATTCAAAATGTAAAATAACTAAAATTGAACAAAGTGATGGTCGGGTTCCGTATTAGTCCAGGTGCTCGCCTTACTAGGTTTGACGCATCCCTATTAATACCGAACCGACACATCTTAAGCAGAATACCAGGTAAGGTAT
Source organism: Agrostemma githago (assembly GCA_958450325.1). Taxonomy (NCBI): domain Eukaryota; kingdom Viridiplantae; phylum Streptophyta; class Magnoliopsida; order Caryophyllales; family Caryophyllaceae; genus Agrostemma; species Agrostemma githago. The sequence goes on from OY288258.1 coordinate 11,973,865, forward strand.
ACCATGAGAACGACTAATATCTGTATTATCACGTTAAAACTGATTTGCTAATACATATAATATTAGTACTCTCTACTCTCCTACGTGCATCTTTTCATGGCCTGCTTGTCACGTGAAATCGCATGCAAAGAATGTAAACACAACTACTTCGACGACAAAACTTACTTGTCCTTAAACAACCGACGTAGCAAAAGGTATAGGGTTAAAACAACGGATGTTACAGTACTTCCGCCACAACAAAAGAACTAGGATATCAGCCCACCGATTGATTAGTAGAGGCCGCTATAGTGCGGGCGGGATTGGGTGTTGACATCTATCGGATGTTGGCTTCCCAATACGTACCCGCACCCCAAACTCAGAATCGACGGTTTCCGGATGTCCGAAACCATTGGCAATGAGAGTCATCCCAGGCATGGAGTGCTTAAGGGTACAAGTCTTTATCTTTAGGTCCCGTGCCACTCAACTTTGAACCGGCAAGGGATCAAATTTGACTTGAACGGTTTTCGAGTCCCCATAATTGACTCGGTGGCGATTCCACAAATCAACGACAACTTTAGTTCACTAAAAAGGTTGCCTAACCAAATAAAACGGTCTTTAAACATTTACAACCACGACTCGATCGATTCCAAACGGAAACACGGGTCCCCCCACCCGTCTAGTACAAGTCCGGATCATCATCCGATTCGAGGTCCGACACTTCGCCCTCGTACGCGAGATCGGACCGGCCGCCGGCAGGGAGGGGGCCGCGTGGATGACCGCCGCTACACGTTGAAAACCAGGTCGGTCCCGCGCGGGGCTTTGGGCGGATGATCGCCGCCACACGTTGAAAATCGGGTCGGTCCCGCGCGGGGTGCCGGGCGGTGCGGACGGGACGTCCGCAGCTATAACCCCACCTCTTCCATCATCTAGTTGTCACTAGTCTTAGTGAACAGGGCTCGGGCACATGTTGATTCCCCTTTAGATTCACCTCTGTGGGTCCGGGTCACCCGCCATGGTGACGCCCATCGCCCCTCATCGTACTTCCTTCCCTCTCCCACAACGCCTTTTCTTTCATTGCATTCTTTCTCACCATGCCCTATATGTCCACATACGTAACAGAATATAGGCAAGCTCTCATATGTAATCCGCACCTTCCACCATTTCCATCCCCTCTGATTTAGAGTAATGGAGCCAACTAGCGCCTTTCAAATATCCAGGATGACACAGATTCGCATTGATCGATTAATAGTTGGGTTCACCAAATTGTCATATTCCACAAAGGTCCCTAGGGCATTCCTAACATTCATAGCATTTTCAACATTTTGTTTACCCACAATAGGCAAATCATAGATCCTAGCCAAATATGGGTGTAAAAGAAGATTAGTGTGAACCCGTGACACTTCACGGAGTAATGATATAGATATTGAATAGCTAAACGACCAGAAAACACGTTATTAAAAAATGATAAACACTAATACAAATACGAAAAGGGCAGTAGAAATGTCCCAAAAAACACATTGTAATTTAAGCAAACCTATATTACTCCCTCCGTTCACTATCTTTTGCCCCGTATACCTCTTTTGGCAGTTTATTAACTTTAGCCCCATTTCTCTACTTTCTTTTTTGGTCACATTGTTATTACCATTATACCCTCTTGAATGACTCCATATTATGTTTTGTGCCATTGTTTAACCCAACTAATAAATCTGTTTTTACCATTAAGTTATTCTTAAAAGATATAATTTCCCTCATCATTCCAATTATAATTTACAAGTATTTATACAAAGCTAGAGATGTTAATCTCAAACCTAGAGGACTAGATACAAAGAGACTATTAATGCTAATTACAAAAAACTATGCAATACAAAGAACTAAACAATACAATGAATTAGGCTATACATCGAATGTGTCTATAAGGGACCGAACATTTAGACTGAAGCGGAAGTCTCCAAAGAGTGCTTTAGGGAGGCCTTTGGTGAAGATGTCAGCAAACTGATAGCGGGATGGAACGTGCAGAATGCGTAGCTAACCTAGTGCAACTTTTCCTCGAACAAAGTGAATATCGATTTCGATATGCTTGGTGCGTTGATGATTAACAGGATTGCTGGTAAGATAGATTGCACTGATGTTATCAAAGTAGACAATGGTAACTTTTGATTGAGGGCAGTGAAGCTCGAGAAGTAGGTTACGGAGCCAACAGGTTTCGGTGACGGTGTTGGCTACACCACGGTATTCGGCCCCGGTGCTAAAGCGGGATATTGTTGATTGACGTTTAGAGGACCATGAGACGATATTGTCGCCGAGATAAACACAATAGCCAGAAGTGGAACGGCGGGTGTCGGAGCAGCCGGCCCAATCGGCATCAGAATAGGCAATGACGAAATAGGTGACGGAAGGTCGTATAGTAATGCCGTGAGATGTGGTACCGCGGAGGTAGCTGAGAATGCGTTTGAGGGCAACAAGGTGAGGTTCATGAGGGTCGTGCATAAAAAGGCAGATCTGTTGAACGACATAGGATATGTCGGGGCGAGTGAAAGTAAGATACTGAAGGAGCCCGGCTAAACTCCGGTATAAGGTGGGATCAAAAACGGGGGGACCGGTGACGGGGCTGAGTTTGGCTTGAGAATCGACCGATGTCTGAGATGGTTTGCAGGAGGACATATTAGCACGAGTGAGGATTTCTTCGGCATATTTGGATTGGGACTGAAAGAGTTCGTCTTTTTGACAATCAACGGATACACCAAAGAAATAACTGAGTGGACCAAGGTCGATCATGGAGAATTCTGACGTGAATTGGTTAATAATGGGGTCTCGGAGTTGGTTGGAGGAGGAGACCAAAATAATATCATCAACATAAAGAAGGATATAGGTGGTGCGGAGGACGAAGAGAGAATGATCAGCACGACTGTGGATGAACCCGATGGAGCATACGAAAGTAGCAAATATGGAGAACGGTATTTTTCACGTCTAGCTGATATAGAGACCAATTACGGGAGACGACATTACTGAGAACGATGCAGATGGTAGTAGACTTGACAACGGGACTGGATGTTTCTTCACAATCTATACCAACTTGTTGTGACCTGCCATTAACAACGAGACGGGCTTTGTACCGTTCCAACACACCGTTAAATTTGAATTTATGTTTAAACAACTACATACACCGAGTAACATTTGCGTCATGAGGCATGGGGACTAGGACCCAAATTCCATTTTTAATAAGAGTATTAAATTCATCGTTCATGGCATGTTTCCAATTAGGGTATCAGAGGGCAGAAATGGGGTCACGAGGAATGAGAGAAAGGTTGGTGGCGGCGGTGAGACTTGGGATACTACGGGGTTTGTGTATGCCGTGTTTACTACAGGTTTGCATGAGGTGTAAGGGAATGAGAGTGACAAATGGAGTGGGGTGGTGGGCTGATTTAGAGGGTTTGTCTGGAAATTGAAGGGGGAATTCTGGTGGGCCGAACAGGGGAGGGAGGTGGGCTGGTTTTGTGAGGAGGGAAGGGAGGTAGGGGATATGGGATTCTGGGGTATGGTCTTGGGCCTTCTAGAGTAGACAAGAAGAGGGGTGTTAGAGGATTGGGCTTGACGATGGGCTAGAGAGTGGGAGGGGTCTGGGCTAAGAAAATCGTAGGTGGATGGGTTAAGACAGATTTTGTCCTTAAACGGAAAAATAGTTTCAGGGAACGTGACATGTCGGTTGATAAGGACCTTTCGGGTCAGGGTCGGTCCTGACATTTCGGCGGCCTAGTGCGAAAATTGAAACTGGGACCCTTTGACGCTTTGCCTCGTATTTCATTCACTTTAAAATAACACCACAATTTTGGCCAAAAACTTAAATATTATATGAATATATGATTTCTTATACCTTTAATAAGATACAGAGTACAAAATACTCCGGTATATACTAAGAAAACATAGTAAATGGAATAAGCTACATTTGTCTTTGTCCTTGTCTTTCAAAAAAATATCCTAAGAAAATGAATAAAAAATATCCTTTTCACGACATTTTATTCAGTAGGGATCTATGATGTATATTATCATACACAAATTTATCATTTATGGAATATTACAAATTTCGGGTAAATTTCCAATACCAAAATTTGTTAATATTGTCCACCTAATTCATGAACATTGAACATTGGACTTTTTTTTTATTTGATTAAACCACATATTTCAAAATTCAATTTGAAGACTATATTTCATACTCCTAAATTATATGTTATGACCAAAACAAAATGTGAAAGTATATTTAAGAAAATATATGTGACAGGTAATGGAAATAATGTACGAGTGTATCCCCTAAATTATGTTAAATCAAAATTTGTTCAAATATACAAAATGCTTTAGTGGGGAATTGAACCCATGACCTAACAAATAATGTGGCCTTCTAAGGCCCACCACTACTCCACTGCAGTATGTTTATCTATATTTTTCATTCAAATTAAATAATCAAACTTAACTGTAATAGCAGTTTTGGGCCCTATAAACCTTGGGCCCTGTGCGGCCATGCGGGCTGCACTGCCCCAGGGCCGGCCCTGTTTTGGGTGGACAAGTCGAGACACAAGTAGCCACGGTGAGCGGAAGGGTAACCAAGAAACACACAAGGAGTAGATCGAGGGTCGAGTTTGTTTATGGTGGTGGAGGGGAGATGAGGATAGCAAAGACAACCAAAAACACGGAGATGAGCATAGGAGGGAATTTGTAAGTAAAGACGTTGAGTGGGAGAGACGGAACCGCTTGCTTTATTTGGGGTGAGATTATGGAGGTAAGTGGCCATGCCAAGAGCGTATGGCCATAAGTTTGGTGGGACATGAGAGTGGGCAAGAAGGGTACGGATTATATTATTTATCGTTCGAATTTTTGTTTCGACTTTTCCGTTTTGACTTAATGTACGAGGACACGAGAAACGGAATTGTATTCCGTTTTGGTGAAAGAAGGTGTGGTAGGGGTTGTTATCGAATTCTCGACCGTTATCACATTGAAATTTTTTAACTTTTTTATTAAATTGTGTGAGAAGAAGATTATGAAATTGAGTAAAGAGGGAGAAAACTTGATATTTATTCTTAAGCGGAAAAGTCCATAGAAAATTAGTAAAATCATCTAAAAATAAAAGATAATAACGATGATGAAGATTACTAAGGACGGGGGATGTCCATAAGTCGCTATGAATGATATCAAAAGGAAGAACGGTGGTATTATTAGACGGAAATAAAAGAAGACGAGTATGTTTACCGAGTTCACAAGCATGACAAAATTTGAAACATGGTACATTATTACAAGAAATAGCTTTAGAGGAACGTAAATTATTGAGAATAGATGGTCCCGGATGGCCGAGACGGGAGTGCCAAAGACTAGAGGTCACGGCGGAGAGAGTGAGAAAAGATTCGGGAGCTCCGGGTTTTGCGAGTTTGGTGGCGGATAGAGGGTAGAGATCATCGTTGCTACTGCATCGCATAAGACGAATCCCAGTCTGAAGGTCCTTTACGGTGAAACCAAACGGGTCAAATTCCACAGAAACATTATTGTCAGTAGTAAATTGACGGACGGACACAAGATTTTTAACAATATCTGGGGAATGAAGGACATTATTAAGTTTTAAAGGGGGAAGGGGATGAGATAAAATAGAATTACCGAGACCTTTAAGTGGGATTCGATGACCATTACCGACGATAATATTACGGGAATTGCTCGAATTAAAATAAGAAATTCGGTTACCTGAGTCATAGGTCATATGAGCAGATGCACCGGTATCCATGTACCATTCATCACTCGATTCTTGAAGATTGACATATTGAACAGCAACAACAAGTTCGGTGGGATAGTAGATCTGGAACGAAGTGTAGCCTCCTGCACTAGTGGTGGAAGCGGCAACCGGGAGCGGTGGGGCGGCAGGAGATGCGGTGGGTGTGGCGGCAAGGAAAGCATGACTGGATCGGTTGCCCAAAATTCCATCACTAGGAGTGGCGGGTGGTGCCCACCCGTGGTTGGGGTAGGGACAAGGTGGTGCTTGCCAGGAGGATGTCGGGGTCGGACCGGGGATCCACGCTCAGTGGCCGGTGGTCGGAGAACCGGTGGAACGTGGTGGGTGAGAGGAAGAGTTGGCGGCGTGCGAGGCTTGGCGGTGGTGGCCTCCGCGATCGCGCCTCCTGTTATTGGGCCCTGATCTGCCACGTCCACGGTGGCCGGACGACCAGACTATGGTGGGCGGCGGGTCGCCGGTTCTGGGTCGTCGTCGGTGTCGGCAGTGAAGGCGGTTGGTGCGGCGAATCCGGAGGCTTTATTCTGCCGGAGTTCTTCAATTGCTAACATAGATCAGGCTTTGAAGGAGGGAAGTGGGTCGCTTTTTTTAATAAGGGCAGCGATATTCCTGTATGCACCCGAGACATTGACGACCAATTGAAGTACGAGACGGTCGTAAGACATTGGTGAACCGACATTCTTCAATTGATCTGCCAATCTCTTGACAGCCTGACAATAAGAAGAAACATTATCATACTTATCCATATAAGTTGAAGAAAACTATTGTTCAAGCAAAATCGCTCGGGAATGCTTGTTGTCGGTGAAAATGTCGTATAGACGTTCCCACGTTTGTTTGCCCGTCGATTTAGTTTTGACAATTTTCTCAAGAAGGTTTTCGGAAATACTGGCGTATAGCCATTGATTCACAATGGCATCGAGTCGGGCCCATAGGGCTTTGTTGTTGGCATCGGTGGCCGGAGGAGCGTCGGCCAGAGGGTCGATGAGGTGGTGGTGAACGTCATAAGCTTTGGCGGTATTTAGGAATAGCTTAGCCTAAACATCGTAGGCTTTGTCATAGTCAAGGACGATATGGACATGATTTTTAATGGTAATGACGTTTTCAGTGGGGTGAAAGAAGGGAGCCATGACGTCAGGATAGAACAGAGAGAGCCCGCCAGTGGAGAAGGCAGGAGATCAGAGTAGCAGTGGGACCAGGGACCTGGAAAACAAAACAACAAAAAAAGGAAAACGGAGGAACAGAAGCAGTAGTAGCACAAGAAGAAACCGACGGAAGTTTGAGGAGTTTGCAGGAAGAGGAAAAAGAAAAGGTAAGATTTTTTTTAGCATTTTATTTATGCTCTGATACCATAAAAGATATAATTTTCCTTCATCATTCCAATCATAATTTACAAGTATTTATACAAAGTTAGAGATGCTAATCTCAAACCTAGAGGACTAGATACAAAGAGACTATTAATGCTAATTAGAAAGAACTATGCAATACAAAGAACTAGACAGTACAATGAATTAGGCTATACATCAAATGTGTCATTTAATTCTATTTATTTGTGTTAATCATTTTTCACCCTTTATTTTTCCTCATTTTCCCCAACTAACTTTTTCCCACCAAAACTCCATTAAAATTAAAGCAAGGTTCACCTACCAATTTTCATCCCATTAAATGACTTCACTCAAATATCTTTCTACCCATCCCATTTACTGATTATTCCATAGTTAATTATGGCCTCCCCAACTCCTCATATCAACAAATTACCCACTTACCCCATTCATTCCCCTCCTATCCGACACAAATTTTTGCTCTAGAAACCTCTTTCCCAATCCACTCGTCTCCCTCAAACCTTAGGTACAAAAAATTAATTTTGAAAAAAAAATCATCCCTCTCATCCACTAATCATATCCAACAAATTTTCCCTCCTTCAAAATCACAAGATTCGAACCCACTCTGTTGGTACTCACCCACATACGGTCATATTGTTCCCGACTCATTTGAAGAGTTTGTTAATGTCGATGACTCTAAAGAAGAAAATGAAGTGTCATCTTCTTTCAAACGTCGTCGTTTGAAGGAGCTTCCATCTTCGTGTTCTGAAACTCCCTTTGAAGAAGATGGGGACTTGTGGAATGATAGCTTGGATCCTTGGTTGGATTTGACAGAGGCAAAGGAAAAGGAAATGATGGTTTGCAAAGGGAAGGTGGAGATGGAGGAAACCAACGAGGAAGAGGCGTTCCAAAACTATTGTAAAACTGATCCATAGGATGGAGTCGATCCCGTTATTTGGTCACAGGGGTGGAGAATTCCGGCTTATAAGGCAAGTCTTGTTTACAAAAACGCACAAAGGTAGGGGTTAAAAACATCCACTCTAACTTTTTGGGTGTTATTGTTGTTTTTGTTTGATGATCTGTGGTTGTTTCAATCTCTTATATATTAAAGAAGGGACCATCGATAGTGATGTGGAGCAACATTAATCCACCATTTTGAAATGGAGGCTTCTCATTCAATTTACTAATTTTGCAAGGCAAACACAACAATTTAAAAAGTTTACTTGGTAAGTGACACTTAAGGGGATTCGAACTCACGATCTTCACATGAAAACCATAAACACCTTATCCCACTGCACCACTTTAATATTCACTGTTACAACTTTATAAACATAATACATATTGAGTTCTTTCACTTGCTTGAATTCTTCACGTTTTTTAATTAGTAAACATTACTCATTTTCTCAAATATATAAATATTAATTCTTATCGAAGGGAAATTGCTATTTTTTATTATTAATTCTTATCTTATTAATTTATCAATATTACAAGTATTGATTTTTTAAAATATGTTGGTACAAAAGTATACAAAAAATTGTTTTTAATTATTTTCGTGATTTAAATATATATTAAAATTGTGTAGTAGTGTAGTACAAATGTACAATTGTAGACATGACGAAGGTCCACCCCGACGCGGCGAAGCGCGGGTTTGGGTAGGCGAATGTATCTCGTGGTAAGATTGTTCTCGGGTTCGAAATTTAAGTCAAAATGGAGTCGCCACCGAATTTTGTGGTTATTCGGAACCATACGAGCCCACTCTATGTCGTCATGGGCTATACACAAAGTAAGCCCACTCCGATTTCAGAGTTTATGGGGCTCGTCCCTTTGCATTGTTATACCGATACCGTTTACACCGGCTTTCGTATATAAAATGACTCTCGTGCGCCAAGAGTTTCGGACATCCGGAAACCAAAAGTTCTGAGTAAGGGGTGAGGGTACGTGTTGGGAAGCCCACTAAGGACACCCAACCCCGCCCGCACATGGCGGCCTCTACTAAGACACCGTTCGTGTTCGTGTACGCGCGCTAGTAAAATAATTAAATGATATGCAAACAGCGTTTTTGCTAAACATGTGAATTTTGCGTTAACCACGTCATTTAATGCATCTTATTATTTGTCGAAATGATTTAGCATGCGAGGTTCGTTTATAAAGCGTAAAAGCAAGTAAATAAACAAAGCTCAAAAATAAATAAAAATAACGTACAAGTTACACGGGCGGAAATACAACCCGGAATTCACAATACAACATTACGTAAAAGTAACAAACGAAATAAAAAAAAATAACGCGATATAATGATAGAGACGGACCCGTATGTAAACTAGACCGCGAAATGTGTAGATGGACTAAACCCCGTTTAAATGTACATTATGTGGTACGTCAAACGAGGGACGGAAACATGAGACTGTGGCATATTGCTAGCCCGATCTCATATCCCGTAGTCTTGTCCCGACTTATCACGTCAAAAGTTGATCAAAGTCGTTCTACGTGTCGTGATGTGCATGGTTTTGAAAATAGGAAGATCACGTGATAGTCTTTACACGTGATGACTAAAGTCGATAAAAGACGGGGCTTGAAACGTGTGTCAAACCCCTCGGATTTTTGGGTTACAGGACCCACTCGACCGAGTCGTGGTGTGACTCGGTCGAGTGCACCTTTTACGTGGCTACTGACCACTTTTATGGGTGCTACTCGATCGAGTAGCATATGTACTCGGTCGAGTAGACCCTGTACGAATGATAATTCGTTTCGTTTTATGGTTTGAAATCGATGATCGGTCGAACCAAATACAAACATCGCACGATTTGTATTTAACTCGACCTCCGGTACTACAATCGTGTACGAACGATTATAATACCGTTATCGGAGTTTTATAAAAATGCTTATCGTTATGCTAGAAAATTTGAATTAGTAACGAAAGATGTCCCTCTACGTCACGACATCGAAACTAACCCTTTCGGATGACGTGATGTCGATTTTCGTGTCAACGGGTTTCGTACCAATTATGGAAATGGGATTAAATACGTTCAACTACGACCGTTTGCAATCGCGTCACGCCCTTGAGTACGTTGGGGCGGGGCTCCTCGAAAGGGCTCCACCTCCATTGTTGCTCGTAAAGGGATTAGACGGATTTTAGGCAAACATCGTAGTCAAACGGATTTAAAACCGGATTTTGATACTAGTTTACGTATACACGGTATAATAACGATATTAGTAATAAAAGATGATGCAAAAACGAAGATGCAAAAGTATAAAAAGGTTAGTGTTAGTGTTACTACGATTACAAAGATGATGCAAAAATACGATAAATAAAATGAAAATAAGACTAGATAGAAGAGATCGAGATGGGGTTTGGGACACCCTCAACATACATGCTTAGTAAGGACCTCGGAAATGGACTCGTAATAGCGGCACGGGCTCGGGAGTATCGAGGATGTATGCAAGTTATGGTGTGTATGGATGTGTGTGTATGTTTCGCCGGTTTCCGAGGGACAAAGGGGCTCGGAATTGGTGTGTTTGGCTTAGGGTTTCTAAGGCTTGGTGTAGGTAAGTTGTGGCTGAAAATGTAGGTGAAAATGTAGGGTAGAAGTTCTAAAAAAAGTTCTGAAATGCATGGGGGGTGAAGCGGTATTTATAGGCTTCATCCCTCGACATAGGGGCACTCGATCGAGTGGGCCTAGTGCACTCGATCGAGTGCCTTCGCAAATGGGCCAAACCCGGGTTCAAAAGGCTCCACTCGACCGAGTGAGGTCAATCCACTCGATCGAGTGGGTCAAACGGGTGAGACAAAATAGGGAAGTTTTGACTTGATTGATTTTGTTGTTGTGATTGATTTTTTTGAATTTATTTTGTGCGCCAACTGAACTTGGCTGATTTATGAGACGGTTTCGTCTTTGACCGGGTTTTGACCCGGTCGCCAAAAGACGGGATTTATCTTTGGTGTCGGTTTTGGCCCAAATTAGTCTTATTTGACTCGGAACGATCCACTGGGCCTGAATTTGAGGTCTGTTTTGTGAGATTTTTACTCCGCTAAAAGTCCAAGTCGGATATTATTGTTTCTGAGCCCAAATCCGAGTATACCAAGTCACGTTTGCGTCCGATCATCATTGGGTGTTTTTCGGAGACTACCATAGACACGTGGCAGTCAAAATGCGGGTGTCTACAACAATATATAGTGAGATGGACTTACAAATAAGTTTATCATGAAACATTTTGTATAGTGTGTTGATTACTTTTTTTATTTAGTGGATGATAAGTTACGTCTCACATCGGGTCTGAGTGTGCTAAAGAGTAGCAGCGTGAACACCTTCGGTGAGGGATCAACTCTTTTATCAAAATGTCGGTAATAACATGTTGAGGTTTCACTACCGATCTACACCTACAATGTTACATTATTATTAACTTCCGATTATTTTATAAAAATGTTCGCAATCCCCTGATACGTCATGGGAATCACATTACATTATTACTGACCTCCAATTATTTTAAAAAAATGTTCACAAACCCGTGAAGTGTCACGGGTATCACACTAGTTTATTTTAAACATATCTATCGAACCCACCATGTTTTTATATATGATTTCACCCTCATAAGTTGCTATTGTTTGTATGTTGTTGTAGAGATTTATGTTGTTTTTTCGTGAAGATCTATGGTGGTTTTTTTTGTTAGATCTGTATTTAATTTTGCAAGTGATTTTATGTTGACTTTTGTTGATAAGTTGTTAGAGTGGTTTATGAAATTTTAAGTTGTTAGAGTGGTTTGGATTGATTTTTATTTTTATACAATTATAATCGGCTTGTTTTACTCTTTACATCGTTTTAGGTTCGTGTTTGTTTATTTCAATTTTCACGATCGGTTCTGTTTGTTCCTGAATCCAGCATCAGTTATGTCCACTGTTAAATTATGTATCTACTCATGTTCATGATTCCTTGTATTCATGGTTCAAATTACTGTCACCCTTATTGTATGTGCTTTCTTCATGTTCTGTATTTATCATGTCCGTAGTTCACAAATGATGATGGCTTTAAATGAATAATGTTTGTGCTTAGTGTTTTGAAAAGGACGACCTTCTATTGGAACCTTGCCCATAATAAGTATTGTGACGGCTCATTCTAGCAACCATTTTTTTATGGTTAAATGGTTGCATTATTAGGAAACCGACAAACATTGAGCATAAACAAGATGACATTCCTAAGCATCACTTGTCCAAAAATTGTGGTTTTGTGCTTGTTTCGTCAATGTAACACAACAATACTTATGGTACAGTTGAAGAACAACATAAAATGAATAAACCGAGTACTTCATCATTAGAAAATCTATTACAAAGGCCATTCAAAAGCAAATTCAACTACTGAATTTTTTTTGGGACAATTAGGCCTTTTTTTTTCAGCTTATTTTCAGCCCGTTTCAGACCAGCTCAGCTTCTATCAGCTCAGCTCAGCTCGTATCAGCTCAGCCCAGCTTCTATAAGCTCAGCTCAGCTTAGCTCTAATATTTTCAGCCCAGCTCCAATATTTTCAGCTTCAACTTCAATAATAATAATAATAATAATGATATATAATAATATTAATATTAACATTAATATTAATATTATTATATATTATTATTATTATTATTATTATCGCGAGTATTATTTATTTATATGAAACGGATTTTACGGTAACATCGAAACAAATTACAATAAGTTATTATTATTGTTGTTGTTGTTGTTATTATTATTATTGTTGTTGTTGTTGTTATTGTTATTATTATTATTGCATTTCGATATTAATGCAAGTTTCTTTTCATAAAAAAATAATAATAATGATAATAATAAAATTGTTGTTGTTCTTATTTTTATTACTTGTATCTCTTAATGTTATCATCACCATTGTCGTTGTCGTCATCATCATCATCATCGTTAATTCGTCATTGTTATTGTTATCGTTATTATTTTTTTTATCATCATTGTTATTATAATAATTATTAATATTATTATGCACTCCATAATATTTTGGGGTCTTGAAATAGATGTTACATTCAAATATTTACAACTCTGTCTCAATGTCATTACGATTAATTTACATTTTTTACACTATTTTTGAGTGAATAAATATTTAATATATATATATATATATATATATATATATATATATATATATATATATATAGGAAGGATCAAGTGAGTCCTTTTATTTTTTTTGAGTCCATGAGTACTATCTACAACCATTGATCTAGAGTGGGATGTATGGTGGTGATTGATTCTAGTAATTAAGGCAATAAATAATATATTTTGGTAAAAAAAAAATCCTCTCTCCTCCCTTAATTATCTTCAACCAATACACGTTACTTCCTCACATTCAATTTTTTCCTCACGTTCAATTTTTTCATTCACATCCTAACTGAAACCCTTCACCTTCATCATCCCAAACACAATCGATCGACTTCTGTTTCTTTTCAAAACACACATGTGCATCCTCCCGTATTCAACTCAAGCAAGGCTACATTGAAGCAACTCTCTAACTTCAGCAAAGATAATCTTCAGGCGGCATAATACAAGGTAACTCGCTAATACTCGATTGTTATACTAAAGAACTAGGTTTAGTTTATATTCATATCTGATTTCATTAATTTTCGTGCTAATTATTGATTGATTTACTTTGCTGCGTTTGTGCCCTATAATTAATTGGTTTCACTAAAGATTGTTGCGGTATCTGGGTATGCATCTGTAGAGTTTAATTGAATTCACCTGCTTCATATTATGCTTCTACTATGCTTCTACTCTTCATACTTAGTCTAACATATATTGAATGTTACTCTAATGCGCATATTCAGTTACTGTAATAAACTTGAGGTGTTACTGTAAGGGGTTGTTCAGTTAGTGATACACATGTATGATCTTATTTTAAAGACGACCATGTGTTACTGTAATGTACAAGACATGTTACTTTTAATCCCATCTTTGCGTTACTTTGAATGCTAGTAATCTGGTACATTTAATTGTGTAGACGTGTTACTCTAATTTGCACTCTATGTTACTCTAACACTTTCTTTGTGTTACTTTAACGCGTATCAGCTTTATATATGGTATTTCTTTCACTCGTATCAGTTGTACTTTAATTTTATATACCAGATTAAACTGTAACAATAGTTGTACATAATTATTGTACTTTTCAGATGGCAAAAGGAGGAGACAAATCAAGGTGCGATCGCGGTTGTTGGATACGTAGATAAGTATGTGGACGCTAGGCAAAAGATCATCGATGGTCCCAAGAGCAAGCCAACAAAGGGTCGAAAAAAATAACGTGTCTAACGAATTATGTCATCTTTTTCTAATTACGAATAATGCTTTGTATCGTTTTCGAAACTTGTTATGTACAATAGTATTTTGATTATCACCAATGGAACAACGCTGTTAAACTCTGTTACCCTAACGAATTGTTCCTGTCACTCTAATTAACGACCGGTGT